>CAJQZJ010004748.1:1686472-1753877 GCA_907164525.1 Lophiomys imhausi | reverse complement strand
TTCCTTTCTTTCTTTCTCTCTCTCTGTTTCCTTCCTTCCTTCCTTTCTTTCTTCCTTTGCTTTAAGGGTTTAGTTTGGCTCACCGTTAGAGGTTACAGTTTATCATGACAGAGAACTCACAGCAACAGGAGCTTGAGGGAGCTGGTTACATTAAGTACTTTACTGTGGGGCTGGTGAGGTGCCTCAGCAAGTAAACAGCTTTCTATGCACACTGAAAGACCTGAGCTCAATGCCCAGAACCCAAGGCAGAAAACTGACTTCCAAAAGTTGTCCTCTATACTACACACACACACACACACACAGACACACACACACACACACACACACACAGGGTGGGGAGGGCACACAAATGCAAAGTAAAAATAATAAATAGGGTAAACAATTAAAATAAACTTGTAAGCAGACAGTGTAGTTCATGCCAATAAGCCCAGCACTCAAAAAGCTGCGGCAGGAGATTTATTGAAAATTTGGGGCCAGACTGGGCTACATAGTCAGTAGGGCATATGACTCTGTCTCAAAACAAACGTATGAACAAAACCAAAGTATACAAGGTTTTATAATAGTGGCAATAAATGTAATTCAAGAGGATAAAAAGAAGGAAGCAGGGTTAAGCTCACATCCACAGCAGAAGATTTTAAGAGGTTGCATGGGGCACCATCCCTGCCTGGGCCCCACCCCAGGTGCATGCTGAAGCCATGCAACAAAACTCCCCAAGTTCCAGGATATCGAATTTGGCTCAGGGAAAGCCAGACATCATGTAATCGCAGTTTGGAATTGCAGTATCTAATAAAAGCCCACAAACAAAAATAAACATCAATTTCTTTCAATCACTTACAAAGCTCTCTGTTTGGTAGAAGGTAGGAGGAAATGGGAAAGTAAATGAATGTGGAAGAAACCTCTGTATAAGCTCAAGTGTCTCCAGGGCAACCACGAACAATGGCAGAACTGTCTTCTTAGGAAATGACCCCTCTGAAGGAAAGGAAAGAAGAGCATCCAGGAAGAGAGCCTTACTCAGAGTATCCAGCAAGCACTCCCTCCCCTATTTCTTCTGTCCACATACCTGCTCTGGGATGAGGCCAATGGGCTCTTCCTCATTGCTGTGGGGAACTAATGTAGATGGACCTGTACATTTGAGTTAATTGTATTAGGAGGTACTGTGAACCTTGTGGCTGTGGGGCTCGTGTGGTCACACAAGGCTGCACATGATTGGTTTAATCCTCTCCTAGCACTGTTGCTAAATCCCTAATAATTTATGAACAAGCAGCTCTATCTTTACATTTGTGCAGAGTTTCAATAATTATGCAATGGATGTTTCTGTAAGTCAGTTTGCCTTTCTGCAGAGCCTGTTGGTCCATGGTTAATCCTTCCAACGCTCCTGGCCATGGCTGACTGAGCTGAGTGTTTCCCCCTGTGGTATTGTGCAGGTTTGGGTCTGACTCTGTGTCTTACACTCAGCATATCTTTGCCCTTTCCCTGGAAACTTGGAATCTTGGGTTCTTTCTATTCTGGGTATTCTAAGAATTAATTAATTTTAGAAATAACATGAAAAGCTAACATGAATTCTTATGAAAAGATTGCCTGGAACTAAGATTAACATAATCTCACACTGCTTGAGCACACATTTGCCTCAGGAAGCATTCTATGTGTAGCCAACAAAGTGATCTCCGGTGGCTTTTACTTCATTTTGTACAAACTTCTCTGGACCCTTCTGTAAATCAGGATCTGCAGTAGATTTTAAAAGTCATTCATCTAAAAAAAAAAAAAAAAAAAAAAACTTGTGTAAGAGAGGATCAGGGAGAGGGTGAGAAAACGAATCAGAGAGAACACATGTGCCACACTGCTTGTGACTGCAGAGGTCAGAGGACAACCTCGGGTGTCATTTTTGACTCCTACCTTGTGTTGTGACAGCGCACCTCTTGTTATTCGTGAATGCATATGCCCACCTTGCCTCTGTCTCCTATCTCCCCACGGGGTGCTGAGGGACACACGTGTGTACTGCTGTAACTGCAACTAGCTTCATGTGAGTCCTGAGGGGCAAGCTCAGGTTCAGGGTCACACAGTGAACGGTCTGCCCATTGAACCACCATCTCCCCAGCTCCTGAAACAGGTTCCTTTGAAAGGATAAAATACGATTTAACTATAACAATGAGTCATTTCTACAGTCCCAAGTCCATGGTCCACAGCAAGAATGGGCAACCTGGTCAATACATCCCCCGCACACAACAGGAAGGTCAGAATGGCCCTTGAATGATAGACCTCCTTTAATAATCCAGGAACCTTCTTCTCCTAAAGTGACCTCCCAAGACAGAGCAGACAAGAAACCAAACACGGTTTCTACACAAAGATAGGAGGAGAGGAGAGACAGAAGACAAAGGGGGGAATGGGAAAGGGTTTCCTGTGAACTTGGGAAATATTTCTCAATAACAAAACTACATCTGAAAAATCACTGTGGCCATTGAATGGGCAGGCAGGCGCAGCCCACGAGGGGAAAGTGCATCATGCTGCCTAAGCAGAGGACTTCAGGCCCTCCCCCTTTACTGTTTTATGAAGCTTGATGGGCGTCTGCTAACCATTTTGTCAAAGTCCTGGGTGCCTTCTTCAGAGTAAAGGACAGGAGGTTTGGGGGAGTGGAGTGCTCCAGCAGAATGTGCTGTGCAGCTGGGGGCTGATGAACTAGTCGTGACATAAATAGGGTGTGGAAATTCACAGGGAGACTTCTTCCTGTGAGAATTCGTGTACCTTTAGGTGCATCTCTCTTGGGCTTTAGAGCAAAGCCCAAATTACCTGGAGTCTTGACTTTACCTCTGCTATGTAGTTCTTTCCAAAGATAAGGGTGCCCTGGGTGGACTGAAGGGTCACTATAGCTCCTGCACACTGTCAGGAGTTCTATGGAAAGACGTTCTTTTTTTTTTTTTAATAGATATTTATTTTGGTGTCTATGGGTGTTTTTGCCGGCATGTATGTCTGTGTACCACATGTTTGAACTGCTGTCAAAGACCATAAAAGGGCTTCAAATCCCCTGGAACTGGAATTGCAGATAGTTATTAGCCATGTGGGTGCTGAGATTTGAACCTGTGGCCTCTGGAAGCACAGCCAGTGCTCTTAACCACTGAGCAATCTCTCTGGCTTCTAGAAAGGTACTCTTCAAATCTATATCCATGAAACACCACTCCCCAAAATGGCCTTGACATTTCCCTCATTATGACTAAACTTCAGACACATTGTTTGTTTTTGTTTTGCTTTGTTTTTCCCCATTCTAAATTGATTTCTCTTTTCTTTTAAGGGGGAGAATAAATTGTGATTTTTTTTTCTGCTCCTTTAAGATATATATTTCCAGGGGCCAATGAGATGTCTCATCAGGTAAAGGTGATTGCTGCCAAGCCTGAGGACCTGAGTTCAATCCCTGGAGTCCATGTGGTGGAAGAAGAGACCTGACTCCTTCGATCTGTCTTCTGACCTCCACAACTGCATTGTGGCATATATGTCTCTGTCCCAAAATAAATAAATGGTGTGTGTATGTGTGTTTCTGGTTTGTTTGTTTTTTTTTTCTGGCATTATGGATCACATGCAGGACACTGGGCTACATCCACACCTGAGGAACACATAAATCATTTTCAAGACTCTTGCTAGTTTTGTAACCCAAAAATGTCTTCTCAAGGACATAAGCGCGATGGAGTGAAACACAACCATCAAAGGAGAGACCACCCTTCTTACATCTGAGCCACATACCCTATCCTGTGGAATGATGTGTGCCCAACTTCACTGGCATCCAACTTGTAAAACCACCATCTGTTGAGAAGACATGAGAGGATGGATGGCTTTCTCTTGGCTGAAGCCACTTAACAAACAGATGGCTCAGCCCCCCCTTCACTCTGCTGCGTAAGAATCCCATACCCTGCTTCAGCAGAGTTGAATTCAGACTGAGTTCTGCCCTCTCACCAACTGCAGCAGCCTTGAATAAAATCCTCCTCATGCCTGCTTAACTTTGCCTGATGCAAGGCTTATGCTGCCATCAATAGTGCAAATACACTAAAGCCAAAATATGTTGTATTCCTCAAGCAGTGGTTGCTTTATGAAGGATCGTGGCTAAATTATATTAGGCAATGTGCCTTTTGCTTTGTGCATCTTTGTGGGGGACTTTGGGGAGGCATGTCCAAGTTAAGGTGGACAGAAGGAGAAGGAACAGACCACATTCAATAAATGGAGTATTGTCAGGAAAACGGGAAGAGGCTGGCTAGAGCAGCCCTCTGTGGACTTACTGAGTTTCCTGGTCCAATGTCTGACAGAGTTCTTAGCTCACACTGGGCACTGTCAGAAGCACTTTACAAATACGATCTCACTAAACTAAAACAACCTTTTGAAACATTTTTTACTATTATTAATAGCCTGGTGTTTTCAGGCAAGGCACATCTCTTTCACCATGGAAGCTTGTTAACTTGCTCAAGCTCATAGAGCTGTTGAGTGTAGGCTGCTGGTATTTTGAATCTAGTGTCCAATCATACTGCTAAGCACCAAAGAACACAGAGGCATGGAGACAGTCCCCCAGCAGATCTGCTCAGGTGTCTAGGTCTAAAGTACAGAGAGAAGCCTCAAGTCTCTGTGAGAGAGGGATTTTCTTATTTCAGAATCAAAAGCCCACAGCATCTGCCATATCTACCATGCTTTCATCTCTCAGGATCCGTCAAGCGTGCTTGGGTACCCACTTGTTCCCCAGACCAGAGGGATTTTCTGCACAAGTATCTGTAGAGTTTTTCTGTAAGTCTGTTGACACATGAAACCAAGCCCAGAGGCTCCCGAAGGACCTGTTTCTCTGCAGAGTGCCACGGCGACAGTCTTTGAGAACAAATGGACAATGAATCATTTCCTCTGTGCAAGGTGACCTGGGCTGATCTTTGTGGTGCATGGTGGATGTGAACTGGCAGCTTTGCTGGTCCTGCAGATCCTGCGCCCAGCGCACCTGGCACCTTTTGACTCCCTACTTGCTCCTTCTAACTTTCTTCCTTCTCCTGCGGTCTTAGTCACTGACGCTTGCATCAAACAAAAGAAAACCAAAAGGAATCACACACTAACTTCAGCCATGGTCACTGCCCTGGACCTCCAAGTTCCCAGAAGACTTCCAGGCCAGGTGTGAGGATACAAAGCAAGACTGCCACACCCAGTTGGTGGCATCATTCTCTGGGACTCCCTTTCCCTGTCTTTGGAAAGCCAATCACTGTTTCTGTACTTTGCTACTCTCCAGGGCTGTTAGAAGGCTCAAATGAAATAACGTCTGTAAAGTCCTTAGTAAACTGTAAAATGCTTTACAAATGTAAGGGATTATTATAAACCACAATACAGCAATGCTTTATGCTTTTATAAAACTACTGGCTGGAACTGCAGGAAGGGGAATCCCTCTGGTGATTTTGATTTTGGAAACAAGAGGGCTTGGGCCGGCCAGCTTGCCAGGAATTAGATCCCTGGCAGCAGCTGTGTTTTTCATTTCACTCAGCACGGCACATATGGCCGCCTCGGGCCTCCTGCAGAGCTGACAATATGCACCACTGAGTCTGAGCTCGGCCAGCACAGACTGCACCCCAGCCATGCCTGACCTGCCAAGTCTAACACCTAGAAAACAGAGACCTTATCACCTTGCATTTCACCCCAAAGCGCTTGAGTCCAGGTTTTCTTTTTTGTTGGTCTTTTTTTTTTTTTTTTTTTTAGATGAGAATTTCCCTTCCTTAGCAACCAGAACTACTCAGATTCTCACTATAAAAGGCCTTCCTTTGAGCGGACTGAAAGTCCCAGATGTTGCTCTTTTTGAAATCTTTGCTGCGATTGCAATAGAAAGGATATAAATGTTTGCCCAGGGTCTGTCTGGGCTTGCAGCTGGAAAGGATTAAGACACTAATGCGTTCTTTTCTCCATGGACCTCATGCAGCAAGGTCACACTAACCCACACTGGCAGCAGAGCTGGCACCTGTGGCCTCTCCTTGCTGTTGCAGCCAAGCCCTCAATGGATGATAGCAAACACCAAGGACCAGCAGCCTCACCGTTGATAACCTCTCACTTCTCCCTGAGGTGTTCCGAGACCATTTTGTGTCTAAGCACTAGCACTGGCTTGTAAATGTCACAAGGAATTATGGACATTTGTGGAAAAGTAACTGTTTGACTAATTTCCTGTTCCACAAAGCAAACACCCCACCCTATGTATTTAGGATCTGGTGTTGACAGCCAGGTCATGGCAAGCTTCAAGGTTATAGGATCATAAATGGGATTAGATACTCTAGCACTTTCAAAGTATGAAAATTCCACAGAAAAATAGGCAAACAATCTTGAAGGAAAAATAAACTGCAACAACCCCACAAATAGAAAAGAACACTTCTATGATGGTACCGGGGACTCAATATCTGCCCCCACCCCCAGAGACGGGGACAATTTCTAGAATACTCATTAGAATGGATAGATATTTTAGAATACAAGACAAAAACAGTTCATAATTTTAAGCACAGAAGGAGTTTTCTACTTGATTCAAGAGTGGCCCAACAAATTTTTTTTTTCCAAAAGAAAATGTATGGAAAAGAGAAGAATCGACAGCAAGAATCTGGAATTCCAGAGAGCAGACTGCACCGTGCCACATGGATGCCTTTGCATTTCAAATGATCTGTTTCTTTTTAATTGACCAGATTAATTATTCCCACCTTGCCACTTGGCAGGTGGGGTCACTGTTCCTTTCACCACATTAATGAACCTATTCACGTTTCCTCTGTGTAATTAAGACTGTGAGTTACAGGTCACATTTTAAAATTGGTTTAGTGGACGGCCAGCTTAGTCTTTATTAAAGAAAAATATATGACATGGAGCATTTCTCCCTGGAAGAGCACTGACTTTCTGCAGAATTTTCCTCCACCTGTCAGAGGAGGGGGGTGACTGTGTTCCTTTTGTCTCGTCCGGAAGAAACACAGACCTGTCAAGGTGACAGCATCCGTCAAAGGCCGGACACTTAAAGGGCAGCTGACAGATTCATGCTCAAGCATCTTTATTGCTATGAAAATCCTAGGCAAGTCCTTTCGTGAGCTATTGGCAAAGAAGTATCTTTGGCAATACTGCTAAGTTAATTAAGAGAAATATATTGCCCTCTTACGTTATCTTTGTTTCTAGGCCATTTAGGAAACCCTGAAAACATTAAAAGGTACTCAGTCCTTTGACAACAGCAGCTAACCACAGCAGAAAGGGTTTCATCTGTGGTGTCTACAGTGCCCAGGAGAACAAGCTTTAATAACAAGCCAAACCAAAATTGTCATCCAAAACATTTGGTTTCATTCAGGGTGTCTGCATCTCACCCTGGCTCCCAGTGTTAAACCATTTCCTCTCTCCAGCACCTGAACGGGATTTGTCCCATAAATAAAAGTCCGACAGGATGACCCGAGCATGAGAGAACCTGACAGATATCTTCACAGTGACTGGTTTTGCTTGGCATGGTGGCACACGCCTATAAACTTGGCCTGTTCAAGGTGAACTTGGGCTACAAAGACCCTGCCACACAATGAAACAAAACAGTAATAACAAAAAGATCCCTTTTGCTGCTGGCCACAAAGAGCTAACACCCGAATAACGCTTTTCACTGGGGTTGCACAGGAAGCATGTACAAAGTCCTGTTGTCATTGTCTGAACACAGTGAAGAGACACCAAAGACACAGCACCTGGTGTTTGCACAGAGCTTACTCAGCTCTGAAGAAGAAATGAAACCTTCCAGTCACAGGTAATAACTAACCCGAATTAATCAACTCGGACAGAACTTCTCCAGCATGTAACACAGCTTAGTTCCTAACATTTACAATGGCGCTTATGTTTCCAACCTTCTGTCTCCCCATTGTAAAACTTTACGGTGTTCTTTGTCCGCTGAGATTTCAGGTGGTTAATGGCTACATTTCCTTCCAAGTCAAAATGTGAGAGCAGTAATGGCAAGTGTGTGCTCCCATAAAGCCACGCCGGCGTGTGACTGTGCTTTAGGGAGGTGCCGAAACCTGAGTAGTCACAGAGCTGGAGTCTGCTGGAATGGCGTTGTCTTCTCAGCCTCACGTTTGGCAGATTTCATCATGACAAAGATACCGAAAGCTGACTGCAGTGCCTTAACGTGGCTCTGTCATTTGCACAAAAAGGGAGAGGTTAAATGCACTATACCCAGTGTTGGAGTAAGTGGAGACAGTTAGGTCTTCATCTGAACAGAGCATTTCAAAGTCATGTCATGGCATGTGTGGGGGTAGTTGGAATAAGAAGAAAAGCACACATTTCAGTGTAGTCGTACGTTGTTGGAGTCTTTGGGGGGGGTAAACAGTTTTATGCCTCGTAACCTGAAGACTGGGTCTCTGGAAAACACAATAATGCAAAAGGAATCATTCTCAGAGAAATGGGGCCAGGACACTAATAAAGCTGGCGTATTACCAGTCTACTGGACCAATGTCACCACAGAGACAGAGCCATTGCAAGTGTTCATCTCTGCCTGCATCTCCAGAAATACGCTGCCAAGAAGCAAAAAACATCTGTCTTGGGGTCAGCATCCCTCTTCACCCAGATTCTCCTATACTGGCATAGAGGGCAGATAGCCCCAGCCCCTGGGGTAACAGTGCATATTGTCACAGCCGTCTCGAAGACCCTCAGTTCTCTTCCTCCCCTTTCTTGGGTTAGCTTTTCTCCTTGAAGGCAGGAGTCTGGATCAGAAACCTGAAGAACGGAAGGGGAGATAGACGCTAAATGAGGTACAGCTTAAGAGTTTAGCCCACCTTCTAAAACAGTGAACAAACCACTTAAAATTAGTGCTCATAGGAAACCAATGAATGCTCCCAATGCCAGTTTTCAGTTTGCCTGTGTTTGGTATTACAAGCCCTTTCATGTCCAGAAATTCTGCTATTTTCATTGCTGTACTGATTAATATTTTCGTCTCCAGTAGCCATACTGGCCTACTCTCTAATTCCAGTCTTAGTTATTTCTTACCAGTCTCCCGTCCGTGTCATTGAGAGCCTCCACCACCAACCCCAATCAGCAGCTTAACAGGTGTTGGTAAGGGGAGCCCTACCTCCCTCCTGCAGAAGGGGACACCCTCCATGGGCCATCTCCTCTGGTCAGTGGGGCAGAAATGAGACTGCTGTATCTAAGTTACAGACCAGGGAGTATTGTAGACATGGTTGTCTTTAGAGCTTCACAAAAGGGGGCCAAGAAAGGTAGGAGGGGCTGCTGTGTAGGGGGTGACTTCAAGGAGCAGCTGCCAGGAAAGCATGGGTAGGATGGGGACCCAGGAACAGCAAAGCCAGGAGCAGGGAGCAGTTTATAACAAATTAATAGCATTTACTTGGTTTTTTTGTTTTTGTGTAATACTTAAATATGTCTATACATTTCTCGTATGTAAAACATTATTTTCATTTTTACTGAAATTTTGAAGTTCTTGATAACAGGCTTTATTAAAATAACTTCAGGGAATATACTTTTAAAAAGTAAATACCCCAATCCTGGTGTTACCTTGTTTTGAATCGAATGTGATCATTTTAGGGTTTCCTAGTCCACCCCCCCCCCAAAACATTGATGTTTTTACATCAGAGATGGTGCACTCCACTACTGCCTCAGAGAGAGAGGTTTGGGTTCCAGAACAAACTCGGAAGTCAACAGCCTCCCCGAGTCTCTCCTCCAGTCAGCTTAGGTTCCCTTCTGCAGGGATCCTGAATGCTCAGCATCTTGGGTGCAGGTATAGATGAGAGGTCATGACCTTCAGAATATCTCCTTGGGGTCTGTTGGGTAGGGAATGAACCTGTGACCCAAGGAAGTTATCCTTCTTACTCTAAATTCCCGTACTGGTAAACTCATTGCATAGTTTTTAAGCCAAATGGGCCAAATCATGCCCTTCTGTTTCACAAGTCCTCTCATGGCATCTGCACACAAGCGCGCGTTTCCCTCATCGGGCTTTGGCAGATATTACTGTTTGGAGAAGGCAAAGAAGACAAAGGGGCTCAAAGACCCGAGTAAGTCATGCCTGCCCCACTGCCGGCCACACAGTTCCAGGTCTCAGTCCTTCCCACAGAAAGGGAAACTACCAACAGAGCCAGCCTCTCGGCCCGGGGCAGGATCTGGGATTTGGGGTAGAGCTTTTACAAAATAAAGCCCGCGTAAATAGCATTCCAAACTCTAAGTGCAGCCCCCTCTGCTAAATGTTTGTGGAGCGCAGCTGGCAGTGGGAACAGCACCCACAGGACTGGTAAGCCTCGCCCTCTCCGAGACTCTGCCTGCGTTGATGATTAAGACAGTCCAGCAGAGAGCCTCTGAACCACGTCTCTCCTGTTATCAATTTCTTTCTCCATAAACTCCATTAGAAATGGTAATTCCAGAAAGAGAAAGGACACTCTTGAGACCTCAAAATAATCATATTTCTCCTTTACCCCAGACACCCAGGCTTGGGGGGATAACCATTTCCATGTTCTCCTACAATGTGGTATGCCGAGCAGATGCAGACAGATTTCTGTAGCATCCGCTTTGTCATGCACCGTCTCTGTGACTTGAACAACTTATTTGACATCTTAGAATTCTAGGTATCTCCTCTGGAAAATTGAAATGATTTCACGTGCCTTACAGAGGCTACATATGGAGTTTGTATAATCTCAGATCTCAATGCCTGGCATTCAGGGGCCAAGTAAATGAAAGATTTTGTCATTAGTAAGAATTCCAAGTTAGAGTGGTCATTTACAGTTACCCAGAAACACATTACCACTGATTCATTTTCAAAGCTTGGAACTACTGAACCTTCATCCAAGTTCATAAAAATGGGTTTTGTTCTATAAAGAAAGGCTCTGTCCTGGCACAGAAAACTCCTTTCATGACCAGTTTCCAGGATCCCATGCCAATTCAGGAGTTGGCCAGTAAAGATGTCCAGCCAAAAGCATTCTAAGACTTCTAGTTGTTCAGATGTGTCTCGTTGATGGCTGTTTGTCACAGTAAACAAAGCCAAATGACCAGTATCTACTTGTATTGGAAATATCCTCAGAGACTCAGCCTTCCTCGGGGACCTGCAGAGGAAAGTCCCACTGAGGCTAACTTCACAGACACGGTCATCTCTCTTCCCACCAGTATGCCTCCCTCTCCATGGTTCCTTGCCCTGTCCCTGCTGGCATCTCCCTGGCCAAGCTGCTAGCATGCAGATTTGCTACCAGCAGGAGTGGGCTCATACCACCCATTACAAAGAATTCTTTCAACTGCCTCTCTTCACTACCCCCATGAAACCCGGAGACCCTCAGGGGTGAAAGGAACTAGTATCTGGAACATTCTTCCCACACCCAGCTGACACCTGTGGAAATGTTCATTATGGACATTGTCATCTTTCCATAGCAGGACACCACAATGGGAGGAAAACTCACAAGGGGATCAGGCCCAAAGGAATTCGTGTCTCAACTTAGACTGACAGCTTCCGTCAAGAACTCAGCTTCTCAATCCACCGTGTGCATTGTAACAAACACCGAGCACTAAGGAAAGTAAGGCCAGAGGTTCACAAGAGCAAAGCCAGCCGAGGCTACATAGTCAGACTCTTTGTCAATAACAAAGGCTTGGCTTCTCTGAACCTCATGTTCATAATCCATAAACATAGATGATCCCTAATGTACAGGGTAGTTCTGAGGATCACGAATAATATAGTACCTTCCAAACGACGGAGTGGCACTTGGATTAGTTCCTATACATCTGCTTTTTCTTTAAAAACAGAGCCTCTCACCTAAGTTAACGAAAATCTCTCAGCACTCTTACAATATACATATGTTGAATAGAGAGAAGACACACTGTCTGTACTCTAATGGCGGACAAGCCTAAGACAGCCCTAGTTACTATGGTTTTATTTATTTTGTCTTGTGAAGATACGCTTCAGCAGAGCTGGCTAGAACTACAAGGACTGGGTAAACATATTGTTATCTCGTGTCTTGAACTTTTAAGCCATAAGGAGCCCTAAAGTGACCACTAAAAGCCCCTGACTTTGTGTGGCCATCAATCAGCAGGTATTTTCTAAGGTATAAGGTCAAAAGTGAGACTCTCCCTGGCCTCCCCTGGAATTGAGGACATGCATTTACCTACAAGGATAGTGGACTATCAAGGAGATCTGTACTTCTTGACAAGAAATGGTCCAGGCATTTCCCTAGTAGCAAAGAATGCATTCTAGAATATGACTTTGTTGTTCTGAACTAAGCCAGAGCTAACTGTTAGACACTGAGGTTCAGTTATTTATGGCTTTGCTCCTGTCCTTTTCCAGAGAGAGAAGCACATTATTCAGGGAACTCCTGAAGGCACCTAACACAAGACTTGGGGGTTAGTACATGCTAACAAATGATAAGGTGTCAGTTGTCTGATATTTTAGGTCAGATATGCTCAGGAGGTAGGCGCAGCAGGCCCCTGATGTCCACACCTCTTATGCTATTGTTGCTTTTGACGTTATTCCACAGCATCAATTTAAATTCCAAACACTATATTGATGCCTTAGATCACAGACTGAGGGAACCGGTAATCTTAAAGAAGGAGGTGAGAAGTCTGATTCTTTAAAGCTTAAAGGAAGAAAGATAAGGAAAGGAAGAGAGAAAAACAAAGAGAGGTGAGATCTGATCCAACTACCAACAGATGTTCTGTGTCACTCTTGGGTGCCAGAGATTCTGACAGTGCTGAAGTTCTTAAGTGGCTACAGTCCTACCTAAATGTGACAGGGAAGACCATTTGTTGCAGTCCCAAACCACTGCCAGAGGGTAGCTCCTAGCCCCCAGACTGGGTCTACCCACCTCTTCAGGCCTGGAAGATGACTCTAATGGTTATATCCATCTAGCAGAAATGAAAAGGCAGTGTGCTGTCAGGGCAGCTGCTATTACAGGCTGTTTGTGATCTCCTGGCACCTGTAACACTGGCTGAAAGGCTTTCCAGCTTTCCCTGGCATTTCAGAAGAGCTCTGTCAGTAGATCCTAGGAAATGGCACCTCTAAAAACAACGTGGAGAAAGCTAATGTCATGTTGACAAAACACACCTGAGACCACCTCCACATGATGCTACCTCTCTTTATGGCTTTCCATTTTCTCTTTAGAAGTCAGAGTCTTTGACAGCCTTTCGGTGTCCTCATGGGAAAGCACTGTGGATCACATACTCCACTTAGAGTCAGACAGTGGCCTTGCCTCTGAACCAAGTCCCACAAGCATCCTCAGCTAAAGCTAGGATGGAAGAAGATGGCTTCACATTAAGGAGATACAACTTACTTGTTTACCCCAAATGAGAACCAAGACCTGCACAGATCATGGGGTGTTCATCATGGGGTGGCAGGAGTCATCTTATGTGGACTCCTGAGCCTAAGGCAAGCCAAAGATGATATTGAGGTTTTCCCACCATGTTCTCAGGCCTTAGCTAATAGGGTGCCTTAGTTGCAAGCAATAGAAAGCAAGTACATTAACGGGGGAAATGTACTAAAAGGATCCAGGATAACTCAAAAAAAGAAATCAAAAGAAAGGCTTAACACTTTAAGCCTGAGAAAGAGTTGAAATAGGGGGATGTTTTATAACAGACCCTTAGCACAACTGAAGCCATGTTAGACACTAAGGCATCGTTCTGACCTAAGAGCCTATCACATAGACCTAACACACCTGCCAAAACAAAAGCAAAGACCTAATCCATCCTAGTTCACAGTTCTAAAAAGTCCCTAAATGTACTAACCTTGTTTTTTTTTTCATTTTGTTTCTTTTCTTGTTTGTTTGTTTTTGGTTTTGTTTATTTATTTCTTCAAGTTACATCTCCATCACAGTGCTCTCATGCCATCCTTCCCGGTTCCACCCTCCCATTCTCTCCTCCCTCTCCCACCCTTCCCACTCCTCCAATGTGGAGTCTCCCTACCTATCAGTCCCTCTCAGCTCAACAGTCATATGCATGCTAAGAGCTTCCTCTTGCACTGGGGAGCAACATGGTAGCACTCCTAGGGCAAATTGTCCCCTTAATAGGTAACAAAGTCTATGTTCCTGATCCTTTTGGTGTATTGGTTGTAGGATAGTTATCCTGTACTATATGGCTAAAATCCAATTATAAGTGAGTAGATGCCATGTGCATCTTTCTGAGTCTGGGTTAGCTCACTCAGGATGACCTTTTCTAGTTCCATCCATTTGGCTGCAAATTGCATGATTTCATTGTTTCTGATAGCTGAGTAGTATTCCATTGTGTAGATGTACCGCAGTTTTTTTATCCATTCGTCAGTTGAGGGATATCTGGGTTGTTTCCAGTTTCTAGCTATTATAAATAAGGCTGCTATGCACATACATGAGGCTATGTCCTTGTAGTAGGATGAGGAATCATTTGTGTGGATACCCAGAAGCGGTATGGCTGGGTCTCGAGGTAGGGCTGTTTCAAGTTTTCTAAGATATTGCCAGACTGATTTCCATAGTGCTTGTACAAGTTTGCACTACCACCAGCAATGGAGGAATGTTCTCCTTTCTTCACAACCTCACCAGCTGTCATTTGAGTTTTTGATTTTAGCCATTCTGACAGGTGTGAGATGGAATCTCAGAGTCATCTTGAGTTGCATTTCTCTGATGATTAAGGATGTTGAGCATTTTTTCAAATGTCTCACTGGCATTAGAGATTCCTCCTTTGTGAATTCTCGGTTTAGCTCTGTTTCCCATTTATTCATTGGAGTATTTGGTTTCTTGGTGTTTAATTTTTTGAGTTCTTTATAAATTATGGAATCTCAACTTTGTATGGAATATCAAAAAGCCCAGAATAGCTAAATCAATCTTGTATAATAAAAAAAATATCTGGAGATATCACCATCCCAAATTTCAAGCTATACTACAGAGTAATAAAACAGCATGCATGGTACTGGTATAGAAACAGACCAGTGGATCAATGGAATCGAACTGAGGACCCAGAAATGAACCCACACACCTATGATCACTTAATTTTTGACAAAGAAGCCAAAACTGTACAATAGAAACAGGACAGTATCTTCAACAAATGGTGCTGGTCTAACTGGATGTCGACATGTAAAAGAATGAAATTAGACCCATACTTATCACCTTGCACAAAACTTAAGTCCAAGTGGATCAAAGACCGTAACATAAGGCCTGACACACTAACTCTAACAGAAGAGAAAGTGGGGAAAAGCCTCGAACTCATTGGCACAGGAGACAACTTCCTGAACAGGAATAACACCAATAGCTCAGGCTCTAAGACCAACAATCAATAAATGGGACCTCATGAAACTGAAAAGCTTCTGTAAGCCAAAGGACACTGTCATTAGAATAAAACAGCAACCTACAGATTGGAAAAAGATCTTTACCAACCCCACCTCTAGCCTTGCTTTTTAAGTTCTGAAGCTTCGCTTATTGGTGTTATTGCTAGTTAAAGTATGTCAACCTGGGTATGGTTTTTACACAAAAAGCCAAAATCAGTAAGGTTCATGGCTATACTATTTGGGCAAGTTCCCCCATGTAACCTTCTGGCTAGTGGATAAAGACTATTGGCTTTAAGAGTCTATGTGCTCTGTGAAGGAGTTACCTCCCAACAGTTTGTGATCAAGAAGACCATTCACAGAGTAGAGGTTGATTCCTTTACATTCTAGACTATTTTCCACTCTAATATCAAGCCACTCAATATTCTTGATAAATCTAATTGGCTATATTTATATCAAGTGTATCAAGTGGTCCAGGCAAAGCTGACCACATTGGCTTAGTTTGATTGTCAGGCACACACTGACTTTACCATGCATGGGGTGGGGATGTCATTTCCAAAGGAAAAAATCAAAAGAGTTGGACAACTGAGTGGTCATAAATGGCAAATGTCCATCCCTCAAAGCAAGAGAACCCTTTTCCATTATGTTCATGTTTGCTCTGACTTATCAGAAACCAAATTTTACCATGAGAAAAATGAATATTTCTAGAGTCAAGACAGGGGAGTCCTCTACCATCAGCAGGTAGGACGAACTTTCAGAGGAAGAACTGGAGCTGTTTTCCATTTCTTTGGAAATTTAATAAAGAAATAACAGCATTAACCCAAGCCAAAAGCTTGGAAGTCACCCAAAAACCTCCATTGCCTTTCTTCTTTTCCCTCCAATCAAGTTGGACACAGGTTTTCCTCAAGTCTTACCTCTTGACTTTTGTTGACTACCAAGGCCCCAGCTTTTCACCTGCCTATGCCACAGCTGCCCAACAAATCTCTCTGCTTACAGGTTTCTCCCTCCAGTAGCTTCCCACCCTGCTGCAAAGGATCTGTTGGAAGTCCAAATCTGATCCTTCACAAAGTCTTTTTTCAGCAGGGTGGTGGTGGCGCATGCCTTTAATCCCAGCACTTGGGAGGCAGAGGCAGGTGGATCTCTGTGAGTTCAAGGCCAGCCTGGTCTACAAAAGCGAGACTAGGACAGCCAGAGCTGTTATACAGAGAAACCCTGTCTCGAAAAACCGAAAAAAAAAAAAAAAAGACAAAGTCTTTTTTCCTATAATGTAGAAAAACTTTGCACAAAGGCCGGAGCCCCAGGACCTGTCTGTGGCTCACTGCTCTAGCCTTCTTCAAGGTTTCTTCTTCCTTCCCAGTGTTCTCCTGAAGTCTCCGAGCTACACAAATGCAGTGAAGAGGCGGAAAAAGAACAACCCCTTCCACTGATGGAACTCAGTACCATGTAATGACTAAATTTTCCTCCCCTCCTCTTCCCCAAACACCAGACATTAACAATCCAACCTCTCAGGTGACAACATTTGAAGGCACGTTCTATATAGAGATAATAAAGGTAAAATGAGATCATTATAGTGTGGTTCTAATCCCTTAACTTCATATAGCTAGTGTCCTTGTAGAGGAAGAGAACGCCCAAACTTACTACTATCTACAAACCCAGAATAGTGCCCTTTCCAATACAATCCCTTTAAATCTGGACATAAAGCTCAGTTGGTAGTGAATAATTCATGCACATGAGGCCATGGGTTCAATCCCCAGCACCGCAAAACCAAAACAAATAACAAAAACCTGCCTTGGCATATTCTACTCTGCTAACACCAGGACCCCAGGGGATACAGACAAACAAAGGAAAGCTAATTAACTACAAACACCCCTGTGGGCCCCTCCTGGATGGCATCGATTTCCCCTTCCACCTCCCAGAATGCCCATTTATTTCCTTCTGTCACACTGGCTGGTCCTTGGAAGCTGAAACACTCATGGCCATCTTCCAGTTTAGGATAATGTCCTGTACCAGGGAATCAGTCACAAGACAAGGGACTCAAGTCATGAATTTTAGGAGATAGGCATTCTCCTTGCAACCAGATACAAGTGGTCAGGTCCCTCTATTTTCCTTGACCTGTGCAGAATAAAAGCTACATGGACACTTCAAGTGATATTCTGGGTGGGAAATATCCTGCTTCCCGCAGTGAAGGACAGGACATCACAGAGGAGAAGGAATAAAGAAGAGAAGAAACAGAAGGAAGCAAGGAGGTCTCCAGGGAGTCAAACTGGCCTCTGAGACACTCTATTAAACACACATAAGCATAAGGATAGGGAGACCACATCTTGCACTGCCACAAGAATGGGACCACATAGTTCATAGCAACACCAAGCCTAGAAAGTGATGCTGGCAGAATCAGATAAATTCTGACTGGTTGGGAGTCTTCCCAGCAGACCTTGCCATCTTTCATGGTCTGCAGTCATTCTTCCACAATCTGCTGAAAGGGAAGGAAGCAATGACGTTCAGACATCACTTTCTCTAAACTGTCCTCTTGTTAAACATGGCGTCTAAGTAGTTCCTACTCTGGGATTGAATCAAAGAATTTAAGATAAAAAAAAATGTTCTTAAATGTCAAGACCCACAACTTAATTAACTAACAGTGTCTGGTGTCAACAGCTTCCAGGCTGGCTGGTATAGTACTTTCACAAACGCATTCCAGGGACACTCAATGTGATCTGGTGTTGAGACAGGCTCATAACTGTCAGAGGTAGCAGTTTTCAATTTATGGATGTCATAAAGCTTTGGTAATATGATGTCTACAATGCACTGTGTTTCTGACAGTGAGCAGGAGGTGAGAGGCTGGGCAACACTGGCCACGGGTGTGAACCTGTAATGGTTTCTATGACTGTGAATCAGCCTCAGTAAAGACTCCAAACAATGAACCAAGGGATGTCAGGCACTTCTTTAATAGCTGACTCTAGGCTTCTACAGTGGCCCAAGCACATTAGTCAGCTAACAAATGTTAGTTACAACCTACACTGGGCCAGACACATAGGGTGGGTTCAGTACAGAGTACACTGGGACAGAAAATACCACTGAAAGATTCAATGATACTACTCCAAGATGGAGCAAAAGGGTACCTGCGTTTCTGGGTGGGCATCCATGAGTGTGTACGTGTACAGTGGTGTGCCTTGGTACTAGTGCGAGTCTCTCCAAATGAGTTCCTCAGTTTTCCAAAGCAGGGGCAAACAGATCACCAAGATCATGCAACCAGTAAACATTTCCTACCGCCCTACAGGAAGTCAAACCTAGTGCTAAAACTGGAAGGCTAGGGGACTTCAGAAGTTGCAATACATTTGCTGAAGAATGGAGGAGGGGTTGGGGAAATGGCTCTGTCTATAAAGTGTTTGCTGTGAAAGCAAAAGTCAAGAGTTTGAATCCTTAGCACCCACATAAAAAAATCAAGGAGCGGGCTGGAGAGATGGTTCAGAGGTTAAGAGCACTGGCTGCTCTTCCAGAGGTCCTGTGTTCAATTCCCAGCAACCACATGGGGGCTCATAACCATCTATATTGAGATCTGATGCCCTCTTCTGGCTGCAGGCATGACACTGTATACATAATAAATAAATAAAATATTTTTTAAAAAAGAAAGAAAGAAAGAAATCCAGGAGCAATGACATGGACCTGTAATCCCAGCACTGTGGAGGTAAAGACAAGTGGATGTCTGGAGTGTGTTGGCCAGTCAGTCTAGCCAAATCAGTGAACTCTAGGTTCAGTGAGAGACCTTGCCTCAAAAACTAAGATGGAGCATGACTGAGGAAGATGCCAGACTTAGATCTCTGGCTTACACACACATCCATGTGGACTCACATATACATACATACACAGCCCTCCAAAAAAAAGTATGATGACGGAATAATATTAATGTACTTAGAGTCACATCCACATACTCACAATTGAGTAATGTTTACCTTTAAAAATATAGTTACCTAAACACATATCTGAGTGGCTGAAACCCAAAACAATAACAACATCTGAACAGCAGGGACTTGCCACACACTCCTGTAAATGCGTGATACCGATAGCCACACACTGCTGGAAATGCATGATACCGATACATCTGAAGGCAGTTTGACAGTTTCTTACTTATCAAACTAAAACAAAATATCAAATGACCACATGCTGCAACAGCAGAACTTTTTAGTATATATCCAAAGAGGCTGGAAATGTGTCCACAGACAGCCCCTTTTGTGTATGTCTATAGAAGACATAATTGCTAAAACATGGAAACAGAAATGACCTTCATTGGGTGAATGGTCAGCCAGGCAATGGAGAAGTATTCTGTACTAGACGAGAATAAGCTGTCAAGCCATGAAAAGACATTGAAGAACTTTAAATTATATTGCTAAGTAAAAGAAGCCAGTCAAAAAGGGCCATATAGCCTAGGCTTCTAGTTACATGGAATTCTGGAAGAACAAAATTCCTAGAGGCAGAAAAGAAGCAGTAGTTAGGGACTTAGGAAAGAGAAGTTGCTTTTTTTCTTTCTTTTTCAGTGCTAAGGACTCAAAGTAGCACCACCAAGAGAGAGCCAAGAGTCCAGCTCATGAGCCTGGTAATTGCTTCCCTGTTCTTCACAACATGTTAGAACACATGATTGATTTACCCGCCATTCTTGACGGGTGTTTATACTGCTTCCTGTTATAACTCTGCTGCTGTGCACATCCTCGAAAAGACAGGTTTCCTGAACTTATTAATGAGTATGACATGTCCGGAAAAGGAAAAGTAACTTTTCCAGTCTGCGGGAAACAAAAGCAAGCTTCTTGCTGGCCATGAGATCAGAGAGGAAAGGCAGCCAAGGCTACTGACAAGGTGGGAAAGGATAGAGAAAGCAAGGCGTGGATGAAACAGAGAGGCTGGCTGTAAGATTCACATGTTGATTTGTGCAGAATGGGGGGGGGGGGGGGGGGGGGGGTGGGGGTTGTCTGTCAAGCAAGGGAATATTACTGTAAGTCAGCCAATGGTGTGCATTGATTCATTTATCTTTACTGCCATCCATCCAGGCCTCTGCACTCAATGGGGAACTCAAACTCAACTCTTCTGTTAATGTTCTGATGGGAAAAGAATCCATTTGACACTAGAGTGGGAAATAAAAACAAAAATTTCACAGGCTAAGAGTAATTCAGAGAGAGGATGTAGGAAAAAACTATGGGGTGGAGTTGGCTTCAAATGAACATGAGCAGCCAAGACAAAGGAGCTTTCAAAATGCTGTGGTTCTGTGCTTAGAAATGGACTTCTAAACATTTTAAATGTTCACTTGGATTTACCTGCACTCCTGTCTGTAGTTTGCAATGACTGTTTTCCCGCAAAGGCCAGCTTGATGCAGGGGAGAAAAGGAGATGCCCACCCAGCCAGGGTCCTCTCCTTGCTCTACAACCATGGGGCCCCTTGACTGACCCGTGCTCTCTTATTTCTGGAGTTTTCCCAATGATGGTCTTTTTGAAGGAAATATCCATTTGTCTCAGTTCAGGCTGCTGCAACAAAGTACCACAGACTGGGTGCCTTAAACAATGAAAATTTGTCATCATCTGGAGGCTAGAAGTCCCAGATTAGGATGCTGAAACAACTTCTAGGGGAAGACTCTCTTCCATGCTTACCTGTCACTCATGTGTCCTTGTGTGACCCAGAGAGAAGGAAATAGACCATCCTCTTCTAACAGGGGCCCTAATTTTATCATGAGGGTCTCATCCTCATCCCCTCACTTAAACCCTAATTACCTTCTAAAGATGCCATGCTGCCAAATGCAGGCAGCTTCACACTGGAGGTGACGTCTTCAATGTGGATTTGAAGGGCACACACTCAATGCAAATGCCCACGAGCTGGGCTTAAAAGCAGCCTATGCTGAGGGTCTTCCTAAAGTGCCACGGGCATCGCATGTTATCATATAGTGCATACCTGTACACACAGTACACACAATACCACACTGTGTGCACACCTGTGTTTGTTAATGTGCCAGGATGGACTCCTTAAACAAGAAGCATACATTATTCACAGATAGATCTCTTCCCCTATTCTGTAGCAAAAATAGCACATACATAGTAAACATTAAATGCCTTCTGTCTAGTTGCCTAATTGGTCAAGATACTAGATCTTTTAATAATGACAAAAATTAACACAAAGGAGTTTATTTGTAACACACATTTCACACCACAGCACACCCCCTCATCCAGCAGCCTTCCATGGAGCAACTCAGCACTGAAGCTCCTTCTGTCTTTTGCCCACACCCATTCCTAAGAATCTCTGAGTGTTTCTATTCTAGTCACAGGATGAAATTGCTTCTACCTGGAAATGACATGCTTCTTGTCCAACTACATCCAATTGGTAAGAACTTTGTCCCCAGCTACAGGCATGGTAAGAGGACTGAGGGAACAGTCTGACATATGTGGCAGCCGATTCCAGGCAACAGCTCCTCCCTCACTACAGGATGCATGCATGAACACACCAAATCACAGACATGATCCACTAGAAAGAATAGAGGCATGTTGAGAGCAGAGGGAAGCCATATTAAATGATCCCAAACCAACCAACCAACCTTCCTTCCTTCCTCCCCGCCCCCACCCTGGTTGGGGTAAGCTGGAGTATATAAATAACCGGTCCCAAATCACACAATTATTTAGTGAGGTCCTGGGATTGGAATTTGGATAACCTCGGATCTCGCTCTTGTTTGTCAAATGTGAAAGTCACTCCTACATCTCTAGGACTTAAGTCTGTCATCTGCTGTGACCTATGATGAAACCCAGATGCCACCCAAGAGCTTGAAAGCTGTTTTGAGTGTAGCATAGTTCCAGCTTCTGAGATACACACGGCAACCAGCTGAGAAGTGAGGCTTGAATCCATCAACTTGGAGTTTTTTTTTTGGTTTTTCGAGACAGGGTTTCTCTATTTAACAGCTCTGGCTGTCCTGGACTCGCTTTGTAGACCAGGCTGGCCTCGAACTCGCAAAGATCCGCCTACCTCTACCTCCCAAGTGCTGGGATTAAAGGCGTGCGCCACCACCGCCCGGCTCAACTTGGAGTTTTAATCACACCTGCTGACTGCTAAACATCACCCTTCAATGATAACTCACCCACTATATGAGATATGACTGTTAATATCAGTCCTGTTCTTTCTTTGAAAACTATTCCAAGAGTGTATTTCGTGCCACTTAAAGTGTTGTAAATCTCAAATTTTAAAAAACTGAGTTAAAAACAGAATCCAATAGCATGCTAATTTCATTAGGAGCCCACAGGGAAATACTGACAAAGTAGCAGAAACCAGAGGCCTCTTCATTCCAGACCATGGAGTAATTATAATGAACATTAACAAGAAGAAACATGGACAAACGAGAATATTGTGGGACATACTAATACATATTACAGCTTTCACAATGAGATTTTTTTTAATGTGGGGAGAGGTTGCAAGGGTGGAGGGTGGGTCTGAGGGGAGGTGAGAGAGGAGAGGGAACAAGGTACATGATGTGAAAGTCACAAAATTTTAAAAAATTTAAAAAATATATTGTTAGCAAGCAAAAAAAAGAAAAAATTAAATATTTAAAATAAACTTGGAAGCAGGTAAGTTGACAGCCTAGTTCTGTCAAGACAGGGTAGGCAAGTCCTTCATAATTCCTGCTTTACAATCAATGTCTGTCAGAGATACTGAGCCAAAAGACTGAAGATAAATGCTCTAATGTTATAGAGAGAAATTGGGGACTGTCCAGGCAGCCAGTGGTGTGTCATTTCTTAGTTTTGGAAGCTGCTTGCTCTGCACTTCCTGTTTATTCAGATATATTTGTCCTTCTCAGGTCTCTGGTGTGGTTGAAGACTAGATAGTTATAGTCTTACAGTTAAGTTTTACGTTGTTTAGGAATTAAAAGGATGTTCTAGATCTAAGAAGATGTTTTTAAGTAGGTAATGCAAGTTAGGATGGAAACTGAGTTATGTATAGAACTTTAAACTCATTGAGATAGATAGATCATAGAATATTAATATCAGTTGCCAAATATGTATGGACTGGACATTGGGAATATATGATACACCTTATAATTTTCATAATTGTTGCCTAATTGTTCTTATTGTTTTGTATTGTATTTATTGTTATAAGAAAAAAAGAACCTTTATTGGACCAAAAGGGGGAGCTTTTGGGGATAAAAAGATACAATTTAAATTTTTTAAAAATCGTATAGGAGGGAGGGAGAAGAGGGTAGTAGGCTGAGACTGGGAGGGGGGATGGAGGGGACTGTGATTTAGATGTAACTTGAAGAAATAAGTAAATGTTAAAAAAATAATAATAAGCTTCCAACACTCACCGAAAGATAAGCACTAGTCTCTCTTCCAACGTGACAAAGGAACTTAAAGCATGCATTGGCCTAGAGGCTGTTCAAAAATTATAATGGCTTTATAGGCTCTTCTGTGGCTAGATGTCCTTATGTCCCCAGTGCACAAATAAACAAAAATGGGTCGTGAAACTCTTAGAAGTGTTTGGTTTCCATTAGAATATGGCTTTACTCAGGAGGAAATAATCTCCTTCAATATTCTGAGTGTCAGGTGTTCCATGAGACTGACTCAATAAAATAATATAAAAGATGTCATAATACTCCTATCACCTGAAGCCCTTTCCCTGGGAAATTCTGCTCTGACTTGAGTCTACCCGCTCCTTTGCTTGGAGACAAGCAGTGTCATGATCCCCTTCCCTTTTAAGTTCCTTAAGAAGAATAACTCCGTAGGGTGTTGAAAGAGTGGAGTAGACAGGACGGTGCCTCAAGGATCACTGACAAAGCTCTCCCTAGGTTCTTCCTGTCCAGAAAAGCCTCTCTCTTTTCCCTCAGTCTTGCTGTTGCTACATCATATGAGACACCTTCCTTCCTCAATCTGGAGCCCAGGCCTGTAAGGAAAATGGAGAGGGAGGACCCAAGCTGCCTGAAACAGTCTTCATTTTTCTTTGTGGTATAAGGCAACATGTTGCTGTGGCTTTTGACCTCCAGGGGTTGGGCAAGGTGGTTTTGCACATGGTTTATTATGAAAGGTTTCACTAATACACACCTCTTAGATTTCCCCAACAATCTAGTTGCCATAAAAATAACGTACGTGATAGGTTTTTAAATGGCCATCCAACAGATGGACCTGCTTCTTCTCGTGAGGCCACCCAGTGTTGGTAGATTTTACCTCCACGTAGCTCCCTGAGGTTCCAAACTGGACGGCTGGAATCACTCTGTTGAGCTGTAATGAACATCACTTCCACAGAGAGGAGATGGACCCTGTCCTATGACCCTCAGAGAGGGGACATGGTTGCCATGTTTCCTTTCTTTCTTTCTTTCTTTCTTTCTTTCTTTCTTTCTTTCTTTCTTTCTATGTAGGGAGTTAGAATAATTAAATTAGATTTAGAAAATATATAGGGGTATCTGATACAGTCTCTTAATTCGGGGCATGAAGATCAACTTGGCTGTGAGCAATTAGCTTATCAGCTTGTGGAAAAACAAGGATGAAGTCAGGTGAAAACAGGAAACAAACAGGAGACTTAATGGACTGAAAAAACAAGGTTGAAGTCAGGAAAAACAGGAAAGACTTAATGGACTGAAAAACAAAGTTGAAGTCAGGAAAACAGGAAAGACTTAATGTACTTAAAGAAACAAAGTATTTGGCCCAACATTGTTTTCAGCTGCTAAGTGGGCAGAGCCCAAATTAAGCTGAAACAGAGTTCCTCCTATTTAAGGACAGTGCATGGAGCCCCATAAAAAAAGAAGAGGCCCCTGACACTAGAGAGCTCCGAGAGTCCTGCTGAAAAAAGTGCTGGCCATCATTTGATGGCCATCTCTCCCTGAGGCAGAAAGAAGCTGGTGAGCAAAGAAAGCCTGAGCAAGACACCAAAAGGCCAAGGACTAAACCCTGTGGCTCAGCTTTTGCCTAGAGGGGTTTGATCTGTCCAAACAGTGGCCTAAAGAAAACTGTGCCTGACTTTAAGGACTCTGAGGTCGAGTGGCAGAATTGCTGATGCAAAGGGGCTGGAGTCTCCCAAGAAGAAAAAAGCATGAAGCCTTATTTAAGGTGAGATTGCAATAACCAACTTACCCTGACAAATCTATATCTGAGAGATCCAGAAAAAGGACTGCTAAGTGCGTTGAAGAATCTACAACGAATGCTGTGTTCCTGATGACTGAGGACCTGCCCCAGAGACTGTATCATTCTAAAAGGTTAGGAAAATAATTGTCAATAGGATTAGTGGTTAGGTTAAAGGGATTGTAGGAATTTGTAGGATTAATAGTTAAGAAATTGTTGGTATTTGTTATAAGTGAATATAGTAATAAATAAATAAGCGTTAAATAATAATTAAAAACATCAGTTACATTTTTTCTTTTTTTTTAGATTTATTTATTTATTGTGTATACAGTGTTCTGCCTGCATGTATACATTCACTCCAGAAGAGGGCACCAGACCTCATTGTAGATGGTTGTGAGCCACCATGTGGTTGCTGGGAATTGAATCAGGACCTTTGGAAGAACAGCCAGTGTTCTTAACCTCTGAGCCATCTCTCCAGCCCCCATGTTTTCTTTCTTACATTGGTGATAATTAAACTGTTTCCTCACCTGTCTTCCCTGGGGAGTATTTATTAAATAGTTATTTTATTGCATATCTTATTAATGTGTAATACATGTATTTATCAGTTACAATGTAATGATTTAATTCATGTATATCGTACAGTGGCTTCCAATCCAATCTGGGTAATCAGCAAGGTTTCCTCTGTTCCAGGAACAAGAAGAAATGTGAGAGAGGTGCCAGAACCTTGTCAACAACCAGATTTAGGCTTCTCGGCCTTGGCACTCTGAAGCTGCTCATACAGAGGGCCCCCCTGAAGTGCTATGGTGGAAGCCTTTCATCCTTCATCTTCATGGGGAAGCTGATATTTTTATCCCAGTGTCTCTCTTTCCCTTTTAGTAATAGGGAGGAGAGAGATGCTGTTTTAAGGGACTTATAGCAGGACCGACCAGAGGGACTCTTGTCTTTTGTTTACTAGAACATTTGAAATGTCATTCTGACTACCGGAAGATGTTCCCCAGGGCACGGGCTGAATGAGACAAACTGATTTAAGTGAAAAAATTCTGAGTTTCCAGTAGCAGCAATGGAAGAAGAGGAAGCCTGCCAATGAAAGGAACTAGGAGGGATAAGAATGGACAGGAAGGGATGGCCAAGAACACAGCAAGGAGTCTGTGACCCATGATGCAGAGAGAGACACACCTACAGAGGGGATGAAACATGGACTTTCAGAATGAGAACAGCTAACTTTTTTTTTTAAATACAAAGTTGTTTAGTTTACCATAGATACCAGTCTTATATTCGTATCATGGAAAAAAATCCTAGATATTTTTAGGCTGTTTTTGAAATAATCCAGATTACTACCAAATATTATGATAAATTAGCTCAATTTATCAAAATGTTACATATAGAGAGGCATCTAAAGGAACAGAAGCTACAAATCCCACCTGTCAGGTCCAAAATGGCTAAGGCTAAGTGTGATATTCATTAGCACACCAAAGTTCAGGCTGGCCTCCAGGCTCACTCAGTATCAGAGGCTCCTCTCAGCTCTCTCACTCCGCCCCTCTACCACAAACTTCTCCATCTCATGAGCTTCCCTTCCCCAAGCTTCTCATTCGTTTCACCATGTGATGTATTGGACCCCTTTCTTTCTTCCTTTCTTCATTTTCCTTCTGCTTCCTTTCTTTCTTCCTTCCTTCCTTTTGCTTGCTTTCTTTCTTTCTTTCCTCCTCCTCCTCCTCCTCCTCCTCCTCCTTCTTCTTCTTCTTCTCTCATCTTCCTCTCTTCATCCTCCCCTCTAGCTCCTCTCTCCCCACTCCTCTCATGACCCAGTTCATTCTGATGGCCATGTTTAGTCTACTACTTTCTCTCCCTGCTCTGGACTCTTCCAGAGTCTCTGTCTGTACTCTTTCTCATATCTACATAAACACCTTCCCCCCAACCATACCTTGGAACAGTCATGCCCTCGCTTTATACACTGCCCAGGGAAAGATGTGAGTTTTTTATGGCTTTTCTTCAGCAAAACTGCTCTCATATACAGCTCCCTTGCCAACATTATTCCTCCTTGGCACCTGGTGATAATGGTACTTAGGAGAAAGTAAGGAAAAGTTGCTTTCCATGTACTTTAGATACAAGGCCTAAAGAGGGACTATGCTCTGAGTAGTGAGATATGAGAGAGATCAAGAATCCAGAAGTTGACTGTGAAATATTGGGGCAAAGTACAGCTGTCACATGAAGTATAAGATGCCTGGTTAAATTTAAGTTTTTGATAAACAATGAATGTTGTTTCATATAAATATGCCTCAAATACACAAATTCTACTTATACTTGATCTACTGTTTCATTTGTAAAATTTTGCATCTTTAAGGTGAAGGAGTGCTAAAGTATCTTAGCAATAAAAATATTTAAATGTAAATATCATAGGGAGTATGACTTGGGTATAGTGAAATTCTAAGTTTAATAAGACTAAGTTTTTGAGGTACTATATTTAGAATCAGGCTCAGAGAGTGCAACAATTCAAATCAATGAGATGGAGGTTTATCCTGTGAAATAGTCTGAACATTCTTTAACATAAAAACTAGCTTGAGACCTTCAAAGAGTTCCCAACACCAAATTTTCATTGTCTAACAACCTAGATGTTCCTGGGACTGGGCGCATGGCTCAGCTAGTAGGAGCACTTGCTGCTCTTTCAGAGAATCTGGGTTCAACTTTCAGTACTCACAGGGCAGCTAACAACCACCTGGAACTTAAGTTCCAGGACACCAGCTACGTACATGGTGTAGGCAAAACACCCATACATGATGGGGTAGTGTTAAGCATTCTAAATGTTAATTAATTGGTCCTGCTTGCTGTTGGTTACATTGTCTCTGATTGGTTAAATAAATGCTGAGGCCTGAGATTGGGCAAAGACAGAGAAAGGTGGGACTTCCTGAGATTAGAACAGGAAGCCTGCACTTTAGACAGAGGATTAAGACATTCCAGCCAGCAGCAGGAAGAAGGAGGACACACGCCATGGGTTAGAAAAAGAACCTTATTCCACATGGCCAGGAACATCGGCATATCGTGGAGAATGGCAGTCCAAGGGGATGTATGTATATATGGAGTCATATTTGGGTAATAGAATGAAGAGCTAGCTTAGGTGGGCTAGGATTGCTCAATTCAGGCCAAGGCTTGTTAAAATCTACATGGTTCTGTGTATGCTCATTTATAATGGTGGGTTAAGGATTAACGGCTGCTGAGCCAATTAAATATAATATAAATACTGTTAAACAATTTAACTAATCATTTCTACAAATGGTGCCCAACATAATTTAATTAATATTTTTTTACACATACATGCAGGCAAAACACATGGACACATAAGATAAAATAAGATAAAATAAAATTTCTAAATTTAAAAAAAGTAGCTATCTAACTGCATTTCTAAAGGAAATTGTTAGTTAGATCTTTAAGCTTTTGGAAAAATCAACCACTGGGCAGGCAAGGAAATAGTTCCCTATCGTCTCTCGCCACCAGTAGAGTCAGAAGAATAAAGCACAGTCTGGGGACCCTTACCCAAGAGGTCATGGTTCTCAACTAAGCCACCCAAGTAATACCTAGTTGGAGACTTTACCTAGCTCTTGTACTGCCTGCCATTCATGACCACACTTTTCAACTGTTTTTTAAGAAGGATCTAAGTCCTCCACAGAGACCGAGTAATACAATAGGAAATACTTGTCGATTCAAAAAAAAAAGTGATTACAAATGTGCTTAATAAAATACATGTAACATAAACCTGGATAATAACGCTGTAGTTTAAAGTGAGACATGGGGAACCTGTTTCATTTTTATTAAAGCTGAATTTATTGCTTTGGTTTATTGGCTTATGTTCGCAGAACTTAATTCAGCCTCTAGATAATTTGCCCAAAAAGAAAGCAGGTGGGTCAGCTTGTGTGCTGCCCTGCACCAGCGTAACGAGCTGTGACGCAGGCATGAGCTAACCTTGACTTGAATCAGCACCCCCTCCTCAAAACCAAACAAAAATCGCAACTAAAAAAGTTCAAATGCCTCCTCCTGACTTCACCAGCATTAATCTTCCATAAGGATAAACAACTCTCATATATATATATATATATATATATATATATATATATATATATAAAATCCTGCAATGAACCTCATTTTCAGATTTCCTGAATTTCTCCTGATAGTCCACCTTCCCTGCCCTATTACCCCCATTTTCTCCCCTGTCTGTTTGTGAAGGGTAGAGGCTTCTCTTAGTCACTTTTCCCCATGCAGTGACAAAATACCCAGGCAAAAGCAATATAAGGAAGGATTTCTTTTGTCTCACAATTCATGGGGACAGTCCATCATGGTGGGGAAGTCAAGGCAGGAGGGCCTGGAGACAACTGGCCACCTGGAACCGATTTTGCCCAGCTAGCTTCTTCTGTCATATGTAAGCCCCTGGAATGGTGCCTTTCACTTTTGGTTGAGCCTACCTATTTCTTTTTTTTTTTTTTTACTTTTTATTGTTTTGTTTTGCTTGTGAATTTCACATCATGCACCCTGATCCCACTAATCTCCCACCTCCCCTCAGACCTGCCCATCACCCACCCTTGCAACCTCTCCCAACAGAGAAAAAAAAATCTCATTGTGGAAGCTGTAGTATGTCACAGTGTGTCCCACAATATTCCATTTTGTCCAAACTTTTGCTTGCAAATGTTCATTGTAATGGCTCTTTGGTCTAGTATGAGGACTGTGGCTCCTGCTACTTTGTCAATACTGAAACCTCATTGGGACTCCTCTCAGATAGCCTGCTGTTGCCCTGTGTCTTGGAGATGCTGTAGTTTTGGATTGTGGAACTGGTCTCTTCATGCACTCCAGCAGTTCATCCATGGGGTAGATGTTGGGGTGGGCCAATTCAAAGCCCTGGTTCTGGGCCAGAAACTCCCACATATAGAGAGCTCTACTGTGCTGCCCAGGTATGGTGCAGGGCCTGCTCTCCTGAGGGCTGCAGCAGGTAAGGGCCTGGGCTAAATCTCCTGCTCTCATGACCCCATGAGGGACAACTCTCCCCACCTGGTACCTGTGGTGAGGGCAAAAGAGTGTGGAGGGGGTGTCTCTTTTGCAAATGCCACAATTCAGTGGACAAGAATCAGGAGCAGCTCTCCTGGGCTCACACTCTTAGGGCTGGTTCACCTGCAACCCTCACATCTAAGGCTAGCTCTACTGTGCTGCCCAGATGAGATGCCTGGTCTCCTGAGTGTTGCAGCATGTGAGGGGCAGGGACAGTTTTCCTGTTCTTGAGACTCCATTGGAGCCTGATCTCCTGTCTGTCACTGGTGGCGAGGGCAAAAAGGAAGGAAGGGGATCTCTCCCCCACTGACACCACCACAAAGCAGACAAAAGACAGGGTTGGCTCTCCCACACTCACACCCTTGGGGCCAGCTCACCCACAACCCCCACATCCAGCATCAGCTGTACTGGGCTGTCCAGGTAAAGGTATAGGGCCTGCTCTCCCAAGTTCTGCAGCTGGTGAAGGTCAAGACCAGATCTCCTGCTCTCAACACCCCGGAACTAGGCATCCCACATGCTATGAGTGTTGAGGGGTGAGGGAGATGAGTGTATCTCTCCCTTGTCCATGTCACCACAGACAGACAAGTGATAGGGCCATCTCTCCCAAGCTCACATCCTTAGGGCCAGCTCACTGGCAACCCCTGAAATGTGCAGGGCCTGCTCTTCAGAGTACTGAAGCTGGTTAGGGTCAAGGAAAGCTCTCTTGGTCTCATGCCTCTAGGGCCAGTTCTCCCATGGTGCACAGGTGATGGATGAGCCAGTTATGCACAGCCCTCAGACATCAACATATTCCTGGGTGGCAGCCAAGACCAGGATGTCCATCTGGCTTTTGGTGGTAATGGACCCCTACTGTTGTAGGGCCATGGACTCAGATATGGCCCCTTTTGGCATCTGAGGCCAGGACCCCACCAGGGTTCTAGGTGGTATCACTGGCTACTCATATCAGGTTGTTCCTCACTACCTTCAAGTCTCCAGTTCTGTCTTTCTTCGTTGTGCCCACCTCCTTCTGTTTCTCTTTCTCTTACATTTCTCCACCACATATTTGCTCCCCTTAGTGATACCCAGGGTCTTTGAGTGTCTGGACTTGTCTGAGAAGTGGTCTCAGAAATGGTATGCCCCACTTGTGCATTGTGCTTTATGGTACGTGGCAGGAGTCATCTCCAGCATGGTCTGACCCTCAGGCCAGAGTGACACCAGACTGGTGTTCATCTTAGGCTAGCTCCCTGTCCAGGCCCCATGGTAGCAGTTTAGTGATTGTGTCAGGCTCACTCTTTGCCCAATTCTCCCAAATGGCCTTCTGCCTAGGGTCTGTGGTGCCAGGCAGGGTTATTCTAGTCTCTGTCTTTCTTCCTGCCCTGAGAGCCCATCTAGGCTTGCCTGGTGCTGGATTAAGAGTCGTCACACTCTAGCTTCCTGTCTGCGCCCCCTGGCATCAAACTGGTGGTGGTCCCTGGCTTGCTTTTTTCAGGGAATATTAGGCTACTAATCATTCAGATGTTCATAGGTCAGAACACTGAATGTACACTTCTTCTGTCTGCCACCGGCTGATATACATGTGACACAGCAGCCACATCTGCAATGCCTCTAGAGGCAGGAGGTCTTCCTATTTCAATTAACTCAAGCTATATAATTCCTCATAGGGAATTACCATAGACTCACCTAATTATGGAGGTTTGTCCCTTAGATTACAGATCCTGCCAAGATGACCATAAACACCACCATCGCAGGGCCGCTTTGTTCATTGGAGGCATTTGCTTTCCCTGTTTGGGGAACTGGAGGTGTGAGATGAAGGAGGTAGTGGCAGGAAAGTCAGTCCCAGCATCATTAGTGGATGCTTAGGGGTAAAAGTCAACCAGGAATCCAGAGAAAGTTAGGACAAATTGGCCATCCTGAAGACAAAGAAATCTGGAGTGAGTAGGAAAAAAAATAACTAGAAAATTATTGCAAACAACGTTCTTTTATCAGAGAAGACGTCTCAGCACAAATACTGTTAAAGTACTAATAAGTATTGTTTCCATTACAAAGTTATTGGTTTTATAAAACAAAGAGGCAACCATTTGTGAGTGTTTATATAGGTGATTGCCAAATACAATGCACACAGGATTAATCATCTATTTTGACAGTCAGAAACGTTAAGAACCAAACATCATTCGCCCCCCTCACACCCCACCTTCTGCCTGCGTGAAATTCTTCTACATGAAATTCAGAAAAATCTACCTCAAGCCCCAAGACATTTCCTGGAAGCCTAACTCCTTTCAATAAGGTACTAAATCATGTTATTGCAAACACCACATGCTTTCTCATTGCAGGGAATGCTATTACACATTCATCTTTTCAAAATTCCATTGTAAATAAAATGATCCATTGTAATATTTCTTGATATTCCTCCTAGTTTATTGCATTCTAGAATTTCTATCATTACAGGACCTCTTTTCACCCCTCCCCAACCTATCACATGCCAAATTTACAGTGTGTCTTTATATTGTCTTCAAAGAACAAGAGTCAACCAGGCTAGCACGAGGGAGACCTCCTCATCCCTGATGATTGAGCAGTATTACACAGCATCCTTCAGCCCACATTCAGTCTTGCACTGAAGACTGCAAAGGGCTGCAGCAGAAGTTGTGTTGGTAAAAAGTCGTGGCTTGGTTATAATTGCTTTCCTCCACAGCTTCCTCAGTTGATCCAGAGCTACACTTAGACCTTCTGATGCAGGGTACAGTCTCTCACTTCCTTGGTATTCATGCAAAATTTTCTTGTTCAGTTTTATCAAGCAGAATATATAAGGAATGATCTTCTTTCTAGTGTAGCATTTAAATGTTTTGCTCTTTCTAGATGCAATGAGTGTCTGGAACCTATGTTACACCCCAGCAATTAACTACCAACATCGTCTCATTGCTACACCACAAGCCACGAAGTTCAGATTTCTACAAACCAAAGGAGACTGGTTGGTTGGGTTTTTTTTTTAACCAGAAAACAGCAATTTTAAAAAGCAAATTACAAATATTCCCTAAAACATGGGTTTGGATATGATGACTGGATTACCTGATAGTCACTATTTCCTTCTGAGTTTACCTTTTAAGGTCCACGCCCTTTCTCTTTATCTGTATGGGTTTTGGCAGGTTACCTAACTGTTCTAAGCCACAAAGTCTTCATCTGCAACACACAGATTTCAGTTTTGATTAGTTTGTGAGAAGCCTACCAGTGTGCCACAAAATATGGTTGGTATTGGCTCCAAAATGTGACAACAGAAGAGATTTATGGGTAGCAATTCTATTCAAGAGAAAAACCATACCCACACATTGAAGTTCTCGATTACAAAGTGAAGACATGATTTAATTTGATCTGTTTGCCTTGGGTGGTAGCTAGAGGAGATCATGGAAGACTGTAAAAAGTAACACTTTCCCAGGTGCCTAGCAGAGCCACTACAAATAACACACACTCATAAATTACAGCTTTGTTATTTTTAAAAAATCATACAATGTGTCACTACCTCATTTGGTTAGAACAGTTTTATATATCTCTATCTTATTATTTTCCCTAGTACTTGAGTAAACATTATATTTAGGCTCCCACACATTAGGACTGGCCAAGTCTATGGAAATTGTTTTCAGTAGTGATTCAACATAATTTCATAAGTCCGTCGTTTTTCACTGCCCTATCGTTATTAATATAAAATTGAATGTAAACAGAGTAACTTCCCCCATTATAATAACACAGTACCTAGAGACACATTCTAAATAGAAGGGAAAAGAAAAGAGAGTGGTTTCTGCCTAGAGATCTTCACATTAAAAGTCTGTATGTGGGAAAGGAGTTGGTAATGCATTTCTATTTTATATTTTTAAAACTCCAAATTTTAACCAGCTCAGTTGTATACAAAAACACCTTTACAAGCTTGAGAAGCAAAGGCTGATTATGTCTCAGACAAACTCACCATAGAGTTTGGATGGCCTATTGCCTTGGAAATGAAGATTCAAAACAATCTGGGTGAATTTATCGGGGTTGAGCATCTTGCAGTCCCCGATGGTGAGTTCACAGTGATTGTGTACAGGCTCATAGAGTTTAGAGAATTAGAAAAGTAACATATAGGAGAGGGGGAAATGTTAGTTTAGAGGTTTCTTCTTGGAAAAGGAAAAGACCAAAGCTATGTGTTTCATTTATTCAAGCGCCAATTTACGTTCACAACAGCTGTCATTTTAAAAGCGGGGGGAGTACTTAAATCTGAAGCAGAGCCAATTACAATGCGGACCCTTCTTTCCCCTGCCTTCAAACACTCGAAAAAGAAAAAAATCGAGCTGCCAGCCCTAGCTCGATAACTTTCTCAGAAAGTGGTCTTCAGAGCAGCTGGCTACTATATACTAGAATTTCTGAATTCCACGGATGACGCACATTCCCATTTTGTCCTTATCGCTAAGCAACTCGAAACGTCACAGAACAGCGAACTCTCAGCATCGCTGGGGACCTTCACCCGCAAACTTTACTTCATATCCACAAGAAAGCAGGCAGATCAATAGAAACAGGCACCTGCTTATCATAGAGATAAGGGACGCCCAATCGCTGAAAGCCGTCAAAGAGAAGAAACTACATTTCCCAGGATGCAGTGCGATCACGGGAGTTGTGCGTGCCGGGATGTGTAGTCTCTCTGTCTGAACCGCCTAGGGAACTTTTCTATTCTAGCCCAGCTGCCTCTCTACAATCTACAGTGTTTCAAAACTAAGCTAAAAATTGATAGAATCCTGCCCGAGGGTTGCTTTTATTCACAACAAGATACTTCCGCTGCATATTAGCAGACAGCTTCCGCTTCCGTTTGGCCTATTGCCTTGGAAACAAGAATACAAAACAACCTGGGCGAGTATGGCAGGGCTGAGCAGCTCGCAGATCCCAGACGGTGAGTTCACGGCCGTGGTGTACAGGCTCATCCGCGACTCCCGCTACTCAGAGGCGGTGCAGCTCCTGGGCGCAGAGCTGCAGAGGAGCACCCGGAGCCGCGCCGGGCTGTCGCTGCTGGCCTACTGCTACTACCGCCTGCAGGAGTTCGAGCTCGCTGCAGAGTGCTATGAGCAACTGAGCCAGATGCACCCAGAACTCGAGCAGTACCGCCTGTACCAGGCCCAGGCTCTGTACAAGGCCTGCCTGTATCCAGAGGCCACCCGGGTCGCCTTCCTCCTGGACAACCCCACCTATCAGACTCGTGTCCTTCGTCTCCAAGCTGCTATCAAGTACAGTGAGGGCGACCTCCCGGGAGCCAGGAGCCTGGTGGAGCAGCTGTTGAGTGGGGAAGGTGTGGAGGACAGTGGAGGGGAGAATGATTATGATGGTCAGATCAATCTGGGTTGTCTACTCTACAAGGAGGGACACTATGAAGCTGCCTGTTCCAAGTTCTTAGCGGCCCTGCAGGCTTCTGGCTACCAGCCTGATCTTTGCTACAACTTGGCCTTGGCCTATTACAGTAGTCGGCAGTATGCCCCAGCTCTGAAACATATCGCTGACATCATTGAGCGTGGCATACGTCAACACCCAGAACTAGGTGTTGGCATGACCACTGAAGGCATTGATGTTCGAAGTGTTGGCAACACCATAATCCTTCACCAGACTGCTTTGGTCGAAGCCTTCAACCTCAAGGCAGCCATAGAGTACCAGCTGAGAAACTACGAGGCTGCTCAGGAAGCCCTCACTGACATGCCACCCAGAGCAGAGGAAGAGTTGGACCCTGTGACACTGCACAACCAGGCGCTGATGAACATGGATGCCAGGCCTACAGAGGGGTTTGAAAAGCTCCAGTTTCTGCTCCAGCAGAACCCCTTCCCTCCAGAGACCTTTGGCAACCTGTTGCTGCTCTACTGTAAATATGAGTATTTCGACCTGGCAGCTGATGTCCTAGCAGAAAATGCCCACTTGACTTACAAGTTTCTCACACCCTATCTCTATGACTTCTTGGATGCCATGATCACTTGCCAGACAGCTCCTGAAGAGGCTTTCATTAAACTTGATGGGCTAGCCGGCATGTTGACTGAGCAGCTCCGGAAACTCACCATACAAGTACAAGATGCAAGACATATTAGAGATGATGAATCTGCCAAAAAAGCTGTCAACGAATATGATGAAACTCTCGAGAAGTATATCCCTGTACTGATGGCCCAGGCGAAAATCTACTGGAATCTTGAAAATTATCCAATGGTAGAGAAGATCTTCCGCAAATCTGTGGAATTCTGTAATGACCATGATGTGTGGAAGTTGAATGTGGCGCATGTTCTCTTCATGCAGGAGAACAAATACAAAGAGGCCATTGGTTTCTATGAGCCCATTGTCAAGAAGAATTACGATAACATCCTGAGTGTCAGTGCTATTGTGCTAGCCAACCTCTGTGTTTCCTATATTATGACGAGTCAAAATGAGGAAGCCGAGGAGCTGATGAGGAAGATTGAAAAGGAGGAAGAGCAGCTCTCCTATGGTGACCCAGACAAGAAAATCTACCACCTTTGCATTGTGAATTTGGTGATCGGAACCCTCTATTGTGCCAAAGGAAACTATGACTTTGGCATCTCTCGGGTTATCAAAAGCCTGGAGCCTTACCATAAAAAGCTAGGAACTGATACGTGGTATTATGCCAAAAGATGCTTCCTGTCCTTACTAGAAAACATGTCAAAACATACAATCATGCTGAGGGACAGTGTTATTCAAGAATGTGTCCAGTTTCTAGAGCACTGTGAACTCTATGGTAGAAACATCCCTGCTGTTATAGAACAGCCACTGGAAGAAGAAAGAATACACATTGGAAAGAATACAGTCACGTATGAGTCCAGAAAATTAAGGGCTCTGATTTATGAGATCATAGGGTGGAATGTGTAATTACAGCTGGTAATGACTTTTATCATAATGACTACATATAACTTTTCAGTTTAGTCTATGAAGCTTTTGCTATTTGTGAGACTTTGTATACTTTAGTGTAAAAAAAGAACTATTAGATATAACCTGTACTTTTAGATTACCTGCCAAATGAGATTTCATAAGAACCTAGGCCCTAGAAGGTATTGTGAAAATTTCAAAACTGAGAAAGGTGTTGTCTATCATGTTTCCTCCATCTTTTTGGTTTTGATGTATCTTGGGCAGCCTTTGTACTTAGATTATCCAGGGACCAGACACTAAGCTCAGAACTTAGTAGTCCAAAATGTCTTTTCATAATCATGGTAGGAATTTTCTCTTTGTACAACTCCCATTTTTTAATAGAGAATTAAGAGTATTTGACAGAGTTTTCCAATGTAGATATAATATTTTGTCCAGATTAGATGCCTTAGGTAATAAGGTTTTGCTAGTTTTAAAGATTCAGTAGATTCACTTAACAAACTACAACACTAATAAATACTACCAAATAATGATAAAAGAAAAATTCTGTGTTTTGTTTCATGAGTTAATGATTTGAATTCATGATCAAGTCATACTCTTGTTGTTTTTTCAAATACTTTATTTTCATTTCTCTCTCACAGTAACTAGGACCAGAGGTAACCAGAGAACTCAGTTTATTATTTTTAATTCTCTCATACAATACATCCTGAATGCAGTTTCTCTTCTTCCACTCCTCCCAGTTTTCCCCACAACCTCCCCTCTCCCCTGATCTAATCCTTCTCTATTTCCCTTCAGAAAAGACCAGTCCTCCCAGGGACATTAATCACACATGGCTTAACAAGTTACAAGAAAACTAGGCACAAACCCTCATATCAGGGCTGGATGGGGCAGCCCAGTGGGAGGAAAAGGGTCCCGGGTCCCAAGAGCTGGCAAAACAGAGATACCCCAACTCCCACTGTTAGAGGTCCCACAAAAATACCAAACTAACAACGTAACATATTTGCAGAGGACCCAGCATACACCAATGCAGGCTCTGTGATTGCTGCTTCAGTGTCTGTGAGCCCCTATGAGCCCTGTAGGCCATGGGGAACTTGGTTATTAATTATTACCTTTGGCTGCACAATTTTTTGACTATGTTGTGGTTTCCTTGTTGGTACAGAAATTTTTACTTCATTGTCATTACTGTGTCCAAAATAACCTGTTCCCACAACTGATTAAAAAAGTCAGTCCTGGAGTGTAAGTTCATTGATTTGTTGTTTCAATCCATGAATCCCAGTAGTTTTCCTGACTTCCCACTGAGATCTCTGCTCATTTGTATCAACTTATTTTATTTTCTGAATCCTACAAATAATAACCTTTTTAGCCCCTCTTCCCTGTCTCTACATGAATGTAACCCCAATTTGACCTGGTTTAGAAAAGCAGTTAGCCGGGTGTAGTGGCACATGCCTTTAATCCCAGCACTTGGGAGATAGAGGCAGGCAGATCTCTATGTATTCAAGGCCAGCCTGGTCTAGAGAGTGAGTTCCAGGATAGCCAGGGCTACACAGACAAATCCTGGAGGGGGAGGGGGGAGAAAGAAAAAGAAAAGCAGTTATCGGGTTGAATCATATGTAATTGCTGATTTTGAATCACTTACCTACAAATTCAGCATTTTCTTAGGTTCAACCAAATCACTTTCTACTGGCAGACAAAAAGCCCCTGCCATAATGTGAACGTGATTCCCCCCTCTGAGGACAGGTTAGCTGCATAGTTATGGCATGTAGGTTCAGCATTGGGCCTCAGCACAGGGAACTGCTGGGTGCTTGAATTCTGTTAGAAAAGAAAATGTGGCTTACTGTGTAGTCTAATGGTTTGAGATTAAAATCTTTTGTAAAAGTGACATGAGCTACTATCATTTGGCAGTGTTAGTTTGATACTGGAGAGGATCAGTGTTTAGTGGCCTGCTGGGTGTGGTGGCACACACCTTTTATCCCAGCACTCAGGAGGCAGAAGCAGACCGATCTCTGTGAGTTCCTGGTCTACAAAGTGAGTCCAGGACAGCCAGGCCTACACAGAGAGACCATGTCTCGAAAAACCAAAACCAAAACCAAAATCAACAACAAAAAAAACCCAAAAAACAAAAAGATGGCCAATACATTCTAATGATACATAACACATTCTAAGTCTCAAAAATGTTTTGATAACTTCTGCTGGGACAGTAGCTCTGGCCCCTCTAAATCTCCATAGCCCCTTAAGAATTGGAAAGTAAACTAACTGCAATCTTATTTTCAACAATCAACATTAAACTTTTTCCCTATTTCCTCTTAACTTCTTTTCTTAAAATTTTTTTAAAGTAATGTTAACACTAAAAAGCAAATATTTTCCAGATTCCCTTTTGCAAATAGCCCAGCCTTTATTTGGCCAGTTTATGTACTCAGGTGCTGTTTGTGGTTGTGTGTATGAGCAGCTTTATTTTTAGAACATAAGAGCTTTTCAGAGCTTTATAGCCCTCCCAGCTGGGCAATTAGAATTTCCTGGTCAGTAATGCAGACTGGAAACCCTGCCTGTTCTACCTTGAGTGAAAGGGTAGAGCTCAACCTGAGCAACTGTCTCCCTCCTCACCCTGCCTCTCCCAGAAAAGTATCACTGGCTTCAATGACAGCAAATTCTCAGGAGCCTGGAGCCGAGACCTGGGGTCTGGAGAAGCTTGGGCAAAAGAAAATTCTTATTCTTTCTGGAGTATTTACTGTATCTTATTTTTAGCATCTATATTCAAAGAACCTTTACATTATTTATTTAGTATGCATGTGAGTGCAAGTGTCATGAACCATGGTGCTTGTATGGTGCTAAGAAACTTGCTGTCTTAATTCTAGAATGACTTTACAATAGACCCTCCCCTCGTGGTTTTTTCTTTTTTGATTGACAGTCTCTACAGCTGGCACAAATCCATGATCTTTGTGCATACTTGGCAGTACTTTTCTTGACAAAGGGGAATGATTCCCCTATATTTCAGAAGTTTACTCCTTTAAGATTTGTCATACTGACAATCTATTTCAAAGGGCTGGAATGTAAAACCTATATCTCATGATACTAGTCAGTCCTGGATCTCCAAATACACATACAGAGTTTGAACATGCTACCATAATTTTAAGACAAAAGCTCCAATATGGGTGTCACAACAGTCTAGGCTCAGTCACCCACAATACACCAATCAATAAAAGTGGTGAAAGGTAGAAAAAAAATTTTTGTGTGTGTTTGGCATGGCCAAGCTAGGAAGAACAAGAAACGTGTGACCCCCAGATCATGGGATACAAGATGAGATTTTAATGAAGGAAGGGCTTGGGGTTTAATAAACAGAGTAGGTGCTGTTTCAGGCCAGTAGTCTTGTGGGCCATTTTCTGGGTTCTGATTCTACAAAAGATTTGGAGATGTCATGGTCATTAGTTGAGGGAAGCAAGTAGACTCCTGTAAATTCACTCCTCCAAAGTACAACTTCACCAGCATCGTGGTGAGTCTCACCATAGATGGGGTGACCAGACTTGCTGTTGATCAGGGAGTTTCAGAATCTTGTTGAAAAGGTGATTATCTATCTTTAAATTCAAGGTAACTTCAGATGAGTGACCAAGAAGGAAAAAAGATAAGAGATTAAAAAAAAAAAAAAAAAAGAGCCAGGGTGGGGTGGTGGGGGGTGAGCATGGTGAAATCCACCTTTAATCCCAGCACTCAGAGAGCAGAGGCATGCGGATCTCTGCGAGTTTAAGGCCATAGTCTCTCAGTGCTACACATCTGCCAAAGGATTTGGATCTCTCAGGACAAATGAGGTCTCTGCTGTAGCATGGATGGTGCACAAATAATATCTGTGAAGGTTGAGTGTACATGGGGCAAACTCACACCAATTCGCCAGAGGCGGACCACTAGAAACCAAGCGCACTGGTGAGAAGAGGCGGCTCACAGGCAATGGAGCAGCTGCTGCTCAGGAGCTGACACTGGCTCCCAAGGGTGACACATTTGGCTTAGAGGGACATCTCAGACGGAATCCTCACAGAACTGTCATGACAGGTTTGGACCCACGTTGGGATGTCTTGCTAATGAGGGCTGGACGCTATCTTAGGGCAATCATTGCTGTGATAAAACACCACAACCAAAAGCAATCTGGGAAGGAAAGGGTTTATTTCAGCTTACAGTTCCACACCACAGCCCATCAGTGAGGGAAGTCAGGACAGAAACCTGGAAGCAGGAGCTGGGAGACTATGGAAGAGCACTGCTTACTGGCTTGCTTCCCATGGCCCACTCAGCCTGCTTTCTACATGGCATCCAGGACCACCAGCTTAGGGGTGGAGACATCCCTAGTAAGCCAACAACCCCCATATCAAACAACTGAAAAAACGCACTACCGTTCTGTGCACAGACCAGCCTGGTGGGGCATTGTCTCAGTTAAGGATCCCTATTTCCAGATGACACTGGCTTCTGTCCAGACAGCCTGTGCCATTTGACATTTTTAGTTTCAGGTGTTGAGGCCTAACTACAAGTCCCCCAGAGTAGCACCAATGTGCTGCTAGTCTAGTCACTAGTTTAGTGCATTGTTAATGGGCGCTGCCTTGCCAGGTCACACTGTGAATTAATTAGGTTGCCTTTTCTGAGTGAGTTTTGTCCACATCGGAGAATCCTTTTTCACTATGTGTATGTGTGCATGTTTGTGTGTCTAGGAACACGTGTGTGTGTGCAGGTACATGTGTGGGCCCACAAGGTTGATACTGAGTCTTCCTCAATTGCTTTCCACCTTATTCGTTCTTCCATGTATTTGTTTATTTTATGCATATGGGTATTTTATCTGCATGTATGTGTGTGTACCACATGCAGGTAGCGCCCATGGGGGCCAGAAGGCATCAGATCCCCTGGAACCGCAATTGTATACAGCTGTGGGTTCCATACAGGTGCTAGGAATCAAAGCTGGGTCCTCTGGATGAGCAACCAGTGCTAGTAACCACTGACATATTTCTAAGAGAGGATGTTGATTGGCAAGGATTAAATGAAATCACAAGGAAATAAAACGTTCCGTAAACAATGACTGGCTTTAGAAATGTTTTATTTGTTCCCAGCACATCTTAAAAAAATTACACATGGGCATTTTTGTTTTAGAACAACACAGTCTAAGAAAAACCAAAAAAATTCTGAATATACACTAAAAACATGGTATACGGACTATGCATGAAGCCCTTATGGAAATGAATGGCATGGCTCAGTTTGAACTTGACAAGTTCTATCAGAACCTCTCAGGAATGTTACCTCCCACTACAGACTCACTTTTAAACTGCAAGTGTAAAGGGAAGAATTGTTTCCTATGCATTACTTACAGCAGTATAATGGCTTACATACACATTTTACCCACAGGTAGTTCCCAAAAGATTACTACAGTACTGGCAGAAACATTTACTGCCATGGAGGAAGACTCAGGATCAGATATTATTCAAGTCAAGTTGTATCAGAGCAAAGTATTTCACAGGCTTAATAAGAAAGGACAAAACTGTATAGAGCACACCTACTTCTCACAGGATTTGTTATTGCCCAGGAACAAAATGCTCATTATTCCAAAGGCACCATCACACACAGAAAAGACAGACAAGGGCTAGAAACCCTGCTTCCAGGCTCTGCTCCTTAGGGAGCTTCTGTGTGCGCGAAGTCAAAGCACAGAGTGAATGGGTGTCTCCAGGCTCGCCAACTATCTGCACTTGACAGGCCATCTCAGGACTACTGGGTTGGAACACGAGGATGAAAACTAGACACAAATCCCACAGACTGATTAGATGTTTGAGTCCAGGTTCAGCATATACCTAACTGAATACCAATAACCCAAATCAACACTGAACAGTGTTTCTACATACAATCATCGAATTCTGATGTGTTCTTGAAGAGGAGGAATCCTGACTTGCTAAACCATCTCTGTCTTTACAGATGTGCCCTCTCTCATTTTAAATTGTTCCATGGAAAAAGAGAAAAATCCCAGCAAGGCACTGTGAGCTTTTAGGGGTCAGTGTTTAAGTCATCACTCATAATAAAATCTATTTATAGAAACTACACTGATGCATGCATTCCAGGGCCTCTGTGGACAGCCAAGGGGATAAAAGTATTTCACAGGGTGCACACTGTGCTGCTGAGAGGCGACACTACCACTGGCTGTCCTCCAAACGGCATGTGTAGCTGAGCAATCTATGCTCCAGATTTCTTTTTCCTGTTCCATGCTCTCATAAATAAACACCTAATACCAAACCCACAAAAAAACAAAGACAAAAACATTTCATCAAACAATGTATTACTTATTCCTTCTTTTAAAATAAAACAATATCCTTTGGGAAGGTCTTATCATGTTCACAGAACTAATTCTGTGAGGGCTCTTTGGCTTGGGTGTGCATCCATCTGAGATTTCTACTCCCTCCATTAAGGAGCTGGTTGTACTTAGAAGAGTTTGAGAATATTCACCGTGACTTCCAGGTTTGAAAGAGAATGCTTCAGAATCACAGACTCGCCACGACCTAGGAGTTTAATCTTGATTTTAAAATAACTGGCAACTGATACAACCTAGTTTATGATACATTCAGCTATAAAGCCAAAGGGATTTAGTCATAGGCTGTCCTGATAATGCTACATTAGCAAACTTACAAAAATTATCTTCTACTTTCAAATCCATGGAAATATGGAATAAAAACGTAAAGTTGAAAACATATGCAAACAGAAGAAAAAACAGCTTCACACTTCCTTTGATTTAAAAAAAATCGTAGGCTCATGTCCATTTTATTAATAATGTTTCTGTAATCTCTTGACATTATACAAGCAGTTTTTACAGTTAAGTTTCACACTGAAGACGAACACTATTTGGCTTAAGGAACAGAAAGCTGGGTTACAACCTTCACGTCAGACACACATTTCAATAGTTAAGAAAACCTTTTATACTTTCAGGATTTTCCTCTCATTGTATAAGTGATTTTCTTTCCTCAGTAAAGAGAAACTAGTAAAATTAAATGAATTTGTAGGCAGATGGCTCATAACGGAGCCTAAAGCCCTGAGCCGAGCCAAGCAGAAACTTGGAACTCTTTAGTCCTGACTGGCACCTGCTGTGCTCCCTGCTTTTCTCCTGTTACAAGCTGAGCCCCCATTAAAATCAAAATCACTGAAGACTGAATGAGGGGAAAACCCCTCAAAATTACTAAAACTATTCATCGCCACGTCTCACACTCCTCAAGCCAGAGATACACCTTTCACACACGCCATCAAGCATTGTGACAGCAGCACATTGTGAGGCAATCTCTCTGCGTCACTGTGCTCTTACAGTGCCGCCAACCCAATCCCGTGGGCAGCAGGATTTCAGAGCTTCTCTGATCAGTTATACTTAGAAGCTGTTGGTATGAAAGAATATGACAAAGAAATATCTCTGGGATTAGCATGAAAAGGGCTTTTTCAAATGTGGAAACTAGGACTCAGTTATAATTCTGGAGGACAGGGGGAACCTTACCTGGGTTTACATCTGACATAATATTCAAACTGATGGAAGCTTGTCTTTTATTGAGCTTTTGTTTTCCAAAATACACCAACAACACAAATATGCATACTAGAAGGCTTCCAGATTTGCAAATAACCTCAGATCAATATTCCTGTAATATGTAAGCATTTCAAGTAACAACCTCCCGTTCCTAAAAAGAGCAGATTTTAATCCTTTATTCTTTGATAAAATGCTGGACACAAGAAACATGTGGCCTCAACAGTTCAGCGAAGTCAGACTCCGGAGCACAGCCTGAGACCAACTCACTTGTGCACCAGGACACAGGCCACACACTTCAGTAATAGTTTCTTCAAAGTCAACAAAGCCTGTCTGTTGAGACTTTAGCATCTGACTCCATTTCTCACTAGCAGCAAGATCCCATTCCCACTGAAACCCCAGCCTATACGTAACGTCATCAGGATTAAGCAAATATTACACATAGGACTATCTTAAGAAGGATAAGTCAGGGTTATGCACTTCTGAATATCACAGGCTACAACTTTTAAAGAAACTAATCTATGAGTTAAGATGCTTCAGGTAACAATATTCTCCTGGGTTTAGTTTCATGAAGCCATGTGCGGACACTTCTGAAGGAAGAGGCAAGGCTTAAGTGCTTCACGCATATCCCTGGACTCACGTTCCTCAGCAGACATGGTCTACACTGAGGCACCTCTCAGAAGTGGGCGGGAAGGAAGGCTTCCTGATTTACAGAGTCAAACACTACTTATGAACATTCTCGTGTTCCAAAACGATCCCTGTACAAATTATTTCAAATACAAAATGTAGTAACTGTTAAAAAATCAAGGTTGGGAAGGCCTGCATACACAGAAAATAGAAACAAAGGCATAAACTGCTAACTGCCATAAAGTTTATGAAGTATAGGGACCCCAACAACTTCAGGTGTTAGTTACAATTACAATACAGATTGCCAAGGCTGTTGAAATCTGAATTCCTTGAGGAAAATGTTTTAACAATCACATGCAAGGAACTGGATCTGCTAATGAAACTGTTTATTAAAATAATTACTTGGAAACATGTAGATACTTCCAGTGAAATGTTGGAATCTTCCTAAATGTTACATTTCAATCACCAATTAGAGAGTCATTAGAGATGCATTTTATAAAGAATCTTATCATTCTAGAGGCAATTTCCTTGAGTGTCTGGTTATTTCAAACCATCTAAGTCTTTAATCAAAGGTCTGATATAAATTTTATAATTAAAAATAAATCATCAATAAAGAGGCAGCTTCCAAAAAATAAATATTGAGGTTTTCTTGTTAAACTAATATTTAATATTGATTTTCCTAAGATTTAAATTTGTTATTTTGAGGCCAATTTTAATAAAAATTATTTATCACTTTGAAGTCTTAAAAATATCATATTGTCAATTTTAAATTTTCACTGTTCTGTTTAAGGCTACTTCACATATAAAAGGTATCAAACTGCCCCAACATATTTGAAGCTGTTGCTATATAGACAGACAGCGTGTCCTTTTAAAGGATCGTCTGTATTTTGACTTACATTATCTGATTAAATATTAATTTTAAAAAATTATCAAAAGTTAGATATTGCATTAAGAAAAGAACCCATCTCCAAATGTGAATCAGGAACCTCAACAGACAGTGATTTAAAGCAATTGGTGCACTTATTTCAATATCCATTTTTGAATGTAAAAATGTCTGCTAAATGTGATTAATGTTCTCCTTTTTATTTAAGAAATAGGATATTTCAAACTTGTGATTATGGCATATGCACTAATACATTTTTTTTAATTTAGGTTAAACCAGTAATTCAAAAAAACCATTAAACATTAAGAATAAACTGAAACTTTTTCCATGAAAATTTACCAGGCTATTTGTGGCTACTTAGAAAAAAAGACTGTGGTCACTGAAATTACTGAGGCTTTCAAATCCAACAGTCAACTGACGACTGTTTCTTTAGGCAAACAATCCTTTCAGCTGGAGACAGCAGGTTCAGGAGCCTTCCTTTGTTCATGCTGCAGCTTGGTGCATAGGACAGCAGGAACATGAGCACTGGGGGATGGACAATGGCCTTCACTTCACGGTAAAACCTGCGCTTCATGTGTACTAAGTCAGCTCTCCTACAAAGTATGTTATGAATGATCTAGGACACAACTTAGGTTACACCTCAGTGATACGAGTACAGCTCACATCCTACTAGAAACAGACATGGAAGACAAAAATGTGTCTGCTCACAGCGTATGTTGGCAATTTAAGTTGTAACTGTATATTCACTTCAAACAAAGCTGAGGCTGAGCACCTTATGCAGATGAAGGCATGCTAGTAACAGACTGCAGTTCTGTCATGCGTGTCCTCCCCAATGGCCTACTCACAGCCAGGTATGCTTTTAACAACATACACAAATACCTCTTGCCAGCAGAATCTCTGCCAGATTATCTGCTTTAGAGAAATGTTTAAGAAAGGACACAGCATAAGAGAGGCTAGACGAGCAATGGATGACGCTATCTGCCTCAGTTCACCTAAAGGAAGAGCATGTAAAACAGCTGGCAGCATCTTCCTCAGATAACAACAGGCAGTCTTGTGCTACCTGACTAAAATCTCAAATGACAACTAGTTAGTTGTCTATAAACTGGTACACCTACAATGAGAGACCCAGGAACGCCATCTGTCAATCCACAGATGTAGAAACAGCACAGAACGAAAACCAACTCACTTTAAAACCAACGAACAAACGTAGTGAAATACAGTCCATGATATATTTGATTACTGGTATAACCACAGCTGATGACTTTTAAAAGGTAACATTTTCATAATGGTATTAATGGAGTTATAAAAGGTTTCTGTTTCCAAAGATGTTACTGGGATCCACATACTCTTTGACCGACTTCAGCATCCCAAAGCCGACGTCAGAGATGCTCTCCTTGAGCCACTGCTTCCGTAACTTGCCCACTGGAAAACAAAATAAAAAGGCTTCAGTACACACCCTGAATGCTGGGAACCAATCAATCTTGTGACCACGAGTGAGCAAACACTGTGTGATAAATGCTTTTATTCAAAAATGAGAAATGTTTTGCTTTGTTTGATTTATTGAGCCCACCAGACTATCAAGCTCATTAAGCTGAACGCATTCCCAGGGGAAGTCTTTGTCCCACAGTGTCTCCTTCCTCTGTAAACTATGAAATGGAGATTGAAGGAAGCATGGACTGAGATTACAGCCTATTTTACAAGTAACAAGATGAAAAAAAAATCATGCTTATCAAAAAAGCCTAACCCTTGTCCTAACTACCCAACAAGCTAAAATTTTGTAGAAAATGAATTCATCATAGAAAAATGAATCTGTTGTGCAGAGTTAACAAAAATCTTTAAAATACTTTAAGGAGCACAATTAAAAGAAATGAGAAAATCTGATTCAAAGGATTCTAGGGGAAAAGAGCTAGGTATGAATCTTTCCAATCAAAATTCTTAAGTGCTTTAAATAAACCCACATGCCAGTTACACTTCTGCCTTCTTTCTGCCAGATCCAAACATATCGGGGGGTCGGGAGAGCACACAAAAGCAGATGCCGAATCTGTTTTAAATTTAATCTCCTCTTATGACTGTCCATCTTATTTTTTGTTTTAGATCTTACAAATTTGAGGCAATGAAGTATCACAATAATTAGCAGAGTTAATTATTTTTAAAGGTGATAAAAACCTTTTCTACCTAAACTTTTGTGAGGGACAGACAAAAAAATTCTGATTGTCAGCTTTCTTTTTTTTAATTATTTATTTTTTATTCAAATTGATTGTCAGCTTTCTTTAGTATGGAAAACAAAGCAGTGTATTGACTTTAACATGACAAAATGGCTGTTTTAATTTACATTAGGGTTATTTTCAGTGAGCATTTCTCGAACATATGCATTATTGTAATAACTGAATTCAAATGGCCACTTTGCACAAATGCTCATTAATGATCCAAAGTCATCAACAGACTTAATTGGCCAACAGAAATGGGAAGCCTTTTATTAAAGTATTCGCCTGTCACTCCAAAGTGCACTCCCATTTGTCAGGCTGCAGCAACACATCACAGCACTTGCCTTTTGGAACCTTAAATACCATGTCAACTCAGCTCAAAACAGCTTTCATGTCCAGTTTTCTGGGAAACCATCAAATCATCATCCAAATAACAAATGGCATGATACTTCAGAAGCAAGGTATTTGTGGTTGGCATCAGAAACAACAAAGCACTGTGGTGTTATCATAGGGGAAGTGAAGTTTAGTGGGAAAAAAACTAAAGTTCAAAATGCAAGTATCTGTTTAGAGTTCTCTCTAAAAACAGATGTCACATGCGTGGACCCCTCACACAGCCTCCACCTGAAAATCTCTAACAGAACCATTATCACCTCGGCCCTGTGCTGCAACCTACACTTTCTCATCTGCAAATAGACTAACCTACTCACTTATAAATTCCTACACGAGTTCAAAGTCCGTGTTTGCAGATTTCCTCTATGAGACTGAGAAATAATAAACAGCAGCAGCAACTCCGAGCTTTGGAAGGGGCTGCTCAAACTGCTCAGAGGACGAGATGAGAGCAGCCAGTGGCCGGCTCCACCGTTATCTGTAACAGAGCTTCACTGAATGTGTCCTGTGGTTATGGATGTAATTGTCCTGAAAAGACAGCAAACAACTGCTCCAACAAGATGGAGCACATTAGAAGCTCAGCAGGACGCCCAACAGCTAGCTTGTCTGCCTGGTTTTACACCTCTAGTAATAGTGCAATTCCACAAGGAACTGAACCGTTGTCTGAGAAGCCACCCAACAGCCATTGCATACTTAATGAAGTCGCTCGCCAAGCACTGGAAAACAGAAGGTGCTTGGAGTGCATCATTAGTTCTGTCAGAAGGATAATTTATACATCTATCTTGTCAAATTTTCTATGGTTTATACTTTTACAATAATCAATCTAACATACATTTGATTAGTGAACTAGCAAGCATTGGGGAGAAGGCATAGCTGTGGCCCCTCAAGAACATGTTTGATGAAAGAATTTAACCCATTGCCAGTGCTGGTCTGAGAGCCGCTTCTGCAACTGAGAACAGAAACGGCAAGTCAAGGGGTTGGAGATCTTGACTTACCCAAGTAAAGGGACTAGAAATCTTTGGTTTTGCTCGGCAAATTAAGCTAACTACACTATAGAGTAAGTATGCTAAGAGAAAGCATAGTTTAAACATAAGCGTCCCATGAGACTTACTAATCAGACAGTACTGCGATTCTGCAGAATCTGTAGGGCCTAAACCCAGAGAAGGAAGTGGCTTCCAAGTACAATTTTCATTGCAGAGCTGGACCACACGTCTTTCAGAAAACTTTAGCTTGCTCGATATTCATCACTTAGATGCCACACTCGTCTGTACACACGTAACACATGTGCTAGACACTCATGTGGGAGCACCTTAAACATTTACACAGCTGATTTTCTGAAAAGAAACAGTTCCCTTTACGTAGCATGCCCTATAAGAAGGGAAATGACTGGATAGCTATGAATAGTAAATTCGTTAACTTATGCATACCTACTATGCAGCAGTCATTACAAAGAACAAATGGCATGGTAAAGTTTGTGTTTTCTACACAATGATTATCTTAGGTGTGCTGTTAATGGCTACTTAAGAATCTAATGGCCAGGGGCATCTTTTCCTGCTTAAACTAAAAATGGATTTCACATTTTAAGTCTGATTTCTAATTTTGTCTGTATATTTACTGAATAAACAGGATTTTTAAAATGTTTATTACTTCAGGTTACATCTCCATCATAGTATCCTCTTTCCACCCCTCCTAGTCCTACCCTCCCACCCTCTACCCCCTATACCTTCCAATCCACTCCTCTGGAGTGGAGTGTCCCTACATATTAGTCCCTAACCCCAGTTCATTAGTCACATGAGGGCCAAGAGCGTCCTCATACACTGGTGGCCTACAAGGCAGCACCACTAGGGCAAAGTGTCTCATTGTCAGGAAGAAAAAGTCTATGTTCCTGTTCCCTTTGGTGCATTGGTTGTAGTATAGTTATCCTGTACTATATGGCTAAAATCCGATTATAAGTGAATAGATGCCATGTGCATCCTTCTGAGCCTGGTTAGCTCACTCAGGATGAGCTTCTCTAGTTCCATCCATTTGGCTGTGAATTGGATGGTTTCATTAATAAACAGGATCTTTAATGTGTTCTTCGAGGATAGAGGAAACAGGAAGTTCCAGGGATCTTTTTTGAAATCACTTACTTGCATCGCTCTTTAGACAGATTCAAGGAACAATATGCTTTGTAGGGCCAGAGAGATGGTTCAATGGGCAAAGGTTTGCTCAACAAAAGCATGAGGACTTGAGTTTGGATTTTCAGCACCCATATAAAAGCCAGGAGGAGGACACTTGTCTGTAAGAACAGTGTTGGGTGTGGGCAAAGACAGGTAGGTCCCTGGGGCTTGCTGGCTCGCTAGTCTAGCACAGAAAGCAATCTCTAGGTTCAGTGAGAGTCCCTGTCTCAAAAACTAAGGTACAGAGTGAATGAGAATGACACTCAGTGTGAACTCTAGACTCCACGTGCACACACTGGCATATGTGCACATATATAGTGTACACACACACATATACACAAGGTAAGGGTAAAGTGAGTGGTGTCATATGTTAAAAAAAAATGTGGACATGATGGCTAGCCTGACCCACAAACATTATCTGGAACTACTCTTTGTGGTTTAAGGCTTAGTAGAAACTACTAAATAATTCAATGTTGAAAGGACTAAATCGGGGCCAGCGGAACACAGAGGTCTCTTTTTTCTAGATATATTTAACCTGTTAGGCACAGTTTGGTCGTAAGGGCAGAAAGAGTTTTATAGGCTCATACAGAACAACAAAATGGGAGGACTAGTACACAGCTCAGTGGCAAAGTGTTTGCCTGGTATGCTACAGGAGTCTAGGTACTTGGTGGAAGGAGAGGAGGACACGAGAATGAAATGAACCAGAAAGAGGAGAAAGGAACCAACTATAAAAAAGATCACTTATCTAGGAGATTACTAAAGCTGAAGAATGTTAGCAAAAGTCAAAAGTAACAGCTATTACTTTAACAACCACATCTTGAAAACTAAGGGAATAGGACATGTCCAGCATGTACAGGACTGACCTTAATCCCCACAAACACAAAATGAACAATAACAAGTAGCAAACAAATCAACACACCAAGTATCAATACACCCTTAACCTATAAATCATATTTTAAAAAGAAAATTATGGAGACTCATTTTTGTAGGAGTGCTCTGAGAAGTGACTTTAAAAAAGTTTTCCTTCCCTTCCTCTCTCCCTCCCTCCCTTCGTGTATGGTATATGTGCTTCAGTGTGAATATGGAGGTTGAAAGAGGATGCTGGGTGTCTTCCTCTATACCTGAGACAGAGTCTTGCCCTGAACCTAGAGCTCACATTTTCTCAGCTACAGTGACAGCCAGCAAGCCCTAGAGATCCTCCTGACTCTGCCCCACTCAGAGCTGGGGTTATAGGAGTGTGGCAGATGCCCAGTTTGTTATATGGGTACAGGGATCTGAATTCTGATCTTCATAACTGTGTAGAAAGCATTCTTGACCACTGAACCATCAGTCTCTAATCCCCATAAGCTTCTTATTGTCCATTAATTAGTATGCTGAAACTAGCACTAGATATGTATAGCACTAATGCTGGATGGATACTCAGTATCTTGTCAGGTGAAGTTTGGGCACTCTGGGATCTGTTAGGTACTAATGAGAGCAAGAAAAAAACGATGGACAATCTGACTCAGTAGAGCTATTATGTTTCTTTAAGGAATATTCAACTTAGAAAGGGTTCTGACTTACATTTATGATATGTAATATTATATTACATATTATATATGTATTAATTAATTAATTATATTAATTAAAATTAATATAAATAATAATCCACTTTGAGTTATTATCTTAACATGTTAATATATTAGGTGTATTAATTTCTGTCTGGATGTAGATTTAGGTCAATGTTTTTTGTGTGTACAGTTGCATGTGTGTGTGCTTACAGATATACAGGTACTCCAGATACAGGTATTTCCACAGAAGTGTTCCTGCCAACATAATCTGCGTCCAGGTGTGTGGACCAAGCTACATATTCTTATCTATTCCACAGATCTGACGGTGTAATCTTGATTACTGAGGCTAGATAATAAGGCTCAAAATCAGAGAGACTATTTTTTCTTTTTTTTCAAAATTATTTTATTCAATTCCTTTGTTGTAGCATATAAATTTTAGAATAATCTCTCATACATCCATTAAAAAAAAACACTGCTAAAATTCTAATAGAAAATGTGTTTTAAAAGACAGATCAGTTTGAACAGAACTGACTTTTTTTTTTTGGTTTTTCGAGACAGGGTTTCTCTGTGTAACAGCCCTGGCTGTCCTGGACTCACTTTGTAGACCAGGCTGGCCTCGAACTCACAGAGATCCGCCTGCCTCTGCCTCCCAAGTGCTGGGATTAAAGGCGTGCACCACCACGCCCGGCTCCAGAACTGACATTTTTACCATGTGGTCTTCTTCACCAATGCATGAACAGGAATATGATTTCCATTTATTTACATAGGACTTCCTTGGTTTCTAAAATTGGCATCCTGTAACTTTTACAATATGAAACCTATATATATTTTCTTGGATTGAAGCCTATGTATTTTATTAGGTTCACACTTATTTCAGTTTTTAGCAGTTGTGAATACTGTTGTGTTTTAAAATTTGGTTTCTATATTTGCTGTTAATTTTTATATGGAATTTTGTATTCTGTATTCTTGCTGACTCTAGTTTGGAACATTCTCTGGGGTTTTCTAGACAAAGAACCATGTAATAGCCAAGAAGGAACAGTCTGTTTTCTTATTTTTGTTCCTCCTTCCCTTCCTTCCAAACTTTTATTTCCCACTACAGGGTTTGGACAGTTTGCTCTGCTTCACTTCTTTTACTTCAAACGTTTCTGATACTACTAGCTTCTGCTCTGACTGCCAAGGAGAAGAAAGCTATTAACAGCTTTGATTTGTTTAGAAACTAATATTTCAACTAAAACTGGTAAACTCAACAAGGTATTTTACTTACTGACAAAGGACTTGAATAAATGTAGAAAATGAGTGACTTAGAATCGTAAGCCCATGTTAAATACGTGGCTGACACAATCTGTGCTACTTAACCTGACCAGCAGCTGCAGAGACAAGAGCTATGGAGTTCAGTTAAGCAGACTCTCTATTTCCTTCAGCCTCAAGTTCCAGACTACATCTGTTTTCTCCGATACACAAAACCAGAGTTAAAATAGCTCCATTTATCACAGCATGATTGTAGGCAGACAAACCACCCTGTCTGTTTCCAGATAGTCAAAGCAACTGTTATTAATCACAATTACAGGCCAAACCCTCCAAGAGAAATTGCATCAATATTCTCCAAGCCCTCAGTTCTGCTACTCTGAAACTAAAAAACAAAGAAACACACACAGTACCAAGAGTGTCATGACACTGCCTGAAAGTCAGTATATATATATAAAAAAAACAGGCTACTTAGGCCAATTTCAATTTTCAGTTCAGGGAGCAAGTGAGGAAAATATTTTCTACATATAAAAAATACAGATCTCTCAAAAGCATTAATAGTAAGCCTAGCAGCACGATTAAAATGTTATATAAATTTTAGATTTAAAACACTTCTGCTTTATGAAACTATAATGAATAACAATGGACATTTGAAAGTTTCACTTCAGAGATGCTAGTATGAAAATAGACATTTTACTAAAGCCAATTTCATTGCCAGTAATGTAAAAGAAACCTTTTTCTTTCATGCAGATTTCAAGAGACCTACAGAGTAAGACTTCTAAGGTATAAATAAAAATGATAGTGTCAGACCCCCTTAAATGTGCACATCTTTTCCAAATAAACTGCAACCTACTCTTCAGTGGTTGGTGCAAAAGATGAAGAAAATAACCCAGAGTCCTACCTGATATTCTACTACTTAAAAACACAGACTGCAATGAAAGGCGTGTTAGATGCTCTACATGCACCCCAGCTACATCCTATAGTGAACCTATGAGTGGTGAACTATTCCTCTTGGTTTGCAGTTGAGGACGACTGTAGCTCCGAGAACACGCTTCCTAAGATCTCAATGCAGATTTTACTTCAATGTAGATCATTTCCTATTTACAGAACCTTAAATGTGTGTGTGTGTGCAGGTGTGCATACATGTGTGTGTGGTGCTTGAGAATGAACCTAGGACCTTCTGCATGTGAAGCAAGCGGTCATCATCCAACTATACTCCACACATCATTTTTTAAGTAATTAATATCTTCATCTTGAGACAGGATCTCAATATAATTTATTGACTTGAATTACCTCAGCAGCCCAAGAATGACTTGAGTTTATGATCCTCCCTGAACATAAGATCATATTAATTATAGAAAGTTTATTTTACAACATTTCTGCAAACATTGTGTTAGCAGAGTCACTTATTCAGCAGAATACAATAGCATGCATTTCAATGCATATTACTGAGTGTTCCTTATGTGTGCAAATCACACTTTGTCTTAAAGTAGATGGGCCTGACAGTGCTCCCCTGTAATCCTTGTCCCCACCAAGAGCTATATAGAGCAGACATGCACTGTTCTTCAGATCAGAGAACAGAATGTGATCCAAGTCATAACTGTCACTGAACACAAGTCAGATGGGAAACAGAAACTACACAAGTGAACAGGGGACATCACTAGAAAAGTGCCAACTTTACTAGAGACCTAAATGACCAGGTAAAGGGAGCCATGCAAACACCTAGGAGGAGAACAGTAGAATATGAAGAAACAGTGTGAGCCTTGTGGGGAAGGAAGTTGTGTCTGAGAAACAGCAGGGGAAAAAAAAACTATCAGAGAGAGGACAGCAAGAGGGATGGACACATGCTACTGCATTCTTGGAGGGCTAATACAGGATCTGGGTTTTGTTCTGAATGTGAAGCAAAAATATTCCCAGGCAGCAAAGGAAGGGAGGAGGAGGTCAGATGAGGTAGGAGGGTACTGCAGTATGCCCTCAGGAAACAGATCCGAACTAAGGTGGTGCCAGAAGCGCTGACATCTTTTGGTACCTGGAGTCATCGGCCAAAGTCTTCAGGGTGGCTTTACGTCATGGGGTGAGATCGTCACTAAGGAAGTAGGTGAAGGGGGGCATGAAAGGATGAGCTCTCTAGCAGTTTAGCAAGGCCACACTTCCTCTTGATAGTATATGGAGTGGTCTGTGAGTCTCTGCAGGTCTAGGTTCTTTTCTAGGCACTACAGGAAATCAGGTAGTTTGGAATTTGCTTCCATGCAGTCGTTGTTTTGGATCACACAGAAAATAAATATGAGAAATGGACAAAATTTTTAAATGTGTCTTTTAATGCAACAGCCTCTAAATTTAAGAAGGAATCAAACTGTGCCACATTCTACTTTAAGGCAATAAATGGAATTTTCTCAAAGTGTGAAATCCTTAACAAATAAAAGATCTCTAAACCTAGTGTGTGGCCATGTTGGAGGAGGTGTGTTACTGGTGGTGGGCTTTGAGGTTACAATGGCTCATGCCATTTCTAACATCTGTCTCCTGGTTGTGTTTCAAGATGTAAACTCTGAGCTCCTGCCATGCCTACCTACCTGCTGCCATTCTCTCTGGTCATGGTCTCTAACTCTCTGAAACTGTGAGTTCAAATAAACTCTTTCTTCTATATGTTACCTTGGTCATGGTGTAATCTCCAACAATAGAAACAATAACTAAGACACTGTAACATGAACTTCCCTGTACTGATTCAGTGTCTGATGTTGAAATGTTAGATGCCTACAATCAGGAAGTATAAAACAAACAAAGTAAAAGGATTTATGGGCAAGAACTACTAAAAATAAAATACCTATAATAAAGAAATTAAAACTTTGATTCCCTTCAGGAACACTTGTTTAAAAGGTAATTATCTTAGATAATGTGGAAATTAAAGGAGTATTTACAGTTGTAAGGGAAAACTAATAAACAGATTTTCTTTTCACAGGCAGTCAATTTCAATCTTTTAGATTTTCAATAATTGCACATAGTTTAGGCTTCTTGGTGTAAGGACAGAGGCATCGAAGAATGAAGCCCTGAGTTTACATTCAAATTCTTATACTAGCAATAGCAGCTTATATTTTGAATTCCATTTGAAACAGGAATATGAGCTACTCAGCTGAAAGTTGAAGAGAATTAAAGGAAATTTAGTTACACAGACCCAGAAAACATTTACAGCTGTATAAGTATTAACACTTCCTGTATCTTCTCTTCCTTTCTCACAATCAGGCATTTACTATATTTATGGTTGCCTGACAGTGTTCTCCAAAGTGAGGGGGAGACTACTGAATGTAACAGCAGGGACCAGGACACAATCATACCAGTTTTGATCAGGAAGTAGTGTCTAAAATGATGTAATACTTATTCTCTTGGACTGTGTAACACCCTTGTAGAGAAGGAAAATCTCTGATACTCTCTAGCCTAGCTGGGCAACAATATTTATATATGGAAAACATTATACAAGATTAAAAGACATTGAGTATACTTTGTATCAAAAAAAATAACTAAGGGATAGAGAGGTAGGCTCAGCTATAAGGCCTGGGGAATCATGTATATTACAAATAAAATCCATAGGGAGTATTAACACAATTTGCCCTGAGATCAAGGATTGATAAATCAATATATTACAGGTTAAGGTTTATACTTTTTCCAACTATTGCTTATTAACCCACTTATGGTTCTGGGTAATATAATGGTCATTTATAACTTTCACAAATGAAACCCAAGTTTCAAGTTTATCTGCAGCAGGGTTCATTTTTTTCAGCAGTGAGTGATTCAGATGTGTTGTGTTAGGTACAGCTGTGTGTGGACAAGTAGATTCCTGAGAAACAGCAGCTCTCTGCATCTGAGAAGTGTCTCCTGTGTGGACAACTCACACACAGCTGCTCCTGGGAACCCTGACTATCCTCAGATATGGGGGTGGGGGGGGACTACAGCTACTGACCACAGAGAGGCTACCAGCAGAGCTTCCTCTGTATTGCTTCAGATCACTTGGTCACCTTCAATCTCGCAATATTTCTTACTGTACAAACCTGAGTGACCTGAAGTCATCATTCCACAATCAAGAAAACAGCCCATTTAATAATCAGTCCCCTAAAGGACAACGTAAGCTTCTGTCACTCCCTTCACTACAGTCTGTCATTGTCACTCACTGTCCCTTTCTCATATTTACCATAACACAGACCCTGGTTTTTAAAGAAGGCATAAGGCCTGGAAGCAGACCTAGCATTCAATTCTACTGGAGACATATCTATTGCCCATTTCCCCCTTTCTTCACTTGTCATTCTAACATCCACTCACACCTCCGAGAGACCCTGTCTCAGCCAATGAGGTGGAAGAGTTATGAAGGAAGATTCCTATCCAGTCTGTGGCCTACACCTCTATGGACACACATGTGCACTCAAACACATGCAAACACATGAGGAAAAAAGAACTTCTAAAGGAAAGAGTATATTCAGGAAAAAGAGACAAAGGATGAACTTATCCACTCTAATGTCCATTAGACAACCTACTTATTTGTGAAGGTTGAAAAGATGGCATTAAAGATGAGACTGATGTGATGGTGTTTGAATTATCTTTCATTTCATCATGGATCTTCTCCAGCCCTGCCTATAAGAATGCTTTGTGTAGACAGGTACTCTACAGTACACTCCCTTTCCACCACAAATGTTCCATTAGCTCTCTACACACATGTGGAGGCTGAGTACATAGAGCAGTTCTTGGTTCTAGTATACCGCAACACACAGAAAAAAAACTGTTGCCTTCCTGGACCCCCAACTTCCTAGTAAGCAAATGCAAATGATTTAAACACAAATGCACAGCATTTTAGATAATATAGTTATGAGGGGAATCAAAAAGGACAAGAGGTATATGCAGAGTCCAGGACAGGCCAAAAGTTTAATTTTTAGGTGATTATTTGTCCTCATTCACTTCCCTAATTTTTTTTTAATCTCTACATTTCTATTTTTTCTAAGCACATAAAATTACAGGGAGAAATAAGAAATGTAGAATGAGAAATTTTGCCAGACTGAAGCTGACCAAGTGATCTGGAGCAATGAAGAGGAGAGCCCTGCTGGTAGCCTGTCTGTGGTCAATAGCTCTGCTTAGTTTTTTTGTTTGTTTGCTTGTTTTGTTTTGTTTTTCCTCATTTTCGCGGATACTCAAGGTTCCCAGGAGCAGCTGTGTGTGAGGTACGCAGAGTTCCTTCTCAGATGCAGAGTAACAAGTTTCTGTTATAGAGAATCTGTGTATAATCTCAAAAACTACAATTTTAATAATGGCACTTTTAGGGAGAACATCTCTTAGTTTGATCACATGGAATAAATTATTTGATTAATTTGCTAAATGTGTAGGAAGAACAAACTCCTTTTAATATATGTACAACTGGTATTCATCTATACTCCAGTATCAGCTGGAAAAGACTGTGTAGGTTTTGTTTTTCTTTCCTTTTTTTAAAGCTGTAATAGTCAAACACCTCCTAGATGAGATAATCTGCTCTCTAGTAACATGAAGGTCCTGAGAATTAGGAAAGCTGACAGATTCCATACCACAGCAGACTATAAAGCAAGCATTCTGTTAGTTATAACATAATCTACCTACTTAGATCACAGTTATTCTAAGACATAAAATATTTCCAGAGTCTCAAGTGCTCTCAAATTACTCATGTGATGATTCTCCCCAGGCTTTTATTGAACCAAATAGTTTTAAAAGCAGGAATATTAGAAATTCTACCCCATCCCCTTTAAAAATACCTCCATGGTGATGTGACAAGCTCCCTCCATTGGCAAGAATTTCATCTCTAGCAGCTGCCTGCGAGTGGAAACAACACAAAATGTTACTGCTACTTGGATTTCACTTTAGAGTGGCTAAACATTTACTGACTTCTCTCCAGATGCCCAGAAAAGTACCAAGCAATTTGTTTGAACTCTCTCATTTATTTACACTATACAACCACAAGCACTCTTATGGAGAACATATTGGTTCATTCACATGGGATAAATTATTTGTTAGATCTATATATGTATCTAAGAGGAACAAAAGGAGAGCAGGAAGGAGAGAATGAAAGAGGAAAAAACAACCCGAAATTTCCATTTTGTCCCATTATTTAACCTCCTAACATGCTACATCCTGACCATCCTTATGAGTGCACCTGGGTCAAAGTTAAACACCTAACAGATACAGAGTGTACGATGACCCGATGGAACCGGGGGCCGCCTTGGGCCTTTCTGTCTCCGTTCTTCCCTACTTAAGCCCTGGCCTCTTTTAATTTTCTTTTTTTTTTTTTAGGTGAAAAAAATTTAGGAGAGTATACAAAGTGGTTTCATTATGGCTCTACATACACACGCGCGCGCACACACACACACACACACACACACACACACACACACTTCATCACCTTTTCTATTTTTTTCAAGACAGAGTTTCTCTGTGTAGCCCTGGGTATCCTAGAACTCTCTCTGTACACCAGACTGGCTTCCATCTCACAGAGATCCACATGTCTCTGCCTCCCAAGTGCTGGGATGAAAGGCATGCACCACCACCACCCAGTTACACTTTCTATTTTTAATGATTTGTTAATATTTAATAGCCATAAGGTGAATATCTCTTGTGCCTTGAGCTTCTCAGATGTACTCAAGTCTATAAACCCATCAGTGGTGGCTGATGTGGAACGTATGGACCACACTGTATAGCAAAGTACTCTCTAGGAACCTTTAGGACTTGGAAGTTGAGGTTTCCCATATAATCATAAGTATGCTAGCCTCTGCACAAGAACTTATCATTTCTAATAAATCACTTCAAATGAAACAGCTCCTTGAGATGAGGAATTACGAGAGTACAGAACTGAGAAAACAGAAACAATTTCAACTTGTGGACTCCAAGGAAGAAGATTTTTTTGTTTGTTTGTTTTTGAGATGAGGCTATGTAACAAACACTGGCTGGCCTGAAACTCACTGTGAAAATCAGGCTGACCCTTAAGCTTGCTGTAGTTCTCCTGCCTCGACCTCCCCAGTGCTTGAAAATACAGGTGTGTACCATCTTGTCCAGTTAAGTGAGGGATTTTCATAGCCAGGCCAAGGAGATACAAATATACTCAAACCTCTGGGCAGATGAGATTCCTTAATGCACAGACACTTGTTGCTAAACCTGATCACCTACGATTTATTCCTGGGACTGATATGGTGGAGAGAAACAGCCAACTCCCCCCCAAGTCATCCTCCAACCTCCATTTGCACGTCATTGCACACATGTACACACACATACACACACCCATGAAGAATATTCTTAAGCTTCTGAGGATGACAGATAGCACTGGCAGTCACATAATCAACTTAAAACACCAGGGCACCTATGTGTCTAAGGGCCACACCTGCTATGGCTTCCTCCTTAGTGGAGGTGTCTATGTTGCTTCTAATGAGAAATGTAGCCGTCAACATATAAGTCTATAAAAACCAGCAGCTTAAGGCCACTTATGAGATGTAATTGAAACTGTTAGCTAATGATTCCCAAGGATCTATACAGTCGTATCATGTAAGTCCACAAGCCTGGAAACATATTACAAGAACATGAAGGCTGCTGACCTTAAGAACAGCTTCCACCTGGAGATGGATGGGCTGCCAAAGGGACATCAAAGACCCTACAGTCATGAAGGCTTGTACTGTCACTTAATTGGCTATAATGCACTGAACAAAATGACTAACGAGACGCAGGCTTCAGGAATACACAACATTAATTTCAGACTGACAATTTGGTTAACTCAGTGGACTCAACATACCTTTCATTTCAATGGGCCAGCAGCCAGGCAAATCATGTGTGACTAAGGTGACTCAAACTAAATCCCTAAGTCGCACTAAAATGTATTTAAATAAAGAAGAGAACATAGAAGCTATATGCAAAATTACCTCAGTTTGTTCAAACACAGTCAGTGGGTCACTAATTCCCCTGTAGTTAAAGGCAAAATAGAAGTAGATACATGCACCTGCATCGTAAGTCTGCGTCACCCTAAAAGACAAACACACAAAATCCCCACGAGGGCTTTAAGCACAGTGAGAACAAATCTAACATCTGGAAACCACAACTATAAGTTCACCTGGGAACCCACCCAGGCCGCAATCCCACCCTCTCTCTGTCCAACCCCCACTCCCAGAGAAGAGGGACAACCGGCTCCTTTGCAGCTGCTAAGGGTGCAGTGCGAAACAAAGGATCCTGCTTTCACTTAAATGTGAGGCTGATCAATGTTGCTACTATGTGCCTCAGCTTAGTTATTCTGTTTTATGTTACTAAAACTACAGGGAAAAAATTTCATCAAAATTCAGTATTTTATGAACTTACTGAAGTTATCTACAAGCAACAGAACCTTCTTTTAAGCAGATCTGAAAACATTTAAAATATAGTCAGCTAAGTATTGACATAAACTGCTTTAGCATGCACAGCCAAAATAACATACAATAAAAACCTGACTTAAAAGGTCCTTATCTTGACACTATAAGTAGCTAAATTTTTCCTTTACATTCAACTTATGTACAATTAGTTCTTCATGTAGGTCATAAAGAACAATAAGGAACTTGATCCTTCCTCAGCTCACCACGGTTTGGAGCAGAAACATGAACTACACAAGGACATCAAATACAGGGATGACAAAACACTAACAAGCTATCACCCCTCCAAAATACATAAGTGCTCTGAGAACAATTCTGTGTGCTGTTATGTGACTGGATTCTTGTGGATCAAGAAATTCTGGGCAGAAAAAAAGTAAATTGAACTGCCCCATGTGGCTGCTATGTCACATGTGCATCGATCGGTAAGTAGCAGAGAGGAGAGAGGCTGTGTCTACATCCAGTGTCCTGACCTATAAACATCTCAATGAATAGTAGCCTAACATTCCTGGAAAAAAAAAAAATCAAGCCAGAGACCAACACCAGTACAGCACTGTGGAGCCTGGACAGGCAGTCAGCCTGTGTCAATCACCAGTCCAGCACCAGGCAAGCACCAGATGGGCTCCCAGAACAGGAACCAAGCCAGAGACTAGAAGAACCCTGTCTGGCCCTGGATGTGGGGGTTGTGGGTAAACCAGCCCCAAGGGAGTGAGTGTGGAAGAGCCAGCCCTGCCTTTTGTCTGCTTTGTAGTGGTGTTGTCTAGGGAGAGATGCCCTCCCCTCCCTTTTGCCTTCCCCACCATTGGCCGACAGGAGATCTGGCCCTGATGAGGTCACAAAAGCAGGAGACCTGTCCCGGCCCCTCACATGCTGCAGCATTCGGAGAGCAGGCCCTGCACCTCACCTGGGCAGCATAGCAGAGCTGGCTAGCCTTGCATATGGAGGTTGTGGGTGAGCTGGCCCTGAGGGAGTGAGTATGGGAGAGTCAGCCCTGCCTTTTGTCTGCTTTGTGCAGGTGCTGTCGAGGAAGAGATCCCCTCCACTCTCTGATGCCTTTGACACAGGTACCAGGTGGGAGATTTAGCCCTGGTGGGCCTATAAGAGGAGGACAGCTGGTCCAGCCCCTTACCTGCTGTAGCATTCAGAACAGCAGGCCTTACACCTTACCTGGGTAGCACAGTAGAACTGGCCCTGAATGTGGGGTTTGCAGGCCCAGAACCAGGGCTTTGAGTTGGCCCACACCAACATATACCCTATGGATGAACTGCTAGAGCGCACGAAGAGGCCAGTTCCACAGACCCAAAACTACAGAATCTCCATGACCCAGGACAACAACAGGATATCTGAGAGGAGTCCCAGTGAGGTTCCAGTATTGACAAGGTACAGAAACCAGAGGTCTCATACCAGACCAAGGAATCATTATAATTAACATTTCCAAGCAAAAAGTGTGGATAAAAGGGAATATTGTGGGATACACCAAGATACACTACAACTTTCACAATGAGATTTTTTTCCCCATATTGGGAGAGATTTCAAAGGTAGTTGGTGGATCTGAGGGGAGGCGAGAGACAGGAGAGAACAGGGTGCATGATATGAAATTCACAGATAAAAAAAATAAAAAGGAAAAAAAGTAAATAATTTAAGTTGAGGGGGAAAAAAAGGTATAAATGTACTAAGAGCTTATGAGAACTCATCAGCTCTCTATAGTCATACATGGCACCCTGTAGACTACAGTGAGTGAGGAACACTGACAATTCTACTCTCACTTTAATGACTCTTAAAAGGGCACATATCTTGACAACACAAGTAGTGTAATCTTACTTTCTGTGTTATACTAGAGACACAGGATGAATATGAAAATATATAAAAAACATCAACAACTCTATGTAGCTTAAAAAATAGATTAGTAGGTCAATCAACAGCATTTTTTTTTACATTTTAATAATCAAATTATATAACCATGTAAGGAAAAATGAGTTAGGAGGTATATGAAAATGTGATGGTTACTGCTAATTGTCAACTTGACAGAAGCTAGAGGCATCTAGATGTGCCTCTGGGCATGCCTGTGGAGACTGTTGTGATTATGTTAACCCATACAGGAAAATCCATCTTCGTTCAGGCAGGACCAGTCCCTGGGCAGAGGATCCTAGCCCAGGTGGAGAGTTAGAACTGAGCAGCAGCACACATTCATTCAGCTTTCTGATTGTGGATGTTGAGACCAGTTTCAGGAGGCCCCTGTTGCCTTGCCTTGCTCACCATGAAGGACTGTATCTTGAATTGTGAGCTAAAATAAAAATCTTAATTCTGAAATTGCTTTTATTAGAGTATTTTATCACAGCATCAGGAAAAGAAACTAACACAACTCTATTATTTTGTAACATTTTTGTAAGTCTAGATTATTATCCCTCCAAAGTTAAATTAAAGCAATGCAAACATTTTTCCAGTTGACCTGAAATGAACAAAATATCTATCTTACTCAAATGTTAAACAAACAACACTTCAAAGTTAACAGAAAAATACAGTTCAGAAGTACAAGAAATGTTCAAACACCAAAAAGGATCATACTTAAATACAGCCTCTTCACTGAGCTCAAATAATTAGCAAGGACTTGAAAACAAAATGATCAGTTCAAATGCAGTGGCATGGCTTAAAACACTGTCTATTACTCCATGGCTATGTTGCATGTATACATACAAAGGGAATCAATGATGTTAGATCATTAAATCATCTATGTAATAAATATCTAGGCTTTCAAAATTCAATTACGAAGCATGAAAAAGAAGTTTGGACAATCACAATCAAACCTCCAAATGCAAGCTATAGAGATGCCACAAAGGACTCAATCTAACAGAAGGAACAAATACATTTTACTGCACGATACAAACAGAATCTAATGTAAACGTGTTAACGGTCTTTTAGGCCAAATGATAGGTGCCTCAGAACACAAGAAATGAATGTTTAACAATGCCGGGCCAATTTGCCAGCTGTGCTTTCTTCTAGTGTTAATTCACACTCCTAAAAAAGTTCCCTTGAACATTTACATTTTAAGTTCCAGATTTACAAGTTTAAGAAAATTGGAAAACTGTTTTAACTATGAGGTACTCTGATCAGGAATAAGCAAGTTAAAAAAAATTGAAGGGTAAGTAAAGTGTGTTTCTAGCAATTAAGAGTATATGCCACTGATAAAAGAATCGTTAACAGCAATACATAAAAAATGTAACCAAATTTTAATAGAGCATTGCCACTGTGCCGGCTGGTTGTATGTCAATGTAACTCTAGTCATTGGGATTGAACCTCAGAATGTCCCCACAGACTGACCTGTAGTACCTCTTGACTGCTGACTGGTATAGAAGGGCAAGCCCAGGATGGGTGTGGTGGTCCTGGGCGCTGTGAGAAGGCTGACTGAGCAAGCCAGTGAGCAGCACTCCTGCAACAGCTTCTGCCCTGACTTCCCTCAACAATAAAGTGTGAACTGAGGGTTGTAAACCGAAATAAACCCTTTCCTCCCCAAACTGCTTTTGTTTTATCACAGCAGTGGAAACCATAACTAAGATCTTTCAACAAACTCAGGATCAATATAGTATACGTTTTAGCTTTTGTTTATAAGAATAGTACCAATGTCTATAGCAAGTAAGATGGACCTAACTGACCTAACCAAACTTGACCTTACTCAAAATTTAAATAATGAAAACTGTAATAAAAAAAATAGAGCATGATGAGATTAAATTATTGCTAACAATCAGAACAGTGCCTCCACTCTTTAGATGCATTCTGTCTTGTACCAAATCTTTGAAAGTTGTCTAAAATGCCATGGTGACAAGAGAGTAGGCAAGCCCTGATTCCTGGGATGGAACAAAACCTGAAGTATATGTTCCAGGCTCAGATTAAATGAGATAAATTAGAGAAACAAACAGAAATGCAGACAATCTTGAACTTAGTACTGGAAGTATGTGAAAAGTTCACTGTGAGGTAAGAATGTTGTACATTAGGTGTATGTGACTACAAACATCATAGCTCGACAGACCTCAGTCATGCTTACATGTGTGCTCCTGCAGTAGCTAACAGCTGGGAAAAACTATTAAGACGAAAAGCCATTTCCTGGTAAGTGCTGAGCCATCGTGTGTAACTACTGAAGGTTGGACTGAGGGTGCCAGGAAACTGGCTAGACTGGCGCACTGCAGCACCTCCACGGCGTCTAAGAAGTCTAAGCACTGTATGGCAGACTTACACAGAAGTGCTGATGCTGAAGCACACTTCACAGAGACACCACACCCTTCCAAGTTACACATTTTCATTTTACAGTCTAAGTAGTTGTGTCTCTAATACTGAAGTCGCTCCCCTCAACAGACACAGTCGCACACACAGTAACAATGTGAGGCAGTTATACAGTACATAATGGCAACTGGGTTACTCTTTTTTAAGGTTTTCTTCTCATGATCTGTTCTGATTGCCATTTATTCTCCAATTTAATTTACTTTAATACCTTTCCTGAGGGTCAAATGTTTAACTCTGTGTTGACAAATATAACCTGTTTACATAAAAAAAATTAACACTATAACTAAATGCAAAGGGTCCCTTCTCAAAAAAAACTTCCTTTGGGGCTGCTGCTCTTTAATAAAAAAGATCAGGAAACCAGTCGCACACAGAAGATACTGATTACAAGTGGTCTTTGAAACTTAAAATGATTTTTTAAAATATCACACAAGCAACATTTCAATCATTCATTGGCCAATGTGGCTTGTGGCTACCAATCTTAACAGCAAAAATACAGACTATTTATATTATCAAAGAAACATCTATTGGAAAGCAACAAATTAATTATCACTTGAGTCTTTCACTCCTTTCATTCTGCAATCCATTCCATGGATTTAATCAATAATGAAAAGGGTTATATGCCCCTCTCAACACACACATACACAAAAAGGACAGGTGCACTGTTTCTACAGTTCACAGTTCTGTGCCTCTACTGTAGTTCATAGCTCCAGGGAACATGAGGGGCTTCCTTTGTCCAGGGTCCTGAGACAGCAGAAAGCTCACTCATGAACCACACTGTCCCTTGCCTCAGGGGCTAAGGGTTGAAGAAACAGTTCTGACAATGTGGTAATATGTTCACAAAGGTTTGCCACATGAGGCAGGCCAAAGCTGCTTCTTAGCTGGAAAAGAGTATTCTGCAAGTGTTTAAAAACAATACTTTAAGGTACTGGGATGGCCTCATGGGTAGAAGTGCTTGCTGTGCAAGCCTGACCCCAGAGTGTAAGGAGACAACCGACTTCCACATGCATGCTGAGGGCACACACACACACACACACACACACACACACACACACACACACACAC
>CAJQZJ010004748.1:1666197-1686462 GCA_907164525.1 Lophiomys imhausi | reverse complement strand
ACACACACACACACACACACACACACACACACACACACACACACACATTCACACCCAGCTCATACACACGTATCTGCCCACATAACAGTAAAGTTTAAAACCAGTGTTTTACAGAATTAGTCTATAAATAACTATGGAAACTCACCTGCATGTAGAAAAAGGTGCAAACTGAACTCCCCTTTCCTTGCATTCCCTTCTTATCCTCTCTTTTACATTTCTACACAGATCTATAACCCTAGAAAAGATAGTTGAATGCAACATTAAGTTTTCATGTGCCATTTTTTATTTTTCCTTACATATTTAACTGATTGGCCTTTATAGTTAGAAGAATAAAAAGATTAAAAGAATAGCAGGTAACAAGGAAATCTGTAATGTTAAAGAAATAACACTATATGAATTCATTTTTCCATTGACAAAGGACTGAAAGTCTGAGTCCACCTCAAAATGCATAGACTGAAATCCTCCCCTTCACACCATGTGATGGTATATTAGAGGCAGGGCCTTATGACGGTGAAATTCTAATGAATGGAATTGGTGTGTCATAGAGAAAGACTTCCTTTCAGCCACAGGAGGACAAACAAGACAGTCGCCTTCATAAACCAAGAGGGCCTTCACTAGCAATCCAGATACCCAAAGCACCCTGATATCACACTTCAAAGTGAGTGAGAGAAAATACTTGAGTGCAAAACCCGTAAGCCAGCCAGTTTATGGTAGTCTATATAGCAATCCATACTAAGACAAGGAAAGGTGAGATAGACTGAAGTCATCACTGCCATGAGCTGTCTGTCGTGGTAACCAGCTGATAATTCTTTTTACTTTTAAGATTTATTCCCCTTGCTAAAATGTGCTTTCAAATTTGTAAAAAAAAAAAAAAAAAAAAAGCATGAGTGTGGTGGTACATGCATGCCAGGGGCCAAGGCAAAATGATCACAAGTTCTCTGTCTGGGCTGCATGGCAGGTTCAAGGAGAGCCAGAATCACAGAATCATACAGACTCTCTTGGGGGGAAAAAAAGTGTGCACTTTTGGGGGAGAGAATGATAGTCATCCTACAAACTGGGTCAGTCTCAAACAATTCTTGGAATTTGGTGACCAGTACACCAAAAGTCAAAGTCCACAGTAGATGAAGACAATGTAGAAAAGACAGAAGCTTCCCAGAGGGAAGAATGAGGTATGGGGAGAACAAGACATTAAATGTTCAGTGGCTAAAAGTGGGCTCAGAGTGATCTGCTTTAGCCTTATGTACTTCAATAGTGATGGAAGAGTTCATACATTATACAAAGGAAAGGTGAGATGTAGGCCTGATCACAGAATAGAACACACTAATGGTCTTCTCAAGAATTATCAAAAGTTAATTCAAAAGTCCATGTTTATAAAAGTACTCCACAGCTGTAACTACTAATTTCCTACACTCTGTGAGTGGACATGGGTACATGTGTGTGTTTCCAGCACAGAAACCCAGATAATACTTTCCATGCATCCTATCCAGGACATTTCCTATAATGTGTTTTAGTACCAAAATTTTGGGGAAATTTTGAAACAGAAATTATGCTTAATATTTTAAACTGGATTTCTTTCAGAAATCATTTAAACACTAGTGAAGATCTTGTAAAATCTACACACACACACATCAAAGCTAAATGCTACATTTCAAAAGAAGGCTAAGAGGTTTAATAATTTGGGGTGGGGGAGGAAGGCCTTCAAAAGAATGTTTAAACATGTTAACTTCAATATATTTGTTTGTTGGGTTCCAAGCAAGTTGATGTCAATCCAGAAAAGGGGTGGGGTAAAGGCTCAAAACAATGGTGTTCAGACCACAATGCTAATTTAAAGAAGAGTACCGTCCTTATTTCAATGTTTCTTTAAAAATTTTAAAGTTTCCATATTTATACATAGGTAAATTACATATCCACATATATGCATCAATTATAAAATATATATCAGAGTAAGTCCTTTTATTAGGTTTTTACCTGTCCCAAGGAGCAGAAGTCTCAAAAGATTCTCCTACTATATAGTATTCCAAACCCAAATCCTGTAAAAACACAAAAATCATGAAATTATACCTGATGTAGTAATTAATAAAACAACTAGAATTTCTGGAAGTTGTTAGTAGTGCATATCTGATCTGACCTAATCTGTTCTTTGTCTCATAAGAAGACTGGAAAGTTTCCAAGTATGACATGACCTCTCTGAGGACAGGAACCTTGTCTTTGCTCTCCACAGCCTCAGCAGCAAATAAAGTATCTGACACAGAAAAGAAATTCAAATATTTTTCTACAGAAAAAAATACTGAGGAAAAGCTTATACACATACGGGAAAGATTACAGAATAGATTTTTCGTGGTCAGAATAGTAAAATAGCCAATATAAAAACTGAGCATCAAGGTGAAAGTAACAAGAGGTTTGACAGTGTAGAAGGGTAACTCTCCTCACTTCAACTTTTATTTACAAACAAATTTAGAAAATATAGAAGGTTGGCGCTGCACCTTTAATTCTAGCACTTGAGTTGAAGAGGTAGAGAGATGTGAGTTCAAAGCCAGCCTGGTCTACAGAGTGAGTTCCCAAACAGCCAGTACTACACAAAAAACCCTGTCTTAAAAAAAACAAAAACTCGCTGTTGGGGGGAAGAGGGTGGAAGGGTGGGACAGGAAGGGGGAATAGGGAAGGGTTTGTGACTGAGATGTAACTTGAAGAAAAAAAAATAAAGTATTTAATAAAAAAAATCTATTTTCAATAAAAGAGGAATAGGTCACTTCCAGGAAAAAAAAAAAAAACAAAAACTCAAAACAAAACAAAAAAGAAAGAAAATATAGTAAAATTGATCACTTCAATTCCTCTAAGTGTTGGGAGGACACACCTCCAAATGTGCTGACATAAATGTGTGCTCAGTGGTGTACAGCCATTTGTCTGGGAACCATGTTCTGTGACCCTGGAAGCATGCACTAGGAAAAGGTTTAAAGAGGAAAGCAGACAGGCCTGAAAAGGCAGCTCAGCAGTGCAGACACTTGCCACCACGCCTGAGGACCTGAGTGTGATACCCAGTACCCACAAGTGGAAGATGAGAGCTGACTCCTGCAGACTGTCCTCCAGACACATGCTGTGACATACACACCTACACACATGGTCATACGCAAACACAAAATAAATGTACTGGGAAAAGGTAAAAATAAAGCAAACAAATTTAGGGAGAAAGATCCATAAGCTTGCTTTTGTCTTAGCCTCAAAATTAACTAGAACCTTAAAAGTATATCTCTTCCCAACCACATCATGCTCCACTTACTACAGTTGCATTAATTTCTAGAACTCTGAATTCACGGTTGTGGGAAACACACCTACCAATATATATCCCTCAATACACTCAAAGAAACACCTAGTTTTACAGATTTTTCAAATGTACCTCGAGGCAGACCCTGGGATACTAACAGTCTATGCAGGTGACCCAGACATCTCCCCTTCATGGTCTGTACCTCTCCTAGTCAGTGTTTCCAACACAGGGATGAAGCAATCAATCTGCTAACTCTGCAAGAATTCTGTGGGTGGGATAACTGACTATGTACACTTTTTATAAATATTTCCAACTCGAAAATTAGAAAAACAATTTTAAAGGTTTTTCGAGACAGGGTTTCTCTGTACAACAGCTCTGGCTGTCCTGGACTCACTTTGTAGACCAGGTTGGCTTTGAACTCACAGAGATCTGCCTGCCTCTGCCTCCCAAGTGCTGGGATTAAAGGTGTGTGCCACCACGCCCAGCCTCGAAAATTAGAAAATTTATCACTTGAGAAAGTCAAAGTCTCAATAAGGCAGCCAATATTATCTTTTTAGATAAGATCATTAAAATTACTAATAATTAAACTTTAAAATAAACAAGTAAATAAAAGTAACTTCAGTCAGAAAACTTAGAGGTGTATTACAACCAAAATAGGAAAATAAAACTAAATGAACAAATGAAAAACTAAAATTTCCAAAGGCATTATTCATGACAGATATGAGTATGAGCAATGAAGACTCTCATAAACACAGAGTGCACAGTAAGAAAGTCTCATGTTCAAGCACAGAGTCCTGCTTCTGTGTCATTAGCGCTGGTGACCCAGTGACTACTTTGCATCTGTAAGATGGATTGTAAATCAAGTGAAGACTGTTGCTACACGGAACAGTGTGACTCCAACCCATGTAATGGGTCAGCTTTCAGTCAGAGACTGGCTCTATTTTTTAAAAGGCAGATAGACATTAAATCACCTAAGTTCCTCAAAAGCACATACAAAAGTCTTAAACAGGCTTCTGCAAAGTCACAGTAAATCCAGGGCTCAAGTAAAATGATACACTAAATTATAGTATCTTAAAACTAAGAAAATAAGGTAATTCTAAGCAAGAAAAACTACTAACTATAACCTAAATCAAAGTGGGGGTTTGAATGAGAACATCTCCCCCACCCCCAACAGGCTTATATATTTGAATGCTTGGTCCCAATTCGTAGAATTATTTGGGGAAAATTAGGAGGTATGGCTTTGTTGGAGGAGGTGTCTTACTGGGGGTGGCCTTTCAGGTTTTAAAAGCACACACCATTCCCAATTAATTCTCTCTGCCTCCATCTTGTGGATAAAGCTCTCAGCTACTGCTCCAGTCCATGACTGCTGCCTGCTGCCATGTTTCCTGCCACGAAGGTCATGGACCCTTACCCTCTGTAACTGTGAGCCCCAAATTAAATGTTTTATTTTCTAAGATGACTTCCTTGGTCATGGTGTTTTGTCACAACAATAGGAAAGAAACTAAAGCAGTCAATAACAGAAATACAACTTACACGGATGTATGCAATGACGTAAGTCAGCAAATAACCCCTCTGTCCATTATCCTCTCCAGCTGCCAGACCACTATAAATAAAGAGCAAACTGTCAACACCTTTTAAGTGAAGAAATAAAACTAAAAAAGCCAAACTGATAACATCTCAAAATAGCTGCCCAACAGACTAACATGTCATGTTCATCTTTATCCTAACTTTACCAACTATTAATAAACCAGTTATCAAGAGAGTAATAACCCTGAATAACAAACCTAAAACAGTTTTTAAACATTACGGTCCAGTCACTGATTTCTAACTTTTATCCTCCAGCTAACTGAACTCATGATCTCAACTATATCTCCATATCTTAAAAGAACAGAGAAAGTATTAGTAATAAGAAACAAATTCAGATCAACTCACACTTCAGACAATTAACAGGATACTTTATCCTTATTTTACCCATATCAGCTAAGAATTCTTAATGTGAAAATCTGAAATCCAAGACACTACAAAGTTCAAAACTTTGTGCTGCTAATGGAATGCGACAGTGGAAGAACACAAGGTGGGCTGCATCAGAACTAGTATACCAGAAACATTGTATAAAAATATAAAGTGGACCTAAAGCAAATCAATGGCACACTTAAACACATGGCTCATCCTCAGATATACCATTACATAAATGGAAAGTAGTTCAGGATCTGAAGAACTCCAAAGCCTGAAACATGTCTGGTTCTGGAGAAGATAATGAACATGAGGGATCCTGAACCACCATTAGATTTTTATTCTGATACTCACATACAGTCTTATATATCAAAATGTGTGGTTACTGACTAGGAATTGCCAAATAATAATAAGTTCTCAAACACATGTAGTTGATGGAATTCATTGTTTCAGCCAGAGATAAAATACACAGAAGTATTAAAGTTTATAATGCAACATGTAGACGAGTGCAAAATAGCACCTCAAATCTTAATACTATGAATGTGTAAATCAACTCCCAATCTGAGATAGTTTTATCCACAGAGACTGTGTTAGGTGATTTAATTAGAATTAATTTATGTATCATATACTCTCACCTTGTTTTCTGGTTTCCCAAAGTTCTTATTTTAAAAGACAGTGAATGAGGAACTAGAGAGACAGCTCAGTGCTTAAGAGCACATGTTACTCTTGCAGAGGAGAAGGGCTCAGACCGAGCAATCATATGGTGGTTCACAACCATCTATAACTCTACCTCAGGTGCTCTGTAGTCATCTAGCCTCGGGTGCTCCACAGTCATGTGTAACATAAGCTTCTGATGCTGCCTTCTGCTCCATGAGCACCAAGTGTGCATGTGGTACATATACATACATGGAGGCAAAACATTCAAACACATAAAATTGTAGAGGGAATCTCTTGTGTCTGTATGGAAGCTTCACCTGTCAATAAAAAGCTGACTGGCCTCTAGCTGAGGCAGGAAATAGGAGGTGGGAGTTCCAGTAGAGAGAGAGGATTCTGAGATAGAGTCAAGCAAGCTCGTGAGGGAGCAGGGTATCTTGCCCTGAACTCAGAGAAAGATGGAAGCGTGAAGCTAAGGAGAGGTACCTAGCCATGCAGCATACATAGACTAGAATAAACAAATTAATTAAGTTATGAGCTAGTCACTGAATGAGTCAAAGCTCCGGCCTACCCATTTGTAAATAATAATAAAGTCTTAGAGTTGTTATTCCAGGAGCTGGAGCATGGGTGGAAAAACACGAGCTTTCAGAAAATACCCTACTACATAAAATAAAATAAATAATTTAAAAAAATTTTAAAAGATAGTCAATGAAAACTGCTTTCTACTACCTTCTTCAGAAAATTGATTCTATTTATACTTTTTCTATTATCAGACAAAAGTTAAACTTTATTTCACTTTAGTTCATTAATAGAAGAACCACTTCTCTTAGAGCCTCAACTGATATAATTCTTTTTTTTTACCCTGAATTTTGTTTGACTTGATTTTTTTTCTAAGTTTTGGTTGATTTGATGGTCACAGTGCATAATATAATAACAATAGCAATACTTGTTCTACACAAATATTTTAAGACTGTCTCCATCTTCTAGAACTTGGTCTTAAATAGACTTACCTGGATTTTTAAATCCACAATTAAAGCTAATTACACACAAATGAGGGACACCCAGAAGAAACCTGCTTTCAAGATCTAGCCAGAGTCAACTGAAGACACAAAGAACTGACAGAAGAAGCTCTGTTTAAAGTCCCCTGAGACGGGGCAAAGTGAAGGGTGTCACGTCACAAGCACAGTGCCAACCAAATGGCACGATACAGCTCAGGAAAATCAGTCAATGCAAAGGTCAATTCTGAGGTGGATGTGAGGATGAGGCAGAGAGTCAAAGTTTTAGAATCCTCAGAAGGATGCAGGTTAGCTCCTAGTTTAAGCAGACATAAAGTCAGGCTCTGAGGTTATGTGTACAGGAGCTGGTTGTGAAGAGTCGAGACCGTAGCCTGGAAGATGCTGTAAGACACCTGCGCTGGGAACCCCAAGCCAGAGTGTACCAGGTGTGTGTGCATGGAACAAGCCTGTCCACTTCACCTGGGGAGGGGAAGTCTACTTTTCCTGTCCCAATGCAAGCTATTTCCTTTCAATCCTTTGCTACTGTCTGGTAATAGGGAATCCATTCCACACTGGGATATGAGACAAACCCCATAGAAATAACACTTTAAAAAAAAAAAAAAACTGAAGGGGCTAGAGACATGGCTCAGCAGGTAAAAGAGCTTGCTGTCATCGGAGAGGACCAGAGAGTGGCAGCCAGCACCCACACTGGTAACTCTAGCTCCAGACAAATGGCTTCAGTGAGCACTAAATGCATATACATACTGGACATACACATATACGCATAAAAAATCTAAAAATAGTAAAATAAAAAATCTGAAGCAAAGAACAACAATAACAATAAAAAAAACCCTGTAACTGGACATTCATCCTATATTCATAAACCCTGAAAGAAAATAAAGAGCAATTTGGGCTTAACTTTTCATAATCATAAGTTTTCTTGTAAATTGAGCTTTTGGAACCTCTCCTTTTGTTTCAGAACCGTCAATTTAGCCAAAATCAAACAAAGATATAATATGTAAGCAATCCCAAAACTCATAAACAAAATGTTTCTGAACTGCCAATTTTGTGGCCACTTTAAAAAATATTATAACTGTTAGACTCAAATTGCCTCATTTCTAAGTAGAATATCCATAATCCACTTGTTATTCTCACCAATTTCAAACAGCAATTCATAAGGTTCTTAAACATATTTAAGGAAGGAGTAGGTAGCTTAATGGAGAGGAAAGCCAGACTCTCGTTTTATGTAAAAGGGCCATCTGGCCAAACTAATCACTTCCATGCTGAATTATATCAAACAACTTAAGAACACTGTAAAATAAAGATAAGGTATGGCCTTACGTTCTATGAGATATGTCAAAGCATCTGCCATGACTACTGAAAGTTTATTCAGCTCTTTTGGGGGGGGTATTTTTTTTAATTATATCTTTTTTTCCCAACATCTCCCCCTTTTAGTACAATGAAAGGCTCTTTTTTATAACAATAAATACAATATAAAACAATAAGAACATTAGGAAACAATTATAAAAACTATAAGGTCTGACATTCATTATTTAGCAACTAATAATATTCTATCTATTTTGATTTTAGTAAAAAAAAGTATTTTACTAACAAACACAGACAAACAATCGAAGGATGGTTATTTAGTATTTGGCCATTATATCTATTGGCTCACGGGTGTTGAGCTATATTTGACAGTGCTGGAGTGGAAGGCAAAAGGAGGGAAAAGTGAGTACAATAAATAACACATAGAAACATTCTACACAATGGGAGTATGCCATTAAAAATGGCAAATTTTAGCTAATGTAGTAGTAAGAACACAGAACAAAAAGAAAGGAAATAAAGGATGGATTAACAATGCCCTAATTAAAAGCAAAATACACAAGGTCAACTAACATAAAAACATAAGCAGAAAGAAATGTTGCGGAGCTTTTTTCTTCCCACTGTGATGCACAAAGGGAAGTGACTGAGGACTCAGTCAGTCGGCATAGCATTCAAACTAGAAAATACCACCAAGTCTTCAGTAACCGAACAAAAATGTATGTCTACCAAAAACAGGAAATCCAGAAAACCAAAACACAACATATTTCTAAGGGTTTAAAAAAAAATCAAAATAGTCCCAAGTCATTTTCCCAATAATGACCTGGATTGTTCAAATACAGATTTGTATATTTAATGAGGGAAACCAGACAAAAGTACTAAAAGAACTTAATTTAAGCAAGGAGCAAATGCAGTAAAAAAGAAAATGAGTCTCCAATCCTAGTCAAGGCCTTAGCCTTTCCTCTTTGCTTTAAACTGATCCCAATTACTAAAATTCATTTTTAATGGATGAATTTGATCCAATTTATTTACAGCAAGCAAAATTAGTACAATTATCCAACAGTATCTCAAGAAGGTTGAACCCTGTATCTCAGAGATAATTTACTTTTAAGTTTTAAATGAAGGTTCTTGTGAGAAAACAAAACAGGCATTAGTAAAGTTTATGACAGTTGGTAGATCAAATAAAACTAATAAAATGACTCTGATAAATACCTAAAGGTAAAAATACAACATCTCAAATAAAATAGTAATGAAAACGAATTGAACAGGAAAAAAAAAATCTCGAGTGTCATTAATTCACTTAAAAAGTTTTTAAAATCAAACATACAAATGCATTATGTCCTAAGCCTTACAAAAACTTAAGTGTGAGGTAGAGCAGCCATTTGTCATCATTAGCCTTCTGCATTACAACAGCGGAAGTGGCAAACTACTAGCTACCAATCATCTTCTAGCTTGACTTTGACTTGCAATGGAAAGAATTATTCCCACAAAGTTGTGGGGGTGTTGTGTTGCTGGGGAAGGGGGAAGAGTGAGGCGGAGCTAAGCAAGTACAACAGCAGGTCCACCAACTCGAACATGATGGCATAATGTTCTTTTCATTTCCATCTAAGACCTTCTGAAATTTTAAAATCCCAATTAAATATTTAAATATATAAGGATCATTTCCCAGTTATTGGGATTTTTTTCTAAAATCATGTGGAAGTTTATAATAAAAACACATAAAGCTTCAGTTTCTCATATTTAAGTCTAGAGCAGATTCATTAAAAAAATTAGCTTCAATATCCTTTGTGACCAGTATGCTTTGTTAAAGAGAAAAAAAAAGTATTTTAATCAAGTTGTATTTGTATTCCATATAACTTAGAAAGTAGAAAATACACACACAAAATTTCTTGTGGAGAATATGTACAATTCAAAAGCTAAGGAGAGACAGAATGAAATCCACTTAAGACATTAAGTGCATTTTAGAACTTTAGTAATTCAAAGACAAGCAACAACAACCGTGGAAAATTAGAGAAAAGAAGGGTGAACATCTTCTATTAAGAAAATTAATATTCAAAAAAAGAAAATTAATATTCGGCTTGCAATTTCAGAACAGAGCACAAATAAAAGAGGGATTTATTTTCAGTGCTCAAAGACAGTACCAAAATAAAGTAAAAACTGAGTCTAAAATTAGACTGGTTTTCACTCTAAGAAGATAGTATTTACTACTAATTTCAAACAATCATAGAAATAAAGAGCTAAGTTAACATGCACACAAGCTGAGACATTATAAAGCACTCATCTCCAACTTAAGTGAGTTTCTTAAGACAAAAAGAAAGGAAAGGAGATAAATGTTTACACACTCAGAGCTAGCTTAATGTTAGGTATGCCCTAAAGCCTAGACAGATGGGAAAGACCAGTACAGAGAGACTGTCAGCCTCTGTACCTGAGAAGAGGGAGCACAGCTCTGACAAATGGCATATCCACTGGAGTTCTCACTCCTCAGTTACATAATCCATCAAGCAGACAGAAACCACCCTATCAGTATTCAGTTGGTTATAGAGGCAAAGTGTTTTCTGTTTCTTTATACCAACATGAAACAGTAAGTGACAGGGTGGAGTATAGATAATTTATCAAATACCACAGACTAAACATAATTTCCTTTTAAAAACACACTAGCATCCTTCTTTATATATGAACTAGTAACCTGACATGACAATTTTGTCTCATTCTTACACAACAAATAACACATCACAAAACTGTCATTCATGTAAAAATCTAGGAAAAGCAAGATATTTAACACTGTATACTACACACATTACATATGTAAAATAATATAAAACTAACACCTCATTCCTACAAATTTATATATTATGAAATTAGGTCAAAGCAACAGATCACTCTTTCTACAAATTTTGGAATAAAAATGGTTTTGGTTTTGTTTGTTTGTTTGTTTGTTTGGGGGGGGGGATTTGAAGACAAGGTTTCTCTGTGTAGTCCTGGTTGTCCTGGACTCACTTTGTAGACCAGGCTGGCCTAGAACTCACAGAGATTCGCCTGCCTCAGCCTCCCAAGCGCTGGGATTAAAGGAGTATGCCACCACACCCAGCCTAAAAACAGTATTTTAAGCTTACTTTCATAAATTACAATGAATTTAATAGCCAACCCAAATTAGAACTGCTGACATATGCAGTCTAAATGAAGCTGCTACACCTTTTGCATCCTTCCTGTTGGTTATGAACTCAAAACCATACCCAAATTTTGCAGCGATGTCATATACTTGTTTTTCATGCTGAAGAACCTTCTCACGGTCCCCCTCAAACAGTAACGTGGCTATGCTTAGTTGATTTGGATCAAATCCTTTAAACTACAAAATATAAAATAAAATTTTATTATGACAGGGAAGCCTTAGCCTATAAAACAGTAAACTAAAATACATTTTGTTCTTTTCCTTCTGATTTGGCCTCAATTAAAGCAGCTGTTAAATGGTGAGTGCTGAAGCTTTACACATCCATTAACAAGAACACTTGATCATGTACTAACTCTGCCGGGGGATCAGCTCATTGGTGAGTGCTTGCCTGGCCTGCCTGAGGCCCCAGACTGGATGCCCAGCACTACAAGAACAAACACAGGAAACTGAGGTGTATGGAAAACTATTTCAAAGTATCCCATGGTATTGTAATACCTGCTGATATAGTGATACAACAGGTAACCTGCTAGAATTTTAACTGTAACTTAAAGCCAAACACAAATTACAAAATGACAGAGCAAAGCAGCTGATTGGAGCTAACAACATCTCTGCAACCACGACACATTACATAGTAACAAAAAAGATCTTGTATATCCAAAGAACCAAAACTAAGAAAAAGATATCACAGATGCTCCTGGATGCATAAATTATTTCAAATTCACCAATGCTTGTCCAAATTAATACACTAGAATATTCCAATTATAATAAAAATCCCAGTGGCCATTTGAAAAGCATAAATCTAAAAATTTTCTAGAATAATGATCATGTGATGGTGGTAACAAAGGAAGTTCCAAGAAATAAGAGAAAAAATAAGATTATATCTTTTAACTTTTCAAAACCAAATAACCAGAAACTAATATAAAGCATTAGGAACTGCATCAAAATGATGTCTTCTCAGGTAGTACTGTATGTAGTAAGATGCCTTAGGCATCAATATAAAAAGAAACAGGCATTAGTCACTAGTGCTGACACAAGGGTGAGCAACAGGGGAGGGGAGGGTGAAGATCAATCTATATCTTAATTTAACAGCAAAAGATCAAAATAAACAAAAACACAAAAAACCCCACCACAGCAAAATCCTTTAACTGTTAATTATAACAGGGAAGGGATATGATATAGCTCAATGGTAGACCACTTGCTTAGTATGTAAGATCCTGAGTTTCACTCCCAGTACTACAAACAAACCAAAAAAAAAAAAAACAAAATAAAATAAAAAAACCAACTAGATAAAACAAGAAAATAATGAGAGTCGGGGAGTGAACTGTCTCTAAATATACTAGAAGAGAAAGGGTTTTCTCAGCTTAAAAGTGATTAAATAGTAGTAAGAAAAGACATAAATTTGAATCCATGGTACCAAAAAGAAAAACCCTATTAAAAAGAGAGGCCCTCGATGGGAAAACTATTTACAAAATCCATGCAAAAGGCATGTGTATGAAAAGGGTGTGTATCAAAGAACAGTGAGAACACAAGTTTAAGTAACCCTCACTAGCACAGCAGCCACATTTAACTAATTCACACAAAATTATGTCCAGAAAAGACCGACAGAGATTGGTTAAATCTCTCTGGAATTTCAAGAAACGTTACCTAATTAAGTAAAATGATGACAAAGCCTCATGGCTACAACAACAAAATGACACATTATTGCCATGGTGGTACACACTAGTGTAACCTTTTTTCAAAGTTCTCAGGAATCAAAGGTTAAATGAGTCACTGAACCCACTCTCATCTCCCTTCTGAGTACAACTGTAAAGAAAAAAAATTCAAACTATAGAAAATGTTGCCAGCATGAGACTGCTTAATGCAGGACTGTTTTCAGACTTTAGAAGCAGAGACTAAGGCTTCTGAAACCCACTACACAGTTCAGCTGCTAACATACCTGCTCCAACATAAAACACAAGGCAACATGGAAAAACAGCCTTATGGGAGCTGTACATGGGAAGAAGGCAAGAAGGGAACTCCTGTCCTGTACATGCACAATTTTAGATTTTTTTACTCTTACCTTTGTAATATAAAACTTTTTTAATCCATCCAAAAATGATGTAAAAATAGAGGAGACCTGAGGTTTAAGAGCATGACCTGGGAAGAAAAAAGTTTACAGTTTGAATTAATAACAAATTATGTGTTTTTGAGATCAAAAGATGGCTTTAATTTAGTATTCTAAGGAAACCAACTTTTTACAGTTGTAACTTATATGGACATTTATATTAAAATATTTTACCTTTACATTCTTTCAAAAGTGACAGTGTTTTACTTATAAAAGCCATTGTTTGTTTTTAAGTCTAATTACCACATGTAACTAATACTGTAATTTCAGTTATCGTTCAATCATATGGTTTACACACAATAAACCACCTCATTAATTTTTATTTTAAAAACATCCAGTAGTGGCTGGTTTTGCTATTATTTTTTTTAATTATACAGAAACCACACAGAATTATAACCAAATATGGAGTCCATGTAAAGTTTAACTTTGTTTCTTTTTTTTTTGTTGTTGTTCTGTTTGTTTATTTTTTAAGAAACAAAAAAAAAAATAAGTGTATGAAAAAGTATTGCCCTTCTTGATTAACCTTGCTGACCGGTTGAGCTGTGTGCTCAGGGAAGTTGACCATAGCAAGAGTTTGTCAAATCAGCTTAACTTTGTTTCTTAATTAATTCTTAACTCATCCAGAATTCTTAGCATAAAACTAGCAAATGCTTCCTTGATCACACTCAGGGAGTTACAATTGCCAAAATAACACAAATGGCACTTCAGAGCCTGTTAAATTAACATCGCTGCCTGCAGATTAAGCTTAATTGAGTGAGAACCTTCTACTGTTTTCTCATCATTTTCAAAGAGGAACAACTTCTTACACTGGGGATGGTGACAGTCAAGTCCCACATTGGCCTTAGTGCTATGAGCCCAATTCAGAAAAAATGCCACCCTGTTGATGCAGAAAAAAAACATGCCATCCTGTTGATGCAGAAAAAACATGCCACCCTGTTGATGCAGAAAAAAATGCCATCCTGTTGATGCAGAATTTTCAAAAAGAATCTTCAAGTACTTAGCAAACCTAAAATTGTCTTTAAATAAAGTTTTTTTTCTCGTCTTCTAAGGTTGAAGAATCTGACACATAAAATCTTTCGTTAAAAGAAATGTAACTGGCAAACTAGCTGTTTCTAAAAGAATCCCTGCCAGTCTTTTGTTCCAATCCATTTATTTTTTTAAGTGGGAATTTGAATATAAAATACTTATTCACTACATTTTTGCTAATTGTAGTGACAAAATTAGGTTCCATAAAAGACTAGGTAAAAAAGGTCTTCCACAGAGACTAGGAGATACCCACGCACTCTACAGCTGATAGAGTGAAGAGAGAGACATGCAAGGTAGTAAACAACAAAAATGAGCTGCAGGGTGGATAGAGACCGCCTTAGCAGTGTTGCTGAGTCCCTAGATCAAAAGTTAATTTGTTTAGAAACTTTGTTTTCTTTCCTGTAATGTCACAGATGTTTCTTCAACATAACTTTGCTTTAAAAGATGATTTTGGCATCTATAAACTTAGAAATAGCACACTATCAGCACGCTCACTTCTGTTACCCAGCAGGACTCAACCTACATTAATAACTGAAGTTAAACACATAAACTAAACGTGTTGAGCTGATACTAGGGGCTATGGGCTGTAATCCCAGATATTCAAGAGGATGGGGCAGGGGAACTGAAAGTTCAAGGCCTATCTGAACCAAAACTGAGTTCAAGCCAGCTGGGCAACTTACTGAGATCCTGCCTCAAAAACCAAGAAGAGGGCTGAGATATCAATCACTCAGTGGTAGGATGTTTCCCTAGCATGACTGAAGCCTAGCTTGTATCCCCAGTACCACTAAAGTACTGAGTATGCCTTGAGTTCTTGCAAAAGACTTAAATTATGCTTTATAAAAAAGACTTCAAAAACACTTATCTTTATACAATGCATGAGAACTACCAATGTTACTAATCCTGTGTAAAAAAAACCTTAAGGATACATGGTCACTTTAATCCACTGGTTCTGATGGGCATCACTCCCATTACAAAGGTGGGAATCGGCCATATTCATCCATAATAGTGAATTAAATCGATTATTGTAAAAGTGGTACTGATTTCAGATGGGTGGAGCATTAGCAGTAACTTGAAGGCATCACTATCTTTTTTCATCAAGTTACTATTGCTATCAAACTATTATATAACAAATAAAATTTGGTAGTGTGCTTGATCTTTATAGTAAATTAATTTCAGATTTCTTAGTCAAAAGTATGACTAACATTGACTAGCATATAGATAGCATCAATTTCATGGTGCTATAATTTAATTTACTTAAAAGGATTGGTTAGCAATTATTTCTGAAGTGATCTGACATGGTTAAAAGTGAAGCTTTGAAATCAAACTGAGTTTGAGTGCAGCTCTACCATTCACAGCTTGTAGACTCATCACCTTGAAGAGCAACTAAAAGGCAGTATATGAGAGATTGTGATATTAACAATATACTCAGCACTGTGCTATAGCTATCTCGCTTTTGTTCACTCCCTTTTGCCAGTTCAATAATTAATTCAACCAGCACCTAAATGTTTAATATGTGGTAAGTGCAGGAGATACAAAGACATAAAAATATTCCTCAAACTTGAGAAGTCTCATCTACAGAGTAAATATGTAGATCGTAGATTGTGTCAATATACTGAAATTATCTATTTTTAGTATATTGTATTCAGGGTTACACCAGGAGAAATAAAAATATTAAAAATATAATTAATAATAAGTCTTGTATATCATTAACCAACATGACAAAAACACTCATCAATCAGCCACACAGCTGGTGCAGGGTTCTGGGTAACACTTGCTGTGCTAAGAATTACTCTTTTAATTGCTTACTCATGAAGCCATAATAGAATATATAGACAGAATCTTCAATCGCTATTGAGGAGTCAAGAATGGAATAACCTAAAGGAATAAAGGGTGGGTCCGAGGGGAGGGATATATATATATGGTCAAAATATGATATAGTTGAAAGACATTCTCGTTATGAAAGCCAACACACTCTGTACAATGACTATATACCAATAAAGAAAGCAAACAAACAAACAAACAAAATCATAGCCAATCCAGAGGCATGGTTTTTCAAAAGGCTCTCTCAGGTAGCAAAGTAAAGGGGAGATGAAACACAGTCAAGACTAGATTTCACAAGATCAACATTGTATGCAAACTTTTAAAAAGTAATAAAAATTAAAAACAGCAACCAAGTCTAGAAGTAGAAGGGGGTGTGTGTCAGCACATCTCTAAGCAAAGAGAACGAAGAAGTGGATGATGGATATGAGAAGACCTTTCCGTGAATGCTTATTTTACACTGCTACATAGCTTGCTCAGAAATAAGATCAGTTCAAATTACAGTTGATTTTACACAGATGTGTATGTCTAAAACAATTCACTACCTCAGTTCATGTATAAGACAACACAGTGGATATACCTAGCTCACGCCCTAGATCTATGATTGCAGGCCAAAGTGCAAAGGAGGCTTGTTGATCTCATAATTGATGGGTTACATTTGTTTGAAACCTTCATCAATAATACAGTATTTTGAATGTAACATTTAAAAAATTAAAACAGTGATTGACTTGGGAAAATTTAGTTTAAAACATAATTCTAAAGAACCTGGCATCTTTAGTTAGGTTGCTGTATAATGTAATCATTTTTCCCTCCATTAAAATATAAGCTACCCTTAGGCACATAACTGTCTATTTTAGCCCTTGGATTCTGCTACTGAGAAATGTTAATAATTTCAGGAATTGTTTCTGGGGTATTTAAATTCTTAAAACTAAATCCCAAAGTAAAATTCAGCACATGATAGAGTAGCAAAAAAACAAAAACTGAAAATACAATTATAAAAGTTTAACATTTTAGAAAAATGCTTTTAGACATAGCTGCTTACTATTCTCCACCCAAATATCCCAGCAGCAAACTATCAACTGTGACACATGCTCTCTAAATCCCCACTGCCAAACAAACCATCAACGCCTGGAGATGGTCTCAGCGTTCCCTTTAACTTGTCACCCTGCAGGTAGCTAGTGGCTGTGCTGAAAATCTAACCACTGCTGTGGCTCTGCTCAGGTGATCCAAATCTGCCACCGTATTGTTTCACTACCTGAAGCCTCACCTACTGTCCAGTCCCAGATGCACCCTGAGCGATACCGCCAGAAAGAGCTGTGTAAGGCAAGGATGACTCTTGCTCAATCCACAAAGGAAGTCCACCGGAGACAAGATAACATCCACACAAATATTTGGAGTACTCTAAAATATGCTATTGTGCTATCACAAGTTTAGTTTTGTCAACAAGGGAACACATTTCATGGGATAGAAGATTCAATCAAACCTCCATTTTCCCTTGAAGATTCAGATCAAGTGCATAGCTATTACAGAAGCCTTTCCTAACTTCCCTCTTCCACCTGAGAAAGCTCTATGAATGAAGCACAGCTTCACCAGCAACCCAAGCACCCTGTGCTCTCCACAGCCCTCCACCACCGCTGCACTCTCTCACATGACTGAGAGCTCCAAGAAGGACAGCACCATGACAATCACCATTCTTCTCTGAAAACTCTGGAGGCTAATTGAGCACATTTTACAACTGCCTCTCCTTACTCACCGAACTGAAACTGTTGGTTGTCCATGAGGCGGATAGACGCAGGAGCACATCTCTGTTTAAGGAGAAAGTAGGGGGTCAGTTCAACACACTAAAAAGTCACACAAGCAGGGCTTGGCTGTTGATTCATGTAAGACCTCAAGGACTTAGCTCCTAAAGTTGCATAAAAAGAAAAGAATCTCGTTTTATATAATTCCATGAAGACAAAGCATTATGGTTTATAAAAATATTTGGAGAAATCTATATATAAAAGCTATACATACATATTCAGACTTTTAAACTTAGCAATAAAATATACTTGTTGCCTGGAAAAAAAACCTATGGGAATGAATAACTTAAAAGTCCTCAAAATAGGCTATTTTACAGCAAAATAGAACGTTTAAAGACTACGTGCATGTCTTAAGAATTGCCAGCTCAGCCGGGCGGTGGTGGCGCACGCCTTTAATCCCAGCACTTGGGAGGCAGAGGCAGGCGGATCTTTATGAGTTCGAGGCCAGCCTGGTCTACAAAGCGAGTCCAGGACAGCCAAAGATATTCAGAGAAACCCTGTCTCGAAAAACCAAAAAAAAAAAAAAAAAAAAAAAAAAAGAATTGCCAATTCAAGCCAGGTGTGGAGGCGCACGCCTTTAGTCCTATCACTTGGGAGGCAGAGGCAGGCAGATCTCTGTGAGTTCGAGGCCAGCCTGGTCTATAGAGTGAGTTCCAGGACAGCCAGGGCTACCCAGAAAAATCCTGTCTCAGAAAACAAAAATGCACATTTTGTAATATGGTAGTAGGTTCTTGCATAGTTTTTTCTCCTCCTCCTCTATCTCCTCCTCCTTTTTTTCCTCCATGCACCTACTGGCAAATGCTCTACACTCAGACACACTCCCAACTTCTTGTACACTTTTAAAATGAGGAAAACACTGGTGGAAATTTTTATGTTCCAAAGAATTCCCAAAAAGTATCTGCAAATATCTTCAAAGACAACCCTAGGAATCATTTCTTCCTTTAAGTCCTTCCTCACAACTATTTTAAAAAGAAAAACCGACAAACACCCAGTCAGTGTTCTGCATTCTTCCAGGGTTACTTGTAAATGAAACAGCAATGGAACTTTGATGGTTAAGAATCTACATCTAAAGAATGAAAGGCTGCTCCAGTGTTGTATATATCTAAGAACAAACAGAGCTGCAAGGAAGATGGGGAAAACAACAGAAAACACAAAGTCAAAACAGCAGGTGCAAGTTGAATAACCTTCACCTGTAAATCTCAAATCTAAAATGCTCTGAATTACAACTTTTTTCAGCAAGTTCTCACTGATACCACATTTTGGATTTGGAAGCATTTGCAGACTGCAGATGTCCAACTAGGACTGTATGGAAACATGTGAAATGAATGCAAACACTAATCCCAAGACTGCAGACAAGACATTCAGCTTGTACTCTATTAACTTTATGATAATAAAAAAATATATAAAAGAGTCTGAAGCCCAAATAGGTTATTGTTTCCTACACAGCTAAAGTTCTACTGAGGGCTGCTTCTATAGCAGATATTTTGAAAAATGCTGTAAACATGTTTTGAGACAGGATCTTGCTATGTAGCCTAGACTCCTGACAACCCTCCTACCTCACAGCCTTCAAAAACTGTCAGAAACTCTCTAAACATCTGTTGTTACAGTATTATTTATCAATAAAATCTATAAAGTTCCAACACTCCCTAAAGGCTTAAAATGTGTGTTAAAACATTTTTGCTATTACTTGTTTTTAGTTGAACAAGTACTTAATTCTTATAAAAGCATAAAACACAATCTTATCCAATAAAATAAGAGATAAGATTCTAACTTTAAAGTCTAAACAGTTTATTTACTCATCTACATACTAACGATGAAATAAATCAGCTGATTTTTCAGAGTCACTGGCAGGTCTGAAGAGACAGAACTAGGTGGTCACACATGGGGACAATCCAGCATGTCACACTATACAAGGTGCTGTGCTTCCAAACTGCTGCTCCGTCTTTCACAGGAGCAGCAGCAGCAGCAGCAGCCCTGTCACAGGAGCAGAACTCGCACTAACATTTTCAGATAGACACAAGAATGGGTGAGTTAAAACTCAAGGTTGGATGGCTATGAAACAGCAGAGAAGAGACCAACATGTCCTGAGTATGATGAGCAGTTTCAAGTACCACCCTTACACACACACACACACACACACACACACACACACACACACACACACA
>CAJQZJ010004748.1:1647904-1666187 GCA_907164525.1 Lophiomys imhausi | reverse complement strand
ACACACACACACACACACACACACACACACACACACACACACACACACACAAGATCACGAAATACACAGTGCTTAGCTTCATATTCAAAGCAAAGATTACATAAAAACTATCACAGTGGCCATTTTGTGGACTTACTAAAAGTATAACAGTTTTAAAAATTACAACTGCGATAACTTCAAATTTTGGTAAAAAGGCAATATAGTTTGTCAGAGATTCCTAAAAGCACCACCAGCTTCCAAAATACTAAAGGAAAGTCAATTTTCTTCAAATTTACAAACCCAGATGCCTTTAATAAAAAAGTACAGTGGCTTCTAATAAAACATATGAAACCTGATTAGGTCAAATTTCCTTTCTTCATAAAATAAGTAGAATATCTATAAGCATATATGAGATATCTAGACATACATGTTTATGGCATAAGCACACCATAAAATATTAAAGAATTCAGAGCTTTTTGGGGGGTGTTAAATTTCTGATGAGAACTGTAAATTCTACCTGCTTCCTTCCATCAGCCAGATTCCACTTTACCTGCCTCAAGGGCGGTGCTATTCATGCAAACAGGCAGCACATGTGTGCTGAGGAAAGGAGACAAAGATATCACTCTCAGTAAGTGTTTGTGGTTGGAAGGAGAGCTGGACTACAGGTATCTTCAGGGTGGAAGCACATATAGAAACTACAGATAAGTTCTGGCTCCCTTGTAAGAATCTGCACTTGATTTTATCCCCTGAAGCTGGAAGTGGCTCCGCTGTAAGAATCTGCACTTGATTTTATCCCCTGAAGCTGGAAGTGGCTCCGCTGTAAGAATCTGCACTTGATTTTACCCCCTGAAGCTGGAAGTGGCTCCACTGTTCTCTACTCATTCTATCCAGGTTTTATTTCATTTTTGAGACAGAGCTTCCCACTGCACCCAGACTGGCTTTGAACGTACAGAGATCCACCTGTCTCTGCTTACTAAGTGCTAAGATTAAAAGTGAACTTAAAGGCTGCCACAGAACATGGCAGGGCAAACTTTTAAGATGCAAAGATGTTGGACTGTGCTACCCATCAAGGACTACTGACAACAAAGTCCATGCCTGCCTCTCGAACCTGCCAGTCTGGCTGGCAAGGAAGAAAAATGCTGGAAAGGAGGTGAGATCTACAGCAAAATACAAAATGGTCCAAGGTGTCCTGGATGCTACAGAATGCAGTGCCATTCTATCTCTAAAATATTTAATTATTAGAATGCACAATTTTATTTTCTTTTTTTGTTTTTGTTTTTGTTTTCAATACAGGGTTTCTCTGTGTATCCCTGGCTTTCCTGGAACTCACTCTGTAGACCAGGCTAGCCTCAAACTCACAGAGATCCACCTGCCTCAGCCTCCCTCATGCTGGGATTGAAGGCATGAGCCACCATGCCCAGCACAATTTTCTTAAATATGCAAATAAAATAGATTTTACCCCCTGAAGCTGGAAGTGGCTCCACTGTAAAAATCTGCATTTGATTTTACACCCTGAAACCCTGGGATTTCTTAGAGATGATCATCGTATTTTGATTACAAAGAAGGCTGTTCTCTTATTTTTTTAGAAGATGACTAATGACATACTCAGGAGTCAAGTGTTAATGGTGTCTGATCTTAATTTCCAATAGTCCGCTGTCATGTACGTAAGGGGCAAACAAAACCCTGAACCTATGAAGGAAATATGCAGGTGTTCACTACAATATTCATCAAAATGGTCTATGTATAAATTTAAAATTAAAAAAGAAAAAAACCCTGGGAAAATAGGCAAGAAAGTACTTGCTAAATCTTGCAGCTATCAATATTCACCTAAACTGAATGTCATTTTAACCTGGTAGCTGAATTATATGAGCAAATACTACCCCAAAACAAAGTTGTGTTTTTTTTTTCTCAAAACAATGTTTTTAACACTGAATTTTAGAAGGAAGTTATCAAATCCAAGTCAAGAGATTTAGTTTCATATTTTTCCCAAAAACAAATAGTTTTAAATCACATAAGGAAAGAATTCAAATAAAAACTAGTACCTAGGTTAGTCTGCTGGCCTTTGGCAACTGCTAATTTATAAATTATCACACACCATTATAAATATACTTTATAAATTTACTTAGAATATGAAAAAAATTAAGTTACCACACAATTGACCAAAGAGAAGTTGCTATAATCAACACATCAAAACCATGTCCCTGATCTTAAAGTGTATATAGCTCAGATATACCTCAGTGTATTGGTTGTTTCTACTGCTTTCAAAACTAAATGGGCTGGGTAAGCTGAAAAAAACTCACTCCTCTTTCAATGATGGAAAGTATAAACTCTAGGAAGCACAGTTCCGAGTCATACCATACTATCCAGTAAGCAACACTAAGAACACTATGGCACAGGTACCAACAGCAAGGAACCCTGGTACTACAATGACCCTGCTGGTAGGTGTCAGAGTAACCTAGGAGGGGAGGTTTCAACAAACTAATGGTGGATTATTATGAAACCCAAGAAATTTTAATAATGTGCAAACAAAAATTGATCATTCCAACTAAATTTAATAATACAGCTAAGTGCATTTGCTAGAATTTCTCAGACATCTGACTTCCACCACCTATCTATGCCTTACAGTCAGTAAATAGAATAAAAAGGTATTAAAAAAAACCTACTGGGCACTAATTTAAAACTGTCAATTGTTTTGTCTTGATGAATAAATAAGCAAGCACACTGAACTCAAAATATGAGTGCAGATTTGACTAAGTCTAATATCTAACAATTTCTTTCCTTGAAGGGTATTACCACCAGGAATTTGCTTGACCCTTAACCTGAAAAGTAAAATTTAGTATTATTCTGAGCTAACTTAAAAAGTAGCAGATATCTTAATCTAACTATCTTATAAATTTAAAAAGGCAATTCTATAAGAAATACCTCAAAAGATTTCTTGAAAATGTTTTCCTTAAACTAAACCATGGCTCTTGCCAAAGAAACCCATAGTATGAACTTGAGATGAGACAATGCATAGGGAGGTCTCTTACTTGACTCCCTCGCACTAGCCTTCAATATTAACATGCCTTCTAATTCTCCTTAAGACTGCTACTGCTTTAACTTCTTAAACACAGATTAAGAGTATACTGCCGAATGGTCCTGTCCCTGACGCCTCAGTTAGTAAGCTGCCTTTGAATTAAAAGGTTTCTTCTTCAAAGGGTAAGCCAAATTTCCTGCCTACATTCCTGAACCTATCAGAAATAGTCTACATGTTTTATCAGAAACAAATGCTTCAATGTTAAACTCTATGGGCAATGCTATGCAAAATTACACTCAGTAGTGTCAGGATATGTTGTGTCTTTAGCAAATACCAAGACTGAGAGTTTGTCTCTGAACCTGCACACTGCAGACTGAACCATGTGGATAGCTTGATATAAATATCAAATCAAATAAAGCAAGCTTTCTAGTCTACACAATTCTCTGTAAAAGCATTTTATTACTAGGTATGCAAGAAAGGTACTTTCTGGCCAGGTGGTGGTGGTGCACGCCTTTAATCCCAGCACTCAGGAGGCAGAGGCTGGTGGATCTCTGGGAGTTCAAGGCCAGCCTGGTCTATAGAGCAAGTTACAGGACAGGCAGACCTACACAGAAAAACCCCGTCTCAATAAACAAAAACAAAAAAATGAAGGAAGGGAGGGAGGGAGGAACCTTCAGGCTGATCTGCTCTGTGACCACATGGTGGCACTATCAACTATTAGTACCTCTATCCCAATGTATTGATTGGTACAGTGAATTGCACTACCATCATCAGTTGAGTATCTAAGACTGTGAAAACTGAGTAAAGGGACAAGTTTTGTTGCTTTATGCAAGGAAGGAGGGGGAGTCTAAGCTCCTGCTCCTCAACACTACAAGCAGCAGCTCTTCCCTTTCATCTTCTAATAGGAGTACACCAAACTATAATAAAAATTGCACCAAACCATATCAATTAGTCATATGTAAGCTGAATGCCTCCATAATGTAATAAGATTATGAACAGGATTTTTATAGACTTACATATCCTTTCTCAATGATGAAACCAAAGGCATTTTCAAGTGAGTATGTGCAATGTGGGAAAATGGATGGCCATTCAAGAAAGCATAAAATATTTATAACTGAATCCCAAAGACCAATTAACAATACTTCTTCATGAACCCACTTACCTGAGGAGAGACTAGGAAATGCAGCATTAGCTAACACAGCTGAACATGACTCTCCTGAGATCATTTGTCAAGAAAATATATAAATCTAAAATACTTTTTCTAGCTGACAAAGAGCCAATGAAGGCCTGTCCTGAGATACTATCTCTTTTTTTGGGGGGGCAAGGGGGGTAAGCATGCCCAGAGGTGTTCTCATCTACCATCTTTGTTACATAAGCCGAACATGCCCAAGTGTTCTCATCCACCATTTTAATCTTCCCAATAAGTGCTTCATCCTTAAGCTGAGCATGCCCCTAAATCTATCCATCTTTCCTTCTTGAACTATGACCTCAAACTACACATACTCAAAAATGTACCACCTCTAAAGTGTGTTCCTGTATGCATAGGCATAGGTCTGTGATATAAAATTTGCATGCTTCCTTTGCTGGAGTCACCACTTTAGAAAGAACCTCTGTTCCCTCTGTGGGCTGCAGGTGACAGAAAGCTCTCCACTCTTTTAAGAAAAACCAAACTACTCTTGGCATTCATGTTTCTTTTGCTACAAAATACACAGGTAATACTGATTAATCAGAAATGCAATGTTCAAAACATGACCTACAGAAGATAGGGACTAAGTCTTTAATAAAGCCTGGGCTATATTCTGAGAGCTTGTGTAAAATAAATATATAAATAAAATTAACATGTACTTGAATTTTTTATTTTTTTTAATTAATTTTTATTCTTTTTTATAAAAATACGGAATGCTTTCACGAATCTGCGTGTCATCCCTGTGCACGGGTCATGCTAATCTTCTCTGTATTGTTCCAATTTCAGTATATGTGCTGCCGAAGTGTGCACAAATTTTATTTTTAATTAGTGAACTTCCAATTATTTTTTAATTAAAAAAGTAAAAAGCTAGTTCTCTCAATCTTCTAGTTACTAACTCAAAAGCTCTGTAAAGAGCCTTCCTTCTGCATCTACCTTACAGCTGTGACCCTTGGCCTTTAAATGGCAGAGGACTAAGAACACCCTGAGAACACACTTGAACTACATGCCCCTGTTCTCAGCTACTTTGAGAACACATATTTACTCCTAAAGAGTCCCATAATTCTCTTTCAATATTACTATAATGTCTTCATGTTAGTAAGGACAACATAATACTGTATACCCCAGTTGTCTAAACGTGACCTGAAGCAAGGTTTGAGGGAAATTTCAAGCTCCTACATGAGAACATCAACAGTCATGATTCATCTCTGCTTTGGCACCAAAGTAACCAGCAACATCCAAACATGTTCATGCCAGAACCGTCCTCTTGTGGTCAGCCAACACAAAGAAGCCTGTGTTAAGTCTGGCAATCCCACTGCTAACAATTATAAAAGTTATCCTCATCTACTGCTAAATTCGGTGAGCATACTTCTTGAAAATAGAAACCACCAGACACAATGAATATCTCAGAATGCAAAATTCAATATAATAAAGAATACAAGAAATGGTGTGTATGTGGGTATGTGTCTAATATTTTCCTCATTTTAAATTCTTCAAAATATTAGCAGTTGTTATATATATAATATATTATTATTGTAATATATAAAAATTTTGAACTAAAAGGGGGAAATGTGGTATGAGTTTATTAAAACCAATTATGAGAATGTTTTTGTTTAACCCCAGGTGTGAGGCTGCTTAAGACACAGGTGTAAAGTATTAACTGTCTCATGAACTAGCAGGGGCGTGGCTTAGCCAGCTGCTGGCATGTGAACTCTGAGGACTTGGGAGAGAGGATAAAAAAACCAAAGAAGTAGGAGAAAAGGGGCTACAAAGAAGAGAAAGGGCTACAAAGAAGAAAGAGGTGGCTGCTCTCCCGGCTGCTGGTGCTCCCCTAAACTGCTGCTTGTTTTTCCTGCTAATGTCTCCTGGTTTGCTGGACTTCTACTGAGACTGGTATTACCCCTAAAGAACCCAACGACCCTAATCAGCAGGAAGTAGCTCGAAGAGACCTATGTCCCTTCTCCTTCTAACCTTCTTTCTCTCCCATCTAGTGTTGGGGTGAAGGGAAATAGCAAAATTAAGTGCAGTAAAATAAATTAGAGTGTATAATTTAAGTACAAAAATAATAAAAGCCTCTTGTTACAAGCAATTGCTGGGAATACAGATTGGTAATAGATTGTTTGCCTAGCATACTCGAAGCACTGGGTTTAATCCCTAGTACCACACACTTCAAAAAAAAAAAAAAAAGGGTAGGCCAGCCCTGAAGGCTAAGGCAAGAGGACCAAGAAGAGGTCAAGGCCTGCCTAGGGTAAAGTGTGAGTACAAGGCTTCCTCAGCAGTTCAGTGATAGGCCATCTTAAAATAAAATGGTTTTTTCTAAGGGTTAAGGATACAGCACAACCATAGAGACCATTTGCCTACCATGCACAAGGCCCTGGGTATGATCAATTCCCAGTGCCGCAAAACAAAACAAACACAGTGGTTGTCTTGGAATGGTGGGAAAGTCAACAGCCACTGTGCATTTCACTATCTTACAGTCCAACATTAATATAGATAATTGGCTCCATACTTTTCCTTGTCTTCATCAGAGTCTCCCTCTAGCCTATGTTGAAAAACTAGGAAGCTGACCTATACAGGTGATATCAAAAAGGGCTAGTGTGGTGGCTTTTAATTCCAGCACACAGGAGACCAAGGCAGGTGGATCTCTGTGAGTTTGAGGCCAGCCTGATCTACATAGCAAGTTCCAGCTTGCCAAAGCTACACAGCTGAGACTATTAAAAAGAAATAACAGAGACTAGGGAAATGGCTCAGTGGTTAAAAACACAAGCTGCTCTTCCAGAGGACCTAAGTTCAATTCCCAGCACCCACATGGCAGCTCACAGCTATCTGTTAGCTCCAATTCCAGGAAACCTGACATCTTCACACAGATATACATGCAGGCAAACAAAAAACAAAACAAAACAGAAAAACAATGCACATGAAACAAATAAATAAAATTTTGAAAAAGAAAAGAAAAATAAAGATTCTACTTGCATATACCTGATAAGGAGTATTAAAGAAGAAATGGGTAAAGGACATTGCCTTAACCTCCTCCTGAAAAAGGCTGAAATTAAGAATGACTTATTAACTACTGCAGTTGAAACAAGGAAGAAAATATTGCCACACTAAAACATAGAATGAAATAGATTATTTGGCATGATCTAGTTTATAAAAAGAAAAAGGAAAAAAATAATATATCTCTTTTTAGAAAGACAAAAAGCAGTAGTTCCTCCTCCCCCTTCTTTTAAGATTACAAAGAAGTGTCGGGCATGTGGCGCACGCCTTTAATCCCAGCACTCAAGAGGAAGAGGTAGGCAGATCTCTGTGAGTTCAAAGCCAGCCTGCTCTACAAAGTGAGTCCAGGACAGCCAGGGTTACACAGAGAAACCAGTCTCAAAAAACAAAAAGTACAACAGCAACAAAAAAAGATTACAAAGAAGTATATTACTTAAACAATAGTCAAAAATAGAGATGAAAGATGGTTTAGTGGTAAAGAGCACTGGCTGTTCTTTCAAAGGAACTGAGTCAGCACCCACATGGCACTTCAGAGTTGTCAGTAATTGCCAAGCATGGTGGAAATCCTGTCTCAAAAGCCAACCAAACAAACAAAAAACAATAGCTAAAATAATGTTATAAAACCAAGTAGTACCTACCAGCAAATTCTGCGTATTAAAAACATTTATCATATTTTAAATTTCTAAATTTGGGTATCACTGATACTCAATCATTACCTCTAATTTCTCCTTTTTCTTTCTTGTTTTTTCTTTTTTGGGGGGACATGAGGGGCAGGGAGAAGTATCTCTGTTTTTTCAGACAGGGTCTATCTACATAGCCCTAGCTGTCCTGGGACTCACTGTGTTGACCAGGCCTTAAGCTCACAGAGATCTGCCTGCTTCTGCCTCCTGAGACCTGGAATCAAAGGGGTGCACCACCACAACTGGCTACTTCTAATTTCAATAAATGCTTTATTTCAGATAAGTAAAATATCATTTCATTTAATCACAAAATGTATTATTCCAAAATATAGCATCCAACACAAAGCAGAATCATTTAAATCCAAGAATCTAAGCACATATCTTACCTTAGACCCAAAACACACAGGCGTCTACAAATGAGATGGTGTAAGAGTAATGGAACTACTGAATGAAATAAGAAGTAAGTGTACTTAGGGGATAACTTTCCATGTAAAACATAATTTTAAAAAATTACAAACATAGCACATCTAAATATAAAGAGTACTTGAAGCATCACACTACAGTAGAATTTTTTAAATATAATTGCATATATATCTTCTACTCTGTTGTTACCTGCTTTGCAATTTCTCTTAAACAGGCTACTCCTTGTTCAAAATTAGGGAAAGCTACTGAGCCATACTTCTGGTATTCAGGAACTGGTCTGATTTTAATTGTAGCTTCTGTTATTACACCAAGAGTTCCTGAAAAAGAAGGGGAACAATCCATTGTATCACATGGCAATTTTCTAAAACCATATATAAATCTCTTCTCTATGGAGAATAATGGCTAATCAAATCTTGTAAGATGAACAATTAAGCAAATTTTATAATTTCAAAAATGATTTTAGACTAAGTTTTTTCTTTTTTATAAGTATTTTAAAACATGCTATGATTTCTCCAAGAAAGTTACTTTTAAATGGTTTTAAAAAGCATTATAGCATAGTAAATGAAAAGAATGGAGAAACAACAAGCTGTTACATCTCATATATATTGACAAAGGTATATTCTGATATGTCTATGTTTACTAATGAAAAGAGTTACAGGGCAAAAAGAAGCTAATTATCTATAAGCTGACTGAAGAATTCTGAGGAAGTATGGCCTTGCCTTGCTCCTCAGATTTAATACACAGAAAGGCAAAGGTATTACTGAGAAGTTCTTGTAAGAAAGAAAGAAAACTATTCAAAGACAAAACAATTGTCATAAGCATAAAGCATGAGAAAACTACCAATGACACATTCTTTACTGCTTGGGGCAAAGAAGGATTAAAATGATAAATAATAATTTAAATATAATCATTTATACCAAAATATTTAAAGAAATATTACTAGAAAAGAATATATTCACAAAATCAATGCTTTTCAAACCAGTGGTTTAAGATGTACAAACAGTGAAATTAATAACACCATTACCAAATTTTTCAATGATCATTTTAAAAGTGCAAAGACGGACGTGAATGCAACTGAAGAACTTAGTTACAACACTGGAAATGAAAGTCCAGATCATGTTTGACATCTCTAGAGTGACTTACCAAGATGTAACACAGTGTAAAGACTAGTCTGAGTCAGTGGAGTATAAATCAGATTGATTAAATTGTTATATAGTCATTACATATATATGTTGTTTCTGACTTATTTAAAATATGAGCCTCTTATAACTTGCATGGTCATAAAATCTCTGTACGTTTGCCCAATTAGCATTTTAAACTAAAACAAATACAAAATGTAAAATATAATTAAAGTGACTAATTTTTTTTCTTTCCATATCTTTGGGATATAATGTCAACAACAAAATTCACCTATTTAAAATTCTAGAGCCCATAATGGCTATTGCCATCCTCTTGGTTATCCACCACAAATAGATGGTGAGACTCTACTGCTGAAGACACAAAATACTTTGATTCCAGCAAATACGAAATCATACTGAACTGACCTGGAAGTTTTGTCCCTGTTGGCTACCTCTTATATCACTGGACCCTGAATGCTACAATACCAACCTGGCAGGCAAGATGAATCCATGGATGCAATCATGGCATAACTGTTAGGGAGGTGAACAACTGTTTTCTAATTGGATCTGAGTCCTAGTCCACAGGAGTGTACTGTAATACCGGCCAAAAGCCTATGGCAGGAGAGGTCATAGTGCGTGCGTGTGTGCGAGAGTGTATGTGTGTGTGAGAGTGTGTATGTGTTTATGTGTGTGAGTGTGTGTGTATGCGTGTGTGAGAGAGAGAGAGTGTGTGTGTGTGTGTGTGTGTGAGAGAGAGAGTGTGTGTGTGTGCATGTGTGTGTGTGAAGAGGGGTGTGCAGGGGCTACTATTGTTGTTTTGCTAAAGTGACACTGTCAAACTACCTCCTAAATAGCTATGTTTTTACCTAGAGATTAGTCAGCTATCAAGATCAGAGAAGCTTCTTTTTGAAGTGGGTGTCAGTCTGTGCTGAGTTAAAGAGCTGAGAATAAATAACTATTGAGTCCTCAGCTCTAAATCAGAACATCTCTTCCAACCCTACAAAGTTCGGGGAACATTGTGGAAGAGAAACAGAGAGAATATAAGAGCCAGAGGATGGAGTAGAGTGCTGTAAAATACTTTCATTTGGACATGGCGTGACTGTTGCATTTGTGAACTCAGAGCAGCTGTGGTTACCTATACAAGATCAAGCCAGTCAATAATTCCAGTTTAGACGGTGTAGATGTTCCTAAGATTCTACCCCTAGCAGAGGAGCTATTGGCAGGTGATGGGAGGGAGAGTCATTTTCCTAAGGCATGTGGCCACTGGTAGGTGCCCATGCTCATGTAGACAGCACCTACTTAACTCAGTGAGCTATTAAAGAAGAGGAGGGGGATGAGGAGGAGAAAACAAAGATGTGAGACACACATCAGGAAGCACAGGGAAAGTATGAGACTGGGGTAGATATGATCAAGATACATTGTGTATATGTCTGAAATTATCAAAGAAATAAAAAATATCTTGAAAGAAAATGCAAAAGTTGATAGCCTTTAGTGTATTCACATGTATTCAAAATCATTATTATAAACTAAATTTAGACCATTTTAATCTCCCCACAACTGTACCAATTAAACAGCCATGCTCCATTTCCAGGCCTACACCCTAACTAGCTATTCATAAATATATTCTGCCTCTATTCATATGCAAATTCTAGATATTTTATATAAATGCAATCTCATAGGATGTGGTCTTGTGGATTTTTTTTCCAATTGCTATGGTGCCAAGGTTCATTGGAAACAGCATTTATCAAAACCAAAGACTATCTACTTCAGATAACTACAATCAATAAACTACTGAAAACTCTAGAACTAGAACTGGAACATGTAATATGAAAGAAAGGTTCATTTAAAGAAGCTGCCCAACAATACAGCAGAGCTGACCCTGATGGCAGATGTGTGGGTGGGCCAGCTCCACCCACTCATCTGCTGTGGGGTGGCATGGGCAAGGCAGAGATACCCTCCCCCTCCCCACCTGCAGCACACAGTGAGCTGGTCCTGAGGTCATGAGAGCTGGAAAGCTGGTCCAGCCCCTCACTTGTTGCAGCACTCTCAGAGAGCTGGCCATGCACCTTTCCTGGGTTGCACAGTAGAGCTGGCCCTGGTGGCAGAGTCACAACCCTGAGCGCATAAGAGCAGGAAAGCTGACCTTGACTCTTGCTGACTGTGTCCTTAGGTGAGTGAGCCAGGGCAGGGCTGGAGAGCTCACTCGGGTGCTGTGGGTGCAGCAGAGCTGGCAGGCTGACCAACTCAGCTACCACCAAGGACCAGATCCCGGACTTTGAGTTGGCCCACCTAAACATCTACCCATCCCATCTATGACCTGATGGAGCAGGTGAGGGAGCCAGTCCTGCAGATCCAAAGATGCAGGATCTCCATGACACTGGGCAACAACAGGATATCCCAGAGCAGTCAGTCCTGGTGAGGATCCAGTGATAGTGTAGCAGAAGCCAGAGACCCTGAACCAGGCCAATGACTCACTGCAGTAAACATGTGCAAGTAAAGACATGTGGACAAAAGGATATACTGTGTGACACACTGCAGCTTCCACAGCAAGATTTTTTTCTATTTTTTTTTTATTCTATCATATTTTGCTTTTTTTAAGGTGAGGGGAAGAGTTTGCAAGGGCAAAAGACATATCAAGGGAAAAGGATATGAGTGGGATTGAGGTACATGAAGTTAAATTCACAAACAATCAATAAAAAGATAAATAAGGAAAAGAAAAAGAAGCAGCTGCCCACTCTGTCTTCATGTCAATCACAAGAGGAGCAGAGACAGTCCCTGACATGGACTCTATTGCCTGTTTGAGGATCACCTTACCCTAGCTGGGCTGCCTTGTCTGCCCTCAGCAGAAGAAAATGCTTAGTCCTGATGTGACTTGAAGAAGACTTGATGGGTGGGGGAGTCTCCTTTTAAAGGGGAGAGGGAAAAGAGGGAGAGTGGGAGGGTGGGAAAAAATGGAGAGGAGAGAATACATCAGATTCTAAATGAATAAATTAAAAAAGAAGCTGCCCAATAACATGTGATCTGGCAGGAAACAGAATATCAAATTGGAAGACAGACTGAGAGATTGTGACAGACTGACAGAGATTGTGACACATTGCACTATAAAAATAGAGAGAAAAACAAAGAAAAAACTAACAAACTCTCAAAGAAACATGAAAAACCATTAATTACATTACTAGATAAATAAGAAAAGTACTATGAAGGCAAGGGACAGAACATGGAGCAGAAAAAGTATTCAAAAACAATAGCTGAAAAATTCCTAAACATCAAATGAATTCAAGAAATTCCACGCAGGATCAACACAAAAAATATCCATATACAGATGATGATAAAAATGCTCAAAGTCAAAAACAAGAAAAAAGTCTTGAAAACAACATAAAAAAAGATCCATAAGGGACATCTTATAAAATGTACAGCTATTTGGATACATCAGTATTGATCTTTGTATATTGATATAAAATTAAGGTTAACTCTTTTTAAAGTATTGTACCTAGACAACGGTTAAAAATGAAATGTGAGGTTTTGGCCTTTTGTTAGCAACTGTCATAAACTGTTTAGGATAATTAAGAAATGCAAACTAATAGTCATTCACACATGTCATTTTGTTAGGTACTAGGGTAGTCTATCACTGCTATTTTCTATGTTAATCAGAAATCAAGTTGCTAAGACACAAACAACATTTGCTTATCCAAACACAAGGAGATAGATAGGTGGTCTTCAAAAACCTCAAGAGATCTGTAGAATATGACATTCAAAGATGTTCTCTTAAGATTTTTTTGATATTGAGACATGTCAGCTCCTGACAGCACCCCCTATTCTACTCCAAGTAGAAGATGAGCATCAAAGAATCTCCAACTGGAGATGGTTGAATTAGTGGCAAGCCTGTCACTTGGCAAGAAAAATCCCTTGCTTCAACTGTAGACAGAATGCTGTCCACAAAAGACAAAACTTGGAAGCAGGTAAGTCGACAGGCAAGTCCTTCATAATTTCTGCTCTACAATCAATGTCTGTCAGAGAAACGGGGCCAAACGGCTGAAGATTGATGCTCTAATGTATGGAGAGAAATTGGGAACTGTCCAGGCAGCCACTGGTATGTCATTTCTTAGTTTTGGAAGCTGCGGGCCCTTTACTTCCTGTACAATCAGATAAATTTATCCTTCTCAGGTCTCTGATATGGTTGAAGACTAGATAGCTAGAGTCCCATAGTTAAATTTTGAGTTGTTTAGGAATTAAGAAATTGTTCTGGATCTACGAAGATGTTTTTAAAATTGTGATTCAAGTTAGAATGGAAGCTGAGTTGGATATAGAACTTTAAAAACTCATGGAGATGGCTGGATAGTAGAATGTGAAAGTCAGTTGCCAAATACATATGGACTGGACATTGGGAATGTACGCTAAGCCATATAACTCTCATAATTGTGGCCTATTTATTTCGGTTGTTTTGTATTGTATTTGTTGTTATAAGAGAAAGAGCCATTTGTTGGACTGAAAGGGGAAGCTGTTGAGGGGAAAAAGATATACCTTAAACTTTAAAAAAAAAGTAAGCAGATGGGGAATGTGAGGAGGAAGAGGGTGGGAGGGTAGGACCGGAGGGGAGAGTAGGGAGGGGATTGTGGTTGAGATGTAACTTGAAGAAATAATAATAATAATAATACAAAAAACCACTCCTGCAAAAAAAAAATGTACAGCTGACCTGAAGCCAGAAAATAATGGAATAGCATATCCAAAATGCACAAGGAAAAAAGTCTGCCAACCACAAATCATGTATCTCACATTCAAAATATGAAGACAAACACATTCTCATATAACAAAAGCTAAGATTTTGTTGTTAGAAGACCAGGCTTTGAATACATTCTAAAAGTCCTTTAAGTTGAAAGGCGATGACCTCAAATACCAGAAATTCAGGTTGGCACCAATAAACAAAACAAAAATACAACAGAGCACCAGTTAAAGAAGTTATATAATGCTGGGGGGGGGATCCACAAGGCCACATGCTATGAGATTCCTTTTATAATAAATACCCAGAACATAAAAATCAATATAGGCAGAAAATATAGATTAATAGTTGGGTAGAGTGGGGTTATGATCACTAAGATCTACACAATTACAGAAAACAATGTAGATGTTTACATCTTTCTTCTTATACATCAGTGGTTCTCAATCTTCCTAATGCTGTGACCCTTTAATACAAATCTCCCAACCATAAAATTATTTCCTTGCTACTTCATAACTGTAATTTTGCTACTTTTATGAGTCATAATGTAACTATCTGACATGCAAGATGTCTAATAAGCAATTTCTGTGAAAAGATATTTAGACTCCCAAAGGGGTCAGAACCTACAGGTTGAGAATCACCCTCATATATCCTTTAAAAATAATGCTATAAAACAATACTATTATAATATACACTGTGCTTGAACCTTCAGCACACAAAGCTGAGTGGGGACAATAGTCTGTGCAGGTGGATATGGCTGCATACGGTCACCTGAATCACAGGGAAACCAGAAAAACAAAAGCTCTAGGTATATATCTGCTCTCCTTTCTTCTAGCAGCTCCATTACAAGTCATACAATTAGATTAAGTAATAACTATACTGTTGGGTTTATAATAGTTATATAGGTAATATCTTTAACAATATAACATAAAAGAAAGTTTAAAGGATAGAGCTATATAGGAATGCTACCTCTGTGTTTCACAACATATGACATCAAGTTGATTCTGCTTAAGTAAGGTGTAGACTTTAAGCTATAGAGCAACCACTAAAAAAAAAAAAAAAAAAACAACAACTAAATAGGTGAGACACCAGGTAGATGCTGGGAACTGAACTCAGAACCTCTGGAAGAACAGCCAGTGCTCTTACCTGCTGAGCCATCTCTCCAGCCCCCAACAACTAAAATAGGTTGCTGGAAAGAATAGGTGGTGAATAAAGGAAGTTAAAATCACAGAGAAGAAAGTACTTGCTAAATGCAAAGGCAAGCAAAAAATGGACGGATTGAGTGGCAATGACATTAAACATGAATGTATTAAGCAACTAAAAGGCAAGACTTTCTAAATCAGAGGTTCTCAACCTGTGGGCCGCAGTTCCTTTGGGGGTGATGACCCTTGCACAGGTGTCGTCTAAGATGATCAGAAAACATATATATTTACAATTCACAACAGTAGCAAAATTACAGTTGTGAAGTAGCAATGAAAATAATTGTATGGTCGGAGTCACCATAACATGAAGAACTATATCAAAGGTTCAGAGCATTAGAAAGGTTGAGAACCACTGTTCTAAATAATTGAAATGTACTGTCGCCGCCAGAGACACACTTTAAAATACACCTAGACTCACTGGGCATGGTAGTGCATGCCTTTAATCTCAGCACTCAGGAGGCAGAGGCAGGTGAATCTCTGTAAGTTCCAGGTTAGCCTGGTCTACAAATTTGAGTCAAGTACAGCCAGGGATACACAAAGAAACCCTGTCCCAAAAAATAAACAAACAAAAAAAACACCTAGACTCAAATATGGCAAAGTTGTGTACCATGCAAACATAGTACTAATACCAAACAAAACAGACTTTAAACAGACTATTACTACACAGAGAGGAACACTTTATAATGATAAATCATTGGGAAAACACAATTACAAAAAGATGGTACTAATAACAGAATGTAAAAATATATGAAGGAAAACTGATACAAAATAAATGGATAATGAGTACTTGGAGATCTCAAAACTCCACTTTCAATATGATTTAAGAACTGAGCAAAGACTGAACAGTACGTAAAGTGAATTTGACCTCACAGACTGGAACATGCTAATCAATAATAGCAGAACATAAATTCATTTCAGGTACACACAGAATATTCTCCAGGACAGACCACTAACTAGGTAACACAAAAACCTCAATAGATTTCCAAAGACTGAAATAATATAAAATACCCCCTCACAAGCTCATGTGTTCAAACCCCTAATCTCTACCTGTAGAGGTGTTGATTTAGGAAGTTGCAGAACCTTTAGGAGTTAAGTCTTCATGGGAAGACATCTGTCACTGGTAATAAGAGTTTATAAAATGACCTTACCTCTGTACCAATACTGTAAACAAGCCTCATGTTTCTGGCAACAGGACTGCAAGCCACTCCCATCAACATACCTTCCCCTCTGAGACATACAAATCATTATGAATGCATGAATGCGCCATACCTAGGCCCTCTGCACTTATGAAATAGATGTGCAGCCAAGTCTTCATGTGGGACTCCTAACAGCAGGAACAGGGACTGTCTCTGACTCTGTTGCCTGCCTTTGGGACTGGACCATTTCCTTCTACTGGGTTGCCTAGTCTAGCCTCAGTAGGAGACTATGAGCTTAGTTTTACTGCAACTTGATATGCCAAAGCTGGTTGATATACATGGGAGGCCTGCCCTTTTCTGAAGAGAAATGGAGGAGGAGGGGTTCATGGTGGGAAGAGGGGGAACAGCAAGGGACTGGGAGGGGCAGAGAAGCTTCAATCAGATTGTGAAACAAATAAATAACTTAATAACTAAAAAAAAAAAATCATTCCTCCCTTAAATAGCTGTGTGCCTGGGATTTAATCAAGCTGCTAGAAAAGGATGGTAAACTGGTATCAGGAATAGGTTTTCACTATAACAAACTTGACCATATAGTCCTCAGGCTTTTGGACATGGTTTCCAAAGTATGGAAGAGTCTAATGTGGTAGTTTAGAGAAGTCCTAGATGCCACAAACAACTGAATGGATGATTCTAGCAGGAGTTTGGAAGACCAGCTGCTAATAAAAAATGTGGACAGTAAAGGTTTTGCTCATGAGATTTCAAAGGGGAATAACTATGTTCTACTAGCTTCTCTTAAGATATATTCCCCATCAATGTCTGCTTCCTAGACTCTGGCTTCCACAGGGACTCTAAGTTTTTTTTTTTATTTTTTTTTATTTTTGTTATTTGAGACAGGGTTTCTCTGTGTAACAGCCCTGGCTGTCCTGGACTCGCTTTGTAGACCAGGCTGGCCTCGAACTCACAGAGATCCGCCTGCCTCTGCCTCCCGAGTGCTGGGACTCTAAGTTAAACACACAAAATAAATGTGATGTGAGGTTGGGTCTAACTTCCTTGTTTTATATGGAATTGCAAGGGATTCAGAATAAACAAAACAAAAAACAAACAGAAAGGACTCACACATCTTAAATATATATGTGTGTGGTATGCATTGAAGATAATGATTTCCTCTCTCCAAGAATCTATCAATATACATTATTTCAGCAGCAAGGCATAAAGCCTCATGAGTCCTCCCACCCCTGCGAATCCAAACTTGATTGTTAACAGGGCCAGTCTTGTGCACACTCAGTGCTGCTGTGAGTTCATGACTGCAGTGATTATGTCATGCCTAGAAGACAGTATTTCACAGCCTTTCTACCTATCATATGACTCTTACGTTTCCTTTTGTTAAATTTGCTGACAATTTCATAAATGCATATAATTCAAACTGACTACTCTCACCCTCTCTTCTCTCTCTTACCTGATTTTTAAAAAGTGGTATTTAGAAAAATGGAGACTTAAAAGGAAAATCTAAGGGACAGATGGTTTCATTGTTGAAAACTATCAAACACTTTAATTCTTCACAAATTCTCAAAAAATAATTTATTTTGGGAAGTGTCTATTATATTATTCTAATACCATCAGACAAAGCAAAGTAAATACAATGTAACATAGGGTCTAACTTCATCACAAGAAAAATATGATAGGTATGGAAAAGATATATTACAAAAGTAATCATTATTACAATCCAAACTGACTTCACTATAGAAATTAACATTATACAATTTATTTGGGGTTGTTGGTCACAGAGGTCCCAATGAAAGACCCCAGCTTATGCCTCTCTGTAAAATGTCATTATATTG
>CAJQZJ010004748.1:1623726-1642904 GCA_907164525.1 Lophiomys imhausi | reverse complement strand
GACGCTGGGCCCCAGGGGCGGTGTCCCCGTTTCAGGGGTCTTTCACCAAAGGCCTCCAAAATAATACAGATTATGTACAGCCCTCTTGGTTGACCACTAGATGTAGAAGGTATGACTCTACTGCTGAAGATACCACATACCTCAGTTACAAGATACACAGAGTAAGCAAGCTGGAGCTATGCAAGTGCTGGGGGAAAGCTTCAAAAGTCTAATTCAGCTGTGAACCCTATAAACTACAAAATAACCTGTCAGAAAAAAAACGTGCACACCTGTGCAATAGTGGCATCACTGTTATGAAGTAACCAACTGAGCTCGGACTGGCTCTGAAGCCACTCCACAGGTGGGAATCCATGGTATTTAATACTAAAAAGCAAGTATTTTCAAAACAAACAAAGCCTAACATAAACTGAAAATATACTCTCAGGTAACTTGATCACTCAGAGAAACAGTGTTCAAAAAAGGAGTAGTGGGTCTGGCAGGATGGCTCAGTTATTAAGAGCACTGGATGATCTTCCAGAGGACCTAGGCTTGACTCCCAGCACTCACATGGTGGCTCACAGACCCAGGGCACGCAACTCCTTCTTCTGGCTTCCACAGGTATTGCATATATATGGTGCACAGAAATACATGCAAAGGTCCATACATATAAAATTAAAAATAAAGAAGAAAAAAAAGAATGGCATCACCTGATTCTAAGTTTGTCCTCTCCCTTTTCTCCCTATACAAGGCCTATAACGTCAATATTATAAGGCTAAGAAAATAATAAATAAATTTAAAAACAGCACTGCAATCTACAAATTACCTCTAACCAAAGATAAAAAGAAAAAAATTCCCTTCAACCTCGTATAGTTCCCCACCTCTAAAGGCTTGTTAAGTGTGAAAAGGAGTGAAGGGATGCTTAAGTAATCTTTCATTCAAGAAAGAGTTGAGGTCAGCAGATACAGTGGCTAACACCTGTACTCTCAGCATCTGGAAAACTGAGTCAAGAGGATTACAAATTTAAGACCAGTCAGAGCCCTGTATAAAATACCAGACCAGCCTGGGCTAAAGAGTAAGACCCAGCTTAAAATGTACACCCATAGCCGGGCATGGTGCTGCATGCTTTTAATCCCAGCACTCAGGAGGCAGAGGCAGGCAGATCTCTATGAGTTTGAGGTCAACCTGATCTACAAAAGAAATCCAGGACAGGCAGGACTCTGTTACACAGAGGAACCTGTCTCAGCGGGAAAACAAACAAACAAAAAAAAAAAAAAACCAACAACAACACCACACACACACAAACAAAACAAACACCAAACCAGATTTTTTTAAAAAACAGGAGGAGTCAAAGGAGATGAGAAAAAAGTAGAGCAATTAGGAACTAAAGCAAATACATACAAAATGATGCCCAGATCTTCATACATCAATAATGCCAAACCACTATATTGAACCATAATCCTATGTAGGTCTTATAGAACCAAATAGGTATAAGGAATTTTGAAAAACGCTAAGAAACAAGCCAGGCATGGTGACACACACCTTTAACTCAGGAGTCAGAGGCAAGTGGAGCTCTATGAGTTTGAATGAAGACTGGCCTACATAGCAAGTTCCATCACCACCATCACAAATAACCTGTCCTAACACTTGGTGCGATGTCCACCATGTCCTTAACAGACACTGTCATCTGTTCCTCCTCGCTGTTACTGTCAAGGACCAGATCTTATGCCTGCATACTCAGTTACTGTAATTGTTCTTTCATTCTTCAATACAGCTAAATGTTTCCAAACTTTATCTGTTAACTCAGACTATCTTGCTGAAGTAAGCAGCGAGTTCTTTAGCTAACTTAGAAGCATTTTCTTGTTTAAATTTATCATATTTCTCTGAATTTAAGGGATGCTCCTTTCCCATTCCAAAATCTGGAAACAGGCCCAAGTTTACTTCACTCATACAATTCACCACCATGTTAACTCAATGCTTACAAAACAGAAAGAGTTACACATTTGGAGGATTTGAAGAATGGCATTCTATTCTATCCAACATTAACAAGCAAGCAATGGACATTACTTGCAAAATAAAAATTTAAATGACAAACAGAAGTGTAAAAGATACATGAAAAAATGGAATTTAAAGCATTTTTGAAACGCCCAACACTAAGTAACAAGACACATTATTACAGGAAAACCAAAGAAACAGAATACTTTGTCAGTCCTTTCTCCTGATAACTGTGACAGGATTAAACCATAATACACAAAGCTAAAATACTTAAGTTCTAACCACTGTTTAAGATTCACTAAAAATTTTGAAAACAATAAAATAAAAAGGCCACACTGTCCTCAGAAATATAAGAGTAAAGTGTAGAAGGAAGTTTAGTAAGACGTTCTTATTACAAAAGCTTTATGAAGTTTATGAATTAAAAAACAATGTCATAAAAACTCATTATTCTTTATATAAAGCATACCTTTCTTTCAAAGATATTACAGTATCACAGACTTTCACAGAATGGAATCATGAGCCTACATATCTTCCTAACAAGCTCACAATTACACCAACCTTCAGATCCCATGATGAAGTGATGGACGTCAGGGCCTGTTGACATGCGAGGTCCTTGGGAGCTTTTCTCTATGACACCTCTAGGTGTCACCATTTTCATGTGAACCACCTGTTTAATACAATACATGATGTAAATTCCACACATCTCTTGTATTTGTGTCTGTTCTTGCCCACACATTCATTAACCTTCATAATAAAATAATACTTATTAAATAGTGAGCTAACTGATAAGTTGTGGTGCCCTTCAGAGTTCTCACATCTTTTAGTGATTTGTACACTAAAGATAAATATAATAATTTTCAACATTTTCCCAACAGTGAGATATTAGTAGCATGACTTACTGTTATTTTTAGTCTACACTATTATTAAAGAATTATTAATACTTAGAAACTTTTTGTGACTTCTACTGTAGTCACAAAGACTAAAATAGCAGCCTAATTAGCACTTCCATAAAACCAATGCAAATTACAAGTTTCAAAGGACACATGTTACAAAGGACTTCAAAAATAAGATATTCTACATAATAACTTTATGTAGCATGTTAATTGTATACAAAAATCTTTCTCCTTAAAAAAATCTTTAGAAAAAAAAAGAGTAAATTAAATTATGCACTTTAGTGGTCTATCAAGTACTTGCCTGACTTATAATGTTGTTAATAATCTACAACCCAAAATTAGTTTTCTCTATAACTGGATTTAGTTTTAATACAAAAAGAAAACTGTAGTTTTTACATTTCTTAAACAGAACAGCAAGCACTTTAAAAGAATTCATGTAAAATATTGGATACTGACTGGTAAGAGCTAATGTCTCTCATGAAATTTATCTGACATGCCTATCAACAAGAGTATTAACAAAAACTCTGAGACCTTAAGCTTGAAAAACAAAGAGCAATGTTAGGAATATTACTTCAATTTAGCAGCTTCATAGGTTCTTCTGAAGTACTATCAACCACCCATCATGGAGCTGCCTGCATGTAATCCCAGGAATTGAAATGGAAATAGGAAAATACAAGTGCTAGGCCAGCCTGGGCTATGTTGGCAAACCATGTAGGAAAATGTCAAGTTAAATAAATATTATTGAAATATTGAACATTAAAAAAAACTAACATTTATTAAGCACCTACTATAACTAAAAATGTTATTAAACTATATTTATTAATACCTAATAAACATCTATAACCTAATGACACCTAAACAACCCTACCCTAACTCTTTTGAAAGGACACCAAGTAGTGGATCTTTTTGGGCAACTGGTCAGTCTTCTATCTGCAGGCACACCTCAAACAACAATCAGCAGTCTGGCTCTGGCTTCTGATGGCAGCCTTCCTGAGGCCTTCTCCTTTCAAGGCTCTCTATTGCCCAAAGGCTTGTGCCATCATTGGCTACCACGTCAGACACCACCACTTCACTTCGGCTAGGGCTCGAGGCCTCCTCAGTCTGCCTTGGCGTAGCAACCTTGCCAGGGCCTCCTCCCAGGACAAAGGCCACCCACCCATAGCTGCCTCGGTGGTCTCCTCAGGCTCAAGGCCAGCCTGAGCTGTCTGCTGACTCACGCTTGGGGTCGGCTTCAAACTTACATGGCACAGATGGAGTGCCCTGCAGCCTAGTCTTTGGTGTCACCGCATTGCAAGGGCCTATTCACTCATCTGAGCCTTGCAAAACCTTCATGTGACAGGGGTCACACTTCCATGTGTTTTCATGGTCTCAGCCAGCCTTCCTCTACTTCTTTCAATTTCCTGGGTCTGTACTTGTCGGGTGGCCCTCTGCGTCCTTTCCTGTCAGTGTGGCAAGGCAGTCACTGAATGGGGCATACTGCTTTGCACTTCTTCATCTCTCACCCAGGTGTCTCTCTTGAGGGTCTCCCAGCCACGCTCCCATTAATATGAAAGGACTTATAAGGCGTGGTTTTCTCCGTCTTTCGGGATGTCTCACCCTTCCTCAAGCTCCTTGGCGGCTTCCTTGGTTTCTGGAGCTTTGCAGCCACACCCCTCAACAAGGCTCTGCTGCCCATCTATCAGAGTCATGGCTTCAAAAGGGCTCCACTCAACGTTTTTTGAAGGGAGGCAGCATCCAAAAACTCTTTTTCAGTCCATATGCTGCCATGCCAGGTGCCCACAGGTGCCAGGCTGATCTTCATGCTAGAAGCCCTTACCAGTTTCCCGGGCTTTACAGATTGCCTTCTCATTGGTTGCCCAGGACCACATGCACTGCCAGCCACCAGGCTGATCTGCCTGTCCCTTTTAAAGATCCAGAAGCACTCCCACATAATCACTAAAGAAATCTAACTCCCATTACAACCTACTATACATCAGATTGGTGAAAATTTCATTTTAAGTCCTTTAATCACCTAATAATTCTAATATAATCATTGTATTTTACAGGAAACTAAAGCATGGAAAGGTAAACCAATTTGCCAGTCACATAACTAATCCTCAAAAAAGCTAAAATGGTACTCCACACCTAATAAGGGTCCCAGAGTTAAAACATGTGATGTTCCCAGAAGACTAGCACAGGTTAAACATGACAGCTTATATGACTAGTCAACAGAACCATTTCAATGAGGTTCTTCAATTATATAGAAAAAAGAATTCATTTCAGAAAAGTAAATGTAAATCTCCTACAGCAATAACAATTATATTACCAAAGAAAAGACTAAGCTGTTAATAGACTTGAAAAATAATTATTTGCATATTTTATAAGTTAAATACTATGAAATGTCTATAAACCTTAACTACTAGTCACTTATATATTTATCCCTCTCAGGTCTCTGAGGTGGTTGAAGAATAGATAGCTAGAGTCTCATAGTTAAATTTTGAGTTGTTTAGGAACCAAGAGGGTGTTCTGAATCTAAGAAGATGTTTTTTAAACTGTGAGGCAAGTTAGTATGAAAGCTGAGTTAGATATAGAACTTAAAACTCATGGAGATAGTTAGATAGTAGAATGTTAAAGTCAGGTGCCAAATACATATGGACTGGACATTGGGAATGTATGCTAAGCCATATAACTCTCATAATTGTGGCCTATTTACTTCTGTTGTTTTGTATTGTATTTATTGTTATAAGAGAAAGAACCATTTGTTGGACTGAAAGGGGGAGCTGTTAGGGGGAAAAGATATACCTTAAACTTAAAAAAAAAAAAGAGTAGAGGATGGGGGGTTGAGGGGGAAGAGGGTGGAAGGGTGGGACAGGAGGGGGGAGTGGGGAGGGGATTGTGATTGAGATGTAACTTGAAGAAATAAAAAATAAATTATAAAAAAAAGGACATCCTGCTGGGCGTGGTGGCACACGCCTTTAATCCCAGCACTCGGAAGGCAGAGGCAGGTGGATCTCTGTGAGTTCAAGGCCAACCTGGTGAGTCCAGGACTGTCACTGCTACACAGAGAAACCCTGTCTCAAAAAACCAAAAAAAAGAAAAAAAGGACATCCTTAAATATGACCACAATTATATATTTAACTGCTTCTACTATACACAATCAATATTAAAATAATATTGTTTTTTAATCTATGCACAATAATCAAAAGAAATATATTTTGAAGATCTTTACCATCCAATCCTTAATTTTTAAAGGCTTTACATACTTCATCTTATTTTCTAAATACTAATCATTAGACAGTAACTAGAAATAAATTTACCAGGTCCTCAATATTGCCATAGATATTTTTCTTCATGCCTGATGCTCGAGTGGATATCCATCCACCAACAGTGCTGAATTCCAGGGAGTCTGGTTCATGACCTGTACAATAACCACTTTCTTTAAGCTGCAAAACAAAATGTAAAATTTTACTCGGAAAAACATTCCCCATTTCACACAGCATTCAACACATTACCTTCTCCAATTTGTTTCTAGTATTTTTGACACATTAAAACCTGTAAAGAAAACTTTTTTTTTTTTTTTGGCCTAGTGAAAAACTTTCATAAAACTGAAAAGGTATGGGCCAAAAAATACTACTCTTCACATTATTTTGTTTTTAAAGCCGGCTGGCCCTTCCTTGTGCTCCAATCCCTTGAAAAGACATGTTAAATACTTATGGGGATCAGATTATGCTTAAATAACTGCCAACTTCACCTGACACTTTCAATAAATAAAGCACTTCATCTCTCATTCTCTCCTTCCCTAATATAATATGCAGCAGGCCTCCAGAAAATCTGAGCAAATTGCCTGTACTTAATTCTCTCAAGGAGTCATGTGCTTTAATGTACAGCCATCTGGCTAGGCTTCCCAATGCAACACCATCATTTACTTGTGATGTGAACCAAGCATTTCTGTGCATTAACAGCCACTTGTTTCTCATTTTTCTATATTAGCGTAGCTTCACCATCTGTACAGCACCTGGGGTTGGATGGATGCCCTTTACCGCAACAACACCAAAGCCATCCCCTGAATCATTTTGGAGTCTCGGCCATCTCCTGTCAAGTGGCACAGACACTATCATCTGTGAGCTCGTTGTCACCTGTGCTGGAGTTCATCAGTCTGTGTTGACCAACTGATAATCATCCAGTGTAGCAACTGCTTTTATTTCTCAAGTAAGTCACCCAGAGATGTAGAGTATGCCAGCAATGTTTGTACCCATGTATCAAAGCTTAAGCACGGCATGAAGATTGTAATTTAAAATGTGTAAGCACACTAGCTTAAATATAAATTTAGATTTGCATACTCTCAATGCAAATTATATTTTCTAATTTTGCTTCTAGAAAGACAGATATGAAAATACATCAATAGTTACTTTTTCACAAAATATTCCATGTATTTATTTTTTTTAAGATTTATTTATTTATTTATTTATTTATTTATTTATTTATTTATTTAATGTATATGAGTTGCTCTATCTGCATGTACACCTGCAGCCAGAAGAGGGCATCAGATCACATTGTGGATGGTTGTGAGCCACCATGTGGTTGCTGGGAATTGAACTCAGGACCTTCCGAGGAGCAGCTAGTGTTCTTAACCCCTGAGCCATCTCTCCAGCCCCCTCCATGTATTTATTTTTAAGAAGTTAGTAACCAATCACAAATAAGCAAGGTTAAAATGAAAATTATTGGTGTATTAGTTTCTTCCTTAGCTCCATCTTCAAACAATCTATACTGACATTATCTTTCTCAATTTTATTAAACTAGAAGAAAAAATTCATGAGTCCCTAAGATATGTTACCAACTAAGCAAGGTTTGTTTTATCACCCTGATGGTAATGATGCTGCAGGGATATTCAATGCCAAAGTCCACACTGTACATGACAGCAATTTATTCCATGACACCTATACCTCACTGAAACTATTACAAGCAACTCTAGCCTGTGCCAAGTTGACATGAAACTAGCCAGCGCAGGTGGCCATACTACTCTGACATTATTCCTGAAATTTAATAAACATTTAAGTTTATGAAACCTCACAGCTAAAATTCTCCTCCAATTTGAAATGATAGCAGTCTAGTCGTATATAGTATAATATAGTACCAGAGTTAGAAAATAAGATATCTACAAAAGTAATCCATAGCATGATAGAATATGTGACAGATGCTTGCTATTTGTAATTATGATTTATCAATGTTCTGTGACAGTTAAAGATACTTATGAGAGATGCTGATTCTCCATTAATTTAGCAGCCATGTTGTGAAGGGAAAGTTGGTGGGTTTTGCTTTGTTTTTTAAGTTTTTTGAGACAGGTTTTCTCTATGTAAGAGCCCTGGCTGTCCTGGATTCATTCTGTAGACCAGGCTGACCTTGAACTCACAGAGATCCACCTGACTCTGCCTCCCTAGTGCTAGAATTACAGGCATGCGCCACCATGCCCAGCGGGAAGGGAAAGTTTGCATTGGGCTTTCGATATAGGAAGTATAGTCTGAGGGATCTGATGCAGATGGGGGAGGAAGGATATTTGAGAGATGACTACAAATTTTATCCCTACAATTTCAGCTTTCATAATGCTGAATTTGCCATTCCTATCAGATAATCAAGAAGAGAGAATAACCAGGAACTGGATATGGTTATCTACACTTCAAGAAAGAAATCTACATTGAAGATACATCTAGAAATCTACATTGAGGCACAAAAGAGACGAGTCCGGTCTCAAAATGGAGGGCCATGATCCAAAGGAACCAGAACAGCTGAGGAAGCTGTTTATTGGTGGTCTGAGCTTTGAAACCACAGACAATAGCTTAAGAGAACACTTTGAGAAATAAGGCACACTTACAGACTGTGTGGTAATGAGAGATCCCCAAACAAAACGTTCCAGGGGCTTTGGCTTTGTGACCTACTCTTGTGTTGAAGAGGTGGATGCAGCAATGTGTGCTCGGCCACACAAGGTTGATGGGCGTGTGGTGGAACCAAAGAGAGCCGTTTCTAGAGAGGATTCTGTAAAGTCTGGTGCCCATTTAACGGTGAAGAAAATTTTTGTTGGTGGTATTAAAGAAGATACAGAAGAATATAATCTGAGAGACTACTTTGAAAAGTATGGCAAGATTGCAACCATAGAAGTTATGGAAGACAGGCAGAGTGGAAAAAAGAGAGGATTTGCCTTTGTAACTTTTTATGATCATGACACAGTTGATAAAATTGTTGTTCAGAAATACCACACTATTAATGGGCATAATTATGAAGTGAAAAAGGCCCTTTCTAAACAAGAGATGCAGTCTGCTGGATCACAGAGGGGTCGTGGAGGTGGAGCTGGCAACTTTATGGGTCATGGAGGAAACTTTGGAGGTGGTGGAGGTAACTTTGGTCGTGGTGGAAACTTTGGTGGAAGAGGAGGCTATGGTGGTGGCAATAGAGGTAGTTATGGAGGTGGTGACAGTGGATATAATGGATTTGGAGGTGACGGTGGCAACTATGGTGATGGTCCTGGTTACAGTAGTAGAGGAGGCTATGGGAGTGATGGACGAGGATATGGAAACCAAGGTGGTGGCTATGGTGGTAGAGGAGAAGGATATGATGGTTACAATGAAGGAGGAAATTTTGGTGGAGGTAACTATGGTGGTGGTGGGAACTACAATGACTTTGGAAATTATAGTGGACAACAGCAATCAAATTATGGACCCATGAAGGGGGCAGTTTTGGTGGAAGAAGCTCAGGCAATCCCTATGGTGGTCTTTTTTAATCAAAATTCTTCAGAGCCATCTTGGTTAACATGTGTATTTGGAACTAACTGTATGTGTCATTTTCAGGTGGCTATGGATCTGGTGGTGGAAGTGGTGGATATGGTAGCAGAAGGTTTAAAAAAAAAAACAGCAGAAAAGGGTAGGTATCTTTACATTTTTAAAAATCATGATAAAAGAATATATGGTACTATTCACTGAGTGTAATAATTTTTTTATCCTGTATTATTCAACAGGCTACAGTTCTTAGCAGGAGAGAGAGCGAGGAGTTGTCAGGAAAGCTGCAGGTTACTTTGAGAGAGTCGTCCCAAATGCATTAGAGGAACTGTAAAAATCTGCCACAGAAGGAACGATGATCCATAGTCAGAAAAGTTACTGCAGCTTAAACAGGAAACCCTTCTTGTTCAGGACTGTCATAGCCACAGTTTGCAAAAAGTGCAGCTATTGATTAATGCAATGTAGTGTCAACTAGATGTACATTCCTGAGGTCTTTTATCTGTTGTAGCTTTGTCTTTTTCTTTTTCTTTTCATTACATCAGGTATATTGCCCTGTAAATTGTGGTAGTGGTACCAGGAATAAAAAATTAAGAAATTTTTAACTTTTCAAAAAAAAAAAAAACAAATCTACATTGAGGATACGTCTAGAAGTCTTCAGCTACAAAAAGAATAAAACTCAGTGTACCTGAATGAAGTAAATAATGTTTGATAGAAACTAATGGAATCAAGCTCTAAATGTGTTACATTATTAAAGTACTTCATTCTAGCAAAAGCCTCAAGAGGTACTATTATCACCATTTCATAATGAAGAGTCTGAAGTAAAGGTTAGTATCCTGCCCAAGGTCACACAGCTAAAATATATAATTGAAGTTTACAGGAAGCCGCTTGAAACAAGAACAAAACCAGAAACTATGAAATTATTAATGATACTATCTCTGGGAAGAAAAAAAATTAAGCTCACATATCCCCAGACTATTCAATAAAAAAGTTGCCAACAATGTAATAAAGCCCCTAAGAAAATTCCAAAATCCCTAACTGGATTGTTAGTGACATACCTTAACATGTAAGCATTCTAAAATCCATTTTTTCTGTTTGTATCATTTTAATCCTTCTCCAAGGAGTAAATGGTACATTTTAAGCTGGTTGTCTCACCTGAGTTATAAACTAAAGGACAAAGGAGTTTAACAAGGAGGGGGTCTAGTGGAGACAGCTGCTGGAGTGCGACAGCCACTGCAGGCACAGGAGGCTCTCTGTCACAGTGAGTGAAACTAACTAGCAGGTTAAGTCTCAGAAACACCTATTGGAGGAAATGTCTCTTAAAATTCTAAGGAGATGTTCCTTGAATTTCCTTTTAAAAAAAGGAAAACCTGGAAAGGTTAAAATACTATATCAAATGCTAAAATAAAGAATATCAAACTGGAGGCCCAACTGAAGAGATGGCTCGGCAGTTAAGAGCACTGGCTGCACCTGTAGAGGACCCGCGTTCAATTCCCAGCACCCACATGGCAGCTCACAGCTGTCTGGAACTCCAGTTCCAGGGGATCCATCACAACAGGTACATGGCACACAAATCTGTGCATGCAGCCAAAATATCCATACACATAAAAAATTAAAATAAATATTTTTAAAGTAAACATAAAATAAAACAGAACAACTGGAGGCCCAAAAGGCCATTCTTTGTTATTAAAGAAAATGGCGCCAGGCGGTGGTGGCGCACGCCTTTAATCCCAGCACTTGGGAGGCAGAGGCAGGCGGATCTTTGTGAGTTCGAGGCCAGCCTGGTCTACAAAGTGAGTCCAGGACAGCCAAGGATACACAGAGAAACCCTGTCTCGAAAAACCAAAAAAAAAAAAAAAGAAAATGGCTGTTGATAATGTTTCTCATGCAAGCTAATGGAGGACTAAGCAGGGCCCTTTAGATGTTTTTCATTGAATATTATCAAAATTCACTAGAAACTAATAATTATTAAGTCCTTTATCTCCACTATAGAAAGCCTTCACCTGTTTGACAATACCTCAATAAATCTGCTCCATTTTAAGTAAGTGTAACTAACTCCTTTCCACCCCTGGAGTTAGCCTGCCTCAGCTGGGCAGCAGTTGGTATTCTCTGCAGAACTTTTCCATATATAATTTCACAAAAACTACTCATAGGTAAAACTTTTAATATTCCAAAAATGTTTCTCAGTATTGTAATAAAATTTTCAAAAATCAGTCACAAGTAGACCAACTTTAATCATCTCAAAAAAGAGGGAAAGAAAATAAAAATACAATAAAGGTTCAGGGACAAACTACTCTAAAATGTAGTTTGAACAAAGTGACTGGTATGTCAACCAACAAATTGCTAATTTTTGCTTATAAAAGCTGATTTACAATCAAACTGACCATATTTGGGGAAGTTTAAAAATCAATTTTTAGAGCCGGCGTGGTGGCACATGGCTTTAATCCCAGCACTTGGGAGGCAGAGGCAGGCTGATCTCTGTGAGTTCAAGGCCAGCCTGGTCTACAAAGGGAGTCCAGGACAGTCAAGGATACACAGAGAAACCCTGACTCAAAAACAACTTTTTAAAAAGTCAATTTTTAAATTTTCTTAGATTCTTGTTTTTATGTATATGGGTGTTTTGTCTGCACATACATCTGTGCACCACATGCATGCAATGCCCATGGAGGCAGAAAAGGGTGATGGATACACTGGACCTGGAGTTGCGGAGGGTTGTGAGCTGTCACAGAGGTGCTGGGAATTAAATCCAGATCCTCTAGAATGGCAGTTAGTGCCTTGTAACCTCTAAGCCACCTCTATGACACCCATGAATGGATTCATTTTAAGAATTAGCTGCTTAGAATCCATGAACAAAAACTTTAAAAGTGTATTAAATACTGGGAAAGAGTACAGAGGTTAAAGGCTTAAAAGTAATGGCTACCCTAAAGCTCCCACACATACCCCTTCCTCAGGACTGCTCTCTGCACCTCCCCCCTTCTGTTAACTCTGACTCATTCTTGAGTCTCATTTTATTTTATTAATCTGTAAAGTTGTTATGCCAAGTAATGGGTTTCCTTATGGCATTTCCATACATAATTTGTTCTTACTCTTTCCCTTCTATTAAAGTCTCATTGTAAATGTCAAACCTCTATGATACATAATTTTCCAAGTTCTTCCTACCTGGCCCCATTTGATGATGCATACAAGCTGAATTTAGTCTTACCTACCCTGAATCATTCATTGTCTATTTCTCCAACTTTTTGTCCTAATATAAGCCCTCTGAAGGTTCAGTAGAATGTCTCATTCACTCTGTACTCTCGGTGCTAGCTCAACCTACAACAAAAACTGAGCAAATTCACTGAGTGATCAATGTATTGTGAAAGGCAGTTCCTTCAGACAGAGAATACGGCTGTTTGGAAAACCTTAAAGAGAGAACATACCTGTCTTTCCAAATCTTGTCCTGTTATCCCAGCCTCCACATGAGCTGTCAGATTGTTCTCATCAACCCACAGAATTCGGTTCTATTACAAAGGAAGAGAGATAGTACTTTGAGCCATTAACATTTTCTTAGGAAGTACCTAACTTACAAATTCAAAGCTTCAGTAACAAGGTAGTAGTCAAAAACTAAGGAAAGTAAATTCCCTTTTCCTTACTCTACGTGACATTGCAACACAAGCAGTACATTGTGCAGGAACTGGATAGAAACATACACTCTGTCTTTGTGCAGACATTAAGCTAAATGCCACTGCCTAGCTTAGGCAGGTAACTATCTAGTCTTACTGAGTCCTCATTTGTAAAATGCAGACAGTAGTGATATATACTAACAGGGTTACTAAAGGAATAGATAAGGTAAGATTCCACATAAAAAACAGTATATAGGAAACATCTATTTGCATTACTGTTAATGTAACAACCATATCTAAGAATCAGAAAATAGGACAGAAAAAACACCTGCTAAGATATTTAGATATAATACACAACACCTCTGCACTTTAAAAAAAATCCTGATTTAAAAAAAAAAAGGAAAAAGAAAGAAACACGTGTAGAAAAGAAAACAAATCCCTGCCACATGCTCCAGAAAAGGAGACAGGGTAGTAGGGTCAGGAGGTCAAGGTCATCTGCATCTACCCAGCAGGCCTGAAGTCAACCTGGGCAACACAGAGCCCTGTCCCTGTCTCAAAAGGAACAGGACGAGGGCTGGATACTCTCTAGAATAATTCAAGTTACTCAATAACTACTAATAAAATATTTTTCTGGCATTTTTAGTTAAACATACGCATATACACATTGCATATATGAATCTTCTTATGAATCCCAAGAAGTATTGTTCGTATGTTTGACATATTCCATTTCTTAATAATGATATAAACTTAGTTAATAATGAAAGGGGAAGAACACAGTAGACAATACAAAATTAGATGCCTAAATTCTAAATTTTAAAACACACAAATAACTGCTTTATAGAGTTAAATTAAGCACTAAAATGTAAGTTAATGCATTTGTTTTAGCATATAAAATATAATTACAGTACAACACAATAGCAATTACAACATAACTCTAACAGAGTCAAGCTAAAATAACAGTGTTCAAGTGGAGGATGAAAGACAAAGAATGCACTAATCTGACAGAACCTCGGATAATAATTGACATACACTGCATGCATCAACACACTGGCTCTCGAAGCAACTACATATGTGCACTAACATTGTCTTGCATCCACCAAGGTGGAAACATCTTTTCTGGCAGAAGAACCTAAAGAAAACAAACAGCTTCTCTACATCCAGTATGCACCACAGAGCTCAAGTTAACGACAAAAGCAGGGGCTGAGGAAGTAGCTCAGTGTACACAGAGCTTGCCTACTGCATGAAGCCAATTTCGATCCCCAGTACAGCATAAAACTAGGCATGATGGCACACGCCTGTATTTGGGAGGGAGAGGTAGGAGAGTCTTGAATTCATTGTTATCTTCGGCACCACAGAGGACACATGGACAGAAGTCTGAAGCCAGTCAAAGTCACATGAGACCCTGTCTCAAAAGGGGGTGGGGAGTATACCCAACAGGTCCAAGTTCTACTCTAATTTCTATGGATTAGAAGTACACTGCAGTCATATGCAGGTGTGACTTAAAATTTCACTCTACTATCCATATTATTTGTGACAGTTCAACATTAAGGCCGTGGAAACACAAGGTTTCTCTATGAAACAACTGGTTAAAATTCTACTATGAGGGGTGGAAAGATGGGTCAGTGGTTTCAAGTGTGTGCTGCTCTTGCTGAGACCTAAGCTGGTTTCCAAGATCCATATCAGGTTGTTTACAAAGGACTCTAGCTGCAGGGGATTTATGCCCTCTTTTTGGCCTCTACAGACACCCACATGTACACATTCAAAAAATTAAAATTGAAAATAAAATCTTTAAATTTCTGCCAGAGACTGAAGCAGATACTCAATGCCAAGATTTAAACTGATATTTCAATTAATATTTTATATAATCCTTATTTAAAAAGGAGAAAAGTTGATGAGTGCTGCAATGCAGTCATCAGGCAGTTACTATCTGAACTTGATCAAGTTTAGTCACCACCTCTCCCAAGATTATATGGTGTTAAAAACCATACTACAGAGTCATGAATGTGCTAACTGCTGACTTAGCCATTACCTAAGGTAAGCATATATCAAAATGATAATCCCAAAGCATGTACAATTATGTGTTGATTTTTAAATAAAATTAAATTTTGAAGAGCACAGTGCCATCTGCCTATAAAATAAGCTTTCTGCAGAGGAAAGGGGGGGAAGACAAGAGGAACAGAGGAAGAACCCTACCACACTCTGTCCAGGGCCTGGAAGAATAGTTAAATGCACCAAGGAAGAGCAGTAGATGGATTCAAAACATGTCATTTGAATACTACATATAGCCTAGTTTCTTCAAAATCAGTAATGTTGGGAAAAAGAAAAGTACATCTCAGATAAAGTAAGACCTAAAGAGAAATATGCAAAGTTAACAAGGCCCTTTTCTAGAGCTTCATTAGAACTAATCAACTATTGTAAAGATACCTTTAAAAATAGGTATAGACTATATAAATTTACAGAAGAAAATGATCTTGACTTCATGAGAAAAAAATACAGTTGCTAAATAAGAAAAAGACTTTTTTTTTAAAAAAGAGACAAAATAGATACAAAGTAGCACATCAAGATTTCTTTTTAGAAGCTCTAGAAAATGAAAGAGCAAATGTAACTAAGTATTAGTAACTGTTCACTCTGGGCACAGGCTTACCTCTACTTTGCTGCTCAAAAAAGATTCAAGTTAAAAAGTTCACACAAAATTGCTACTAGGGACTACCACTGATATATAAAGGTAAAGTTCAGCCCTGGTTAAAACCTCAGCATGACACGGCTTTTGCCACTTAGAAAAATGAGCTCTTCCACCTATCCCCAGCAAATGTGTGAAGGCATCAGTTTAAGTCTGGGAGGCAAACAAGCACACATTACTCAAATTACTCATAACTAATAATTTCTTTACAATGACAGACATCAAGTTATCCACTGTCTCAAGTGTCAAAATTACGCTTCTCAAACAGTCGATGTGCATGCTAACTTGGCATAGAGCTCTAAGATCTGTGCCTTCGGGCGGTGGTGGCGCACGCCTTTAATCCCAGCACTTGGGAGGCAGAGGCAGGCGGATCTTTGCGAGTTCGAGGCCAGCGGCTGGTCTACAAAGCGAGTCCAGGACAGCCAGAGCTGTTACACAGAGAAACCCTGTCTCGAAAAACCAAAAAAAAAAAAAAATATCCTGGAGCTAAGATCTGTGCCTTAGAACAAGGGGACCTAGCCTCTGATTACCTCAACCTGCTGCTAACGCATAATATTAAGAAAATGTTTTAGGCAGAAAACTCAAATATAATCTTAGAATATCAGATACCATTTGTGAAGTGTCCAAAGAAATTATTGTTCTTGTCTCATCTGCAGGACACATCAAGCCATATGATACACTTGTTCCTCCTGTCAAAACAGGAAATAAAAACTTTGTTTAAATATTTTGCTTCCCCTACATTTCTGGAACAAATCCCTAGTACACATAACACAAATGGGCCTGCTAACGCTGACACCTATTTCTACTTTCAAAAGCTAGCACACTGAAAATAAACTCACCTTTATGTTATGCTGAATGCCAAATGCAGTCTACTATGGAACTGAAATCAATGGGCTATGGCTCCATCCCTGGACCATGACACACTCATGGAAAGCCCTAGCAATTTCTAGAACTCCAAAAACATAGTTAGCAAAGATCTAAGCTAACAATCACCGTGGAGAGGCAGCTTAAAAAAAAAAAGACAAGTCCCAAGCAACTAGAAGTGCCATCAACTCCTTTACTACCATAATTACATAACTGTCTTTCTGTTAAAGTAACAGTCTTACACAAAAAGCTTTGATATAAATTAAAATAAAAACAAGCTAAATGCCAAGATCATGATATTTAAAAACCAACTTTCATATTCCTTGGTGAAGCGATGGTAAAAGAGGCTAAATAATATGTGAAAGCATGTAAATAGTATGTGAAAGCATGTAAATAGTATGTGAAAGCATGTAAATATGTGAAAGCATGTAAATGATATGTGAAAGCATGTAAATAGTGTGTGAAAGCATGTAAATAATGTGTGAAAGCATGTAAATAATGTGTGAAAGCATGTAAATAATGTGTGAAAGCATGTAAATAATATGCCCCTCTTAACATAATTAGTCACAGGATAAATGTTTTCCTGACAAAGAATAATACAATGTTTTAAGTTTTTAACTACAATCATCCCATATCAAAATAAGATTTTAATTGCTCTTTCCATACAGTCTATGTGGAGAAGAAACTTCTAGAATCCAACCTCCAGAAGACGTAACCTGTACCCATCAGCTTAATTTCACCAGGTAAGATCATCTGTTGCAAATGCAGTACCTGTGGCTGGTAACCATCATTTGCTTATAATATCATTTTCAATAAAAGAAAAATTCATTAAGTGGCACTGTGGTGCATTTGTTCACTAACTAAAGGGGCAGTATCAGCGGAAAGGGAATCTGGGGCTCCTAGAATTGCTGAGATCCAACTTCTATTCACCAATGCCAATACAGTGAGTGAAGATAATTTTCTTTGTCTTTTTAAAATCATGCAGTCACCGGGTGTGGTGGCGCATGCCTTTAATCCCAGCACTTGGGAGGCAGAGGCAGGCAGATCTCTGTGAGTTCAAGGCCAGCCTGGTCTACAAAGTGAGTCCAGGAGAGTCAAGGATACACAGAGAAACCCTGTTCAAAAAAAACAAAAAAAAAGAAACTCAAAAATAAAAACAAAAATCATGCAGTCAACAACAACAAAAACAAAAACTCAAAGATCATTTACTTTAAGACAAAAAACACTGTTGACAGAGGCAGCACACGAGTGCACTCTCGCTCTCAGTGCCCCACAGCCACTTGGCCCTCCAAAGCCGACACTGGTCCATTTCCACCCTGCCTTGAAAACTAAAATGTTCTCCACAGACATACAGACTATAAACTGAATTACTAAATGAACATTTTCTTATTTAGCATTAAAAAACATCTTCAGCTATGATCCATACAGGAAGATATGAATTAGAAGTAAACAACATCTCAAGCAGCTTAGGCAGACCTATTTACAACACAAATGATCATTATAAACTAAATTTTTAAAACAATAACTGATTATAATCACAAAAATGTTTGTTTTCAAGGAACTATAAATAAAAACACAAATATTTTAAATAGAACAAATTTAATCATAATAAAACTGAAAAACACAATACGTACCACCAATTGGTATGATACAAAGGTTATACTTGCACGCTAGATTCACAATCTTAACTGCATCATCATGACATGCTGTTGAAAAAGGAAAACGTATTAACTAAGGCACATAAATAAAATCTGCATTGTTACAAATGAAGGGTCAGTAAAGCTCATGAGCACCTCAACTTTTCCTTATTTACTCATACCATGTAAATGGCTGTAAATGAGATTAACGTATTAACTAAGGCACATAAATAAAATCTGCATTGTTACAAATGAAGGGTCAGTAAAGCTCATGAGCACCTCAACTTTTCCTTATTTACTCATACCATTTAAATGGCTGTAAATGAGATTCTTTTCAACTCTGTATTTTTAACAACTCAAATCTAAAAAAAAAGTATAAAAATGTCCTTCATGAGTGGAAGGATGGAGGGACCCAGGAGGAACAAGAACTCCAAAAGAAGACCAACAGAGTCAGCTGACCTGAGCCCATGGTGGTTCACAGAGACTGGAGTACCAACAAAGGAACATGAATGAACTGGGCCTGGGCCCCCTATACATATGTAACCGATGGGCAACTTGGTCTTCATGTGGGTCCCCTGGCAAGTGGAGTGGGGGCCATCTCTGAAATGAACTCTGATGCCTGTTTTTCCATCACTTCCCCCTAGCAAGGCTGCCATGCCTGGTTTGGTGGAGGAGGATGTGCTTAGTCCTGATGGGACTCAATGGGCTAGAGTGGAATGGTTCAGGGAGCTCCCCTTTGAAGTGTGTGTGTGTGTGTGTGTGTGTGTGTGTGTGTGTGTGTGTGTGTG
>CAJQZJ010004748.1:1607490-1623716 GCA_907164525.1 Lophiomys imhausi | reverse complement strand
GTGTGTGTGTGTGTGTGTGTGTGTGTGTGTGTGTGTGTGTGTGTGGATTTAAAAACTAAAATCTCTCCACAGACATACAATCAATTACTAAACGAACATTTTCTTATTTAGCACTGATACACACACACACACACACACACACACACACACACACACACACACAAAATGGACTTCATATCACATTCTCAAACATTAACATCTCATACAAGGAGGTCTAATTATCAAAACCAGTCAAATACATAAAAAAAAAAACAATCTATAGTCCTTCCTCCAATATCCCACTAACAACCCTTTTCAGACAAGGGTCAAACCTGAAATTAAACAATGACTCTAGCTGTGATGTCTTGTTAGTCTTCTCTAAATAGACATGTCCTCACCTATCTTTAACTTTCATGACTGACACTTCTGAGGAACTTTAGGCAGTTATCTCAAGCAGATCTCTCAGTTTGAGTCTGAATGTTTCCCTAAGATTAAACAGAGACTAAATGGTTGGTAGGAATCTCACAGAAGTAGTGCTATGCCTTTCTCAGCACAGTATAGCCAAAGACAAGTCTCATTTCTTATAATCTTAACTTTAATCATTTGGTTAGGTACATACTGTCAGCTTGGTGGCCCTACTGGAAAGATGTTTTATTTCCTTTGAAATCAACAGCTATATTTGAACTATGTAAACAGCATATTTCACACACTTTCATCCATTAACTTTATCACTGTTTCTTTATTCCTAAGCAAATAGTAAAATCTTACACAAACTAGAGTAGCACACGAATTCCTTTCCTTTATGCATAACTAAAGCTATCTAAATAACAAAAATCTAGCTGAGGAAGACTACATGTCAAGTAAGATATACCACTCCAGCTGTACTTGACACTGGGACATGAGTGGGGTTTTAAGGAGGGAGCAACATGGCAGGAATTACTAAGACCAGTCTCATCATATCACATGGAAGCAATGAAGCAAGGAAACGGAAAAATTATAATATTAACTGCTAAGATCCTGAAAGAAAAAGGGTGTTAAGAAAAACAGACAAAATGATACATATTTATGTAAACAAAGATGTTGTTTTACAAATGCTATAATTATCTATCTCAGTCTCCATAAAGCTAGAAATACTTAGCCTTTATTTAGTTCCATTGTGGGGTAGGGTGGTTTGAAGGGGATTAAACCTATGGCCTTGCATATGTTAAACACATACTCTGCAATTTTTAATCAAAATCTATTTTTAGGCTTTCAGATTAAGCTTACAGAACTTACTACTAGCAGTTTAAAAGATAATATAAGAAGAGTAGGAAATAGCTCCATCAATAAGAGTACTTGCTTTGCAAGCATAAGAACCTAAGATCAATTCACCAGCACCTACATAAAAAGCCAGGCATGGATGCAAGCACCTGCACTGGGTAGGTAGGAGGCAAAGGTAGACAGATCCTGAGAGCTCAGTAACCAGCCAGCCTAGCAGAAATGCTGAGTTTCTGGTTCAGTAAGAAAGCTTCTCTTAAGGCAATAAGTAAGAGACAGAAAGATACCCAGGGGTCCTGCTCAGGCTTCTGCACACATATACACTGGTAATTATGCACCATATCATACACACACACAGGGAGAGAGAGACAGAGACAGACAAGGACAGAGAGAGGAAAGGACAGAGACAGAAAAACAGATTAAGGATAATTAAAGAAACACCAGAAAATGTGTTAAAAAATTAAGACAAAATGCATTCTATGAATGTAACGTATCTAAGAGCTTCCCTTGACTGTACTGTCAGAACCAGCACTCCCTCACCCTACCACCCAGCTTTGTGCATGCTGTCATCTTCCTTGTGTTACTCTGTACTGGTCGGCACAAGCCAATATATTAGATACTTCTTCACCCTCCCTCACTAAATCCTGCTGCACTCGAGTACAGAGATTTTTCTTCTCAACTTCCTATCCTCAGTACCTACCTGAGGTATTCATAATTTGGTATATAGCGTACTGAAAATAATGCATAAATACTAACTTACTAAGTGGAGAATTTGGTTTGGATTTGGTTTTTGAGATAAGCTGATCCTAAACTCACAATAGAGCCAAAGGTGACCTGGAACTCCTGATCCTCCTGCCTCTGCCTTCCAAATGACAGGACTGCAAGGATATATAATAACCAGCTCAAGTGAGGTTACATTTTTAATTTTCAATTTTATTTTATGTGTATGAGTATTTTGTCTGTGTGTATGTCTGTGTAACGTATACACACGGGGCCCACAGAAGCCAGAAGAGATGTTGGATCTCCTGGAAATGGAGCTAACAGATGGCTGTGAACTACCATGAGGATCCTGGGAATAGAGCCTGGGTTCCCTGGAAGAGCAGTGTGTTTAACCATCGGGCCGTCTCTCTAGCCCCAATCAAAAAAAAATTAATAATGTTGTTAGTAGTAGTGGTGTGTGTGCAAGATGGGGAGCACACGTGTGAAGGCCAGAGAGCAATTCTGTGAAGTTGGTTCTCTCTTTCCACCTTTATGTAGGTTCCAGGGACCAAATTCAAGGGATTAAACTCATGTTGTCATGCTTTTAAGGCAAGCACCACTATCTATCTACTGAGCCATCACACTAGCCCAGAAAGTCAATTCTGCTAATTGAAAGTTTGGGTTTTACACGAATACACACTGGTGGAAACAGGTTACACAGCTATGTGGAAACAAAAGACATCCACACTATTTGAAGGTCACAATAGTGACAAGACCTGCCTGAAGGATGGACCTCAAGTACAGTAAGTGCCATAGAATTAAGATCCAGATTAAATAGACTTAAAGACAACTACAATAGACTTCATAATGTGTGTGCCTGCTTGCATATGTGTGGGACTCTAAACTGCTAAAGAAAACAACTATCTGCACATCTTGGAACTTAAGACGGTATAATGACTCAAAATGCATTGCTGCAAGCTACAAAGTTCTCTAAAAACTTGTCCTCATGGAAAGGAAAACTAGCTTTCATTACCAGTATGAAATTCACATTAAAATTAAATAAGTTCCTCAAAGAACTGATAATGTGTTGGGAAATAAATTATACTAAAATGATGCAAAGATTTAAAACAACTTACTTGGCCATACAACTATATCAGGGATCCGCTCAAACATCCCTTCCCTGAGCAAAAATATCTCCTGAAGACAATGACCTGTTTTGTTGTTTAAAAAGAAAAATGGAAAACGATTTAACTTACAGGAAACTTCTAAATAAAGACAGAAAGTCATATGAGCAGCCCCAGTGTGAGTAGCCCCAGTGTGAGCAAAACCAGTGTGAGCAGCCCCAGGGTGAGCAGCCCCAGGGTGGGCAGCCTACCGTGAGCTCTGAACACACGATCATCTGCTTCCTGTGAGTAGGAAATACGAGCTTCTTTAAGTTCCTGAAGGAAATCTTCATTCACAATAGAAGGAGGTGCTTCACTAGTATTTAAAGATGCCTAAAAAATAAAATTGGTTTCTTTAATTTATTTCTAAATAATAAATTTTGATTCCCTCTTTTAGGAAAATGATGCAGATTTTTAACATTCAATATATGATACAGCAAGTAATTGAGTCCAACCTGGTAACGGTAGCAAAGTACAAATGATTTGGTTAATCATGTCCCATAATATGTGTAACAGAGAGACTATGCTTTCTCTTTGTTTGTATGGCTGTCCCTTTGTGACTGACAATGAAGACTATAATCAACAGCAGGGAAGACAGGGAAGTCTCAAATCTTCAGTTTAAAGATATGAGGTATATACTTTACATTGAAAATTTTCACCTGTAGATAAAATTTAACATCTCTTAATCTTCAATGGCCATTTTAAAATGTTGCACAAAAACTCTCATATTAAGGAATAAAACTATTATTACTAGGTAGTTTAAAAACGCGTCACTGTAAATGACAATTTATTAAACTAGATTTTATTAGTAACTCTAACAACACCTAATACTCACCAACTCTAAATAGTTTAGAAAGGATACCAAGACGTGGCTCCTTGAGGGCAACTGGTCAGCCATCTGTCTGCAGGAACATCTCAAAAAGCAATCAGCAGTCACTCAATGGTCACTGGCTCTGGCATTGCCTTCGCAGCCATGGCCTCATTCTGCTTGGGGTCTGCCTCCCCGATCAGCGGAAACTGTGGAAGTTTAAATGGAGCAAGTGCAGCACCCAGTGCGCTCCCACGGTCTCCTCAGCCCATACGTGAACTAGCTGAATTTCTTAGGGCAGCTGCTTCGCATCCTGGCCTAGTCCTTGCCTTTTGAGGGCTTGCCAGGGCCCATTCTCTCACCTGGGCCTTGCCACACCCTCACAGGATAGACATTACTCTCCCGCCTGTTTTTGAGGTCTCAGAGTCCTCAAAACTCAAGTCTCACTCACTAGCTCGGTGGCTTTTGGACAGATGTAGCCTCTGGCCACTCTGCTCACCATCTGGCTCCTAGTGCATCTGCCAGCTGGCCCACCTCAGTTGCTCTGCCACTTTAGGACCAGCCCGCCACAGACCTCAGCATCCGGTTCTCACAAACTTTCTTCTAAACGGGTCTTATGCCATGCCTCCTCTGCCAGCCCGAGCTTGCTCTTTGAAGGTACCACTTCCTATGGCTTTTTCTCAGTCTTCCTGGACTTGCTGGTGGCAGGAGCCTCTCTCCATGGCCTTTCCTGTCACCGTGGCCTTGGCGCCAGCAGATGGCACACTTCCGTTTCACACTTCGTTGTCTTGCACACAGGCTCCACCCTCCCCACGCCCTTAAATAGGGCATTGCTCTTGAGTTTCTCAAGGTCGAGGTCCCTGGCCACGCCCTTCCACGGGGCACTGTTCTCTTGGTCCATGCCTGGCCACAACCTTCAGTAGGGGGCTTATCTCATGGTTTTTGGGGCTTTGTAGCTATGCCCCTCAGCAGGGCACGTCTCTGTGGCCTCAGAGCAGGGCTTTTATGGGCTCTGCTCAACCGTGGCTCTGCCCACCTTGGCTCCAAGTCTTGGCAAGTCTCAAGTCTTTCAAAATGAGGCAGTGACCAGCAGCTGAGCAGTGTTCAGTAGCTGAAAGCAATGCCAAGCCAAAAGTCCTTTCCAGTTTCCTGGGGTTTACAGGTGTCTTAGCCTGTTGTCCAGGACCATGTGTGCTGCCAGATGCCAGGTTTATCAGCATGCTCCCTCCATGAGACTGTCCTCCAGTTACATACTAATTCAATGCAACTGTGTTCAACAGAAATCCAACCTTCACCACATGACTTAATTATAAATGTGGTACTCAATTTCAGTTGGTATCTCGAAGCCTAACCTTCAACTGTAAAGTTAAAACCACACTGAGCATGTCATTCAACTTTGATGAGCCTCACAGTTTCTTCACATGTTCATGAGATTAGCAACCAAATATGTAGGGCTACTATATGGGAGGCAGATCAGGTATTCTAATTAAAATCACCTAACAACATGTCAAACACATATAATTGAATATAAGGAAAGCTAATACAATATTTGGGATAAAGAACACATAATAAAATATAAACAAAAACGTTGATATTTCTATACTCTATTAATCTCTTAAGGTACTGCATTCATTCAGATAAATATTTATTTTTACTCTGAAAGCCAGGCACTATTCTAAGAATCATGGAAACAGCCATTAGAGTTAATGGAGATGAGGATGGGGGAATGGGAAGCTGTGGTCTTACATTCATAAAATTTATCATAGTTATCAGAAGGTAATAACCAATCAAATTCCAATGAATATGCTGTCTAGCATTTTAAATTATTAAGAACAGAACTGTACTTAAAAACTGTTGCGAGCCATCATTTGAGCACTGGGAACTGAACCCAGGTTCTCTGCAAGTGTATTAATATTAAGTTCTCTCACCTACTGAGCCATCGTTCCAGCTCCTAGAAATGATTACATGCTGAATATAGTACATAATATCACATAAGGCAGTCCATACTTATGGACTGGAATATCCAATTGGAGAGACAAGATAACTACTTCATATAGTGCAAAATAACAATAAAAATAATGACAACATAAAGAAATGCCAAATATTTCATTGCCTTCACAACAAGATAACTATACAGAACAAATGTAATAAATTATGGTGATAACTATTTAGTTAGGCATAAAAAGCACAACTGAACATATTGTAACTATTGTTTGCTTACTTTAGAGGTAGTTTTATGCTCCAGACTTGCTCCAAATGTGTTTTGCATCCAGTCTTTCAAAGTTGGTAAAGCCAAGCCACTAAGAGGATACCTAAAGTACAAAGTAGATAAGGAATGCTAGAGAGAGGTATCTTTATCTAAATGTGAAGCTTATATTCTGTTTCTAAGAATGATCGAGCAGTTCCTAAAGCCTTCAGTAACTAACCTGCTTATATACCATATATTTAATTCCAGAGTACCCAGATCCCATTTCTGTGTCTGGGATCATATTCTTGGATAAGTTTTGGAGAGAGGGGAGACTGACTGCCCTAAAGTGAAAATGTCAAGTGCCCACCCTCCATGGCCGCCTTCAAGAGTTATAGAATACACCTTCATCTCTCCTTTCTCTCATGTCTTTGGATCAGGACTCGGTATAGGAGACAAAGCCTTAAGGAATCCATGCTGATTACAGTGGCAGTAGTGCAATCTTCCAGTATCTAAAACTAGCAGATACATTCTCTACTTTATTACTACCTAGATCAACAATCTCAACTAACAGGAACTTAAGGTTTCAGAGCAGTGATTCTCAACCTGTGGCTCATTACCTGTTTGGGGGGGGGGCGTCACATATAAGATATTCTGTTTATCAGACATTTACATTACTATTCATAACAGTAGCAACATTATAGTTATGAAGTAGCAACAAAGATTATTTTATGGTTGGGGCTCAGCACATGAGGAACTATAGTAGAGGGTCACAGAATTAAGAAGGTTGAGAACCACAGCCCTAAAAAAAAGTATCAGCACAATCATATCCTCTTTGCTCTTAATTAATGTTCTCCTAATAACCTTAAAGGTGTTAATTTTCATTATAACCCAAATCCAGGTGTAAATTATGAGACTTAAATATAAAGTTACTTTCAATAAATCAAAAGCATGGAGGACTAGGGTTGGTGTGGAGTGACTCTTCAGATCATGATTCAGAAAACTCCCTATAGAAGTCATTTGTAAGACAACAGAAGCAATGAGAATATTAACTAAATAACTAGATATTATAACAAGCTTGCTACTTCAGAAGTATAATATTAATTAATATATGATTATAAGGGGTTTTTTTTTTTGGTTTTTCGAGACAGGGTTTCTCTGTGTAGCCCTGGCTGTCCTGGACTCACTTTGTAGACCAGGCTGGCCTCGAACTCACAAAGATCCGCCTGCCTCTGCCTCCCAAGTGCTGGGATTAAAGGCGTGCGCCACCACTGCCCGGCATAAGGGTTTATTTTTAAAGATTTAAAAGCATACATATGATGGTATCAGAATTTAAATATAGGATAAAAAGGAATTATAGCAAAATGCTGGTAACTTTTTGCTTAGAGGAGGGGACATCACATTATTATTCCCTTTTTGAAATGTTTTTTTAAAACGTAAGAAGTTTTAAGTTGTTTAGGAATTAAAACCCAGTTCTAGGTCTAAGAAGATGTTTTTAAGTTGGTAATGAAAGTTAGGTTGGAAACTGAGTTAGGTATAGAATTTTAAACTAATCAAGATAGACAGATAATAGAATATTATTATTAGTTGCCAAATACATATGGACTGGACATTGGGAATGTATGCTATGCCTTATGATTTTCATAATTGCTGCCTAATTGTTCTTCTTGTTTTGCATTGTATTTATTGTTATAAGAAAAAGAGCTGGGCTGGAGAGATGGCTCAGCAGTTAAGAGCACTGGCTGTTCTTCCAAAGGACCTGGGTTCAAATCCCAGCACCCACCTGACAGTTCACAGCTGTCTGTAATTGCCAGGCATGGTGGCACACGCCTTTAATCCCAGCACTAGGGAGGCAGATGCAGGCGCATCTCTTTAAGCTCAAGGCTAGCCTGGTGTACAGAGCGAGTCCAGGACAGCCAGGGCTACACAGAGAAACCCTGTCTCGAAAAACCAAAAAAAAAAAAAAAAAAAAGAGCCTTTTATTGGACTAAAAGGGGGAGGTGTTGGGAGCAGATACATACATAAATGTAAGCAAAGGAAAAGAAGGAATAAAATGAGCTTAAAAAGCAGGATTACCTTTTCCCACTCAGCTCAACATGGCCCTTCTTATTGAAGAGGAACTTGGAATCATTATAGCCCCATCCATTCCATTTCATGACTTCTTGCCTAATGAGAAAAAAAAAAACATATACATACATATACACAAGACCCATTCTGGTGCTAGAGATGGCTCAGCAGTGAAAAGTGTGTGCTGCTCTTACAGAGGACTTGAGTTTGGCAACCAGGACCCACATGGAATGGCTCACAACCACCTGGAGAACCCAACACTTCTGAATTCTATGTGCATAATCCCCTACCTATGTACAACACTCTCATACATGCTCACACTTTCTCTCTCTCTTTTATGTATATATGTATATATGTCACTCATATATATATACATATATATGAATATGTAAGTACATATATGGTCATTCATTTTATTATGAACCCAAAATATTCATTTTATGGGTTTCTGTATAATACAATACTATGAGCAATTATCATTTTTCCATATTTTAATATTAGGAAAATATGTAAAACCACTAAGACAAAAACCAAGATCAATTCACTTATTACAGACTTTTATATGCCAACCTCACACTTCACCCCTTTTTTCTTATTCTTAATATTCTTTCCAAAACATCCAATAAAATTTACTTAACTAGCCTCACAATAGGTATTCATGTCATCAATATTGCTGGTATAAAGTAAAAGATACTGAGAAAAAAATTATTTATTCTCTCTTATTTAAGTCTTTTCATGTTGAATTTGTCTCTTTTTTTTTGTTTTTGTTTTTGGTTTTTCGAGACAGGGTTTCTCTGAATATCTCTGGCTGTCCTGTACTCGCTTTGTAGACCAGGCTGGCCTCGAACTCACAAAGATCCACCTGCCTCTGCCTCCCAAGTGCTGGGACTAAAGGCGTGCGCCACCACCACCCGGCTGAATTTGTCTCTTACAACAAATATTAATATTCTCTCTCTCATTCTCTCACATACAAATTAAATTTTTTAATTCTTTTTAAAAAAGACTTCTGCTAAACATTTCAAAGGCAAAAATGTATTATTGGCTTTGAATTTTATTTTTCACAATCATTTAAAAAACCTTGTGCCCATTACTACTAGTTGAAATAAAAATGAAAACACCTACATATTAACAAGTCTAAATATAAAATCATTGTAATGAGCAGTACATGCTTCACAGTGATCGACAATCAACAACATTAATGGACTCAAAGACAGATGAAAAGGAGTGTGCTTAGAAGATATATGTTTCATCTTATATACTGAGTTTAAAGTATGGGATATAGCCTGGCAAGCTCAAAATTCTGGATCTGGTCCCTAACAGTGTAAGTAAATAAACCATAAGATGGCCTAACTTACTTTGCAGCTAAAACTAGGAATTTCCTAAAAGTCAGGATACTGACTTTTACATGTGTTTTAGAAAAATATCAACTTTTAATTTTCCTGCTATAATGAAATAGAATAATGTAGTGGAGGCTTGGATTCCTTCTGAACACAGTTATGTTGGATTAATATGTAAAAGTTGTGGGAGTGCTTCTGAAAAGCAGTTTCATAAAAGGGACATTCGAAATCAGCCTAAATGACTGACACCTTTGAGGTGCACCTGGGAGAGGGCAAGATTCTGGAACAGGTGAACCTCGGGAGAAGGGCATAAGGATGGCCAAATGAGAAAGCATCCTGGTACATAATTAGAGAGAGCATATTTTTAAAAGGAAGGCCTGGAAAACTCAAGAAAAAAGGGGCTTTTTGCTTGGCATTGCTTTGTATCACTGCTGAAAGGCTTTTCAGCTCTGCTGAAGGGTGTGGCCGCCAAAGCCTGAGACCCGCCAGAGACCACGGTGAGGGAGTGGCAACTGCCAGTGTTGAGGTCTCATAAACAGAAAAGACCCAACCCCAAGCACACGTGCGCCAACAGTCTGCACCTATCCCAACAGAGAATGAAGAGACCATGGATTCAAGTGATGGCGGGCACCCAGTGGGCAAGACATCTGTACTTTCAGGCCGGTGCTTTGGGGGTAGAGCCAAGGTTGAGCTTTTAGCCCAGGTGAACGAAGCAGCTGAGGCCTGCCAACAGCAGCCAGAGACACGGAGAGCAGTCACCCAAGAAGGCTGAGGCCAGCTGAGGAGAGCAAAGCCTGCCCTGTGGAGATTAGGCGGGACTAGACAGGCAGTGACAAGGCCAAGAAAAGGCCTCAGAAAGCAGCACCTGCCCTGAGCAATCCTAGGCAGGCAGAAGCCTCACACCAAGACCAAGGCCAAGGCCACAAAAGGAGCCAGACCTGCCAAGAGGAGGTCTGGACAGTGCTAAGTTTATAAACCATCTACACTCATCAACCTCAATGGAACTACCAATCTTCACCTATGGACAAGCACTAATGTCTGTATCAGATTTCATTATTTCATTTTTCATTTCCAAATGCTAGTATCATAATTTCAAAGACCACTTTCACCAAAATCAGTAACACCTATTACTCAGGAAATACACTTATCTGAGCACGTGCAGAACCACACTTAAGTATGGTATTAGTTTTAGTGTTACAAGGGTGCCCTGGTATGATCTTAGCTACTGAAATAAATTAGTGACAAATATTTCAGCTAAGCAGGTTGAAATGAAAATAACTAAATAAAAACTGTTTTCTCTCCAGAAAGGTTACATGCCTTTTAATTCAAAATAAGCTTGCCACAGTGCCCAGCTAGAGAAGCCATCTCTTTTTAACTAGATGAGCCTGGGGTGGTGGCACACGCCTTTAATCCTAGCACTTGGGAAGCAGAGGTAGGCAGATCTCTGTGAGTGCAAGGCCAGCCTGTCTACAAAGCGAGTCCAAGACAGTCAGGACTACACAGAGAAACCCTGTCTCAAAAAAACAATAAACAAAGAAAGATCTTCTCATTAGAAAGTATTCCTCAATTTTTCCATAATTCTCAAGGAAGAAGAAAACAAAAATTGAGAATTAAATTTTATACCAATTACTGTCCTAGACCAAAAGTTTTCAAACAAGAGCAACATGAGTAGAATACAAAGAATCAGCTCTAAGTAACCAAATGTGTACTCAGGTCTCTATACAGAAAACTGAGACAAAGAAACCAAATGTGTTTTCTTTGAAATCATGGTTTCCTAGAACTAGGGAAGCAGAGGCAATAAGGTCACAAGTTCAAGGGTACCCTAGGCTACATAGTGAGACCCTACCTCAAAAACCAAAATAACAATAAAATCGTAATTTGCTATCAATACAATACAGTCTCTATAAAAACAAACTGCTCAAGGGCATCAACCCAAAGATTACATCTATGAATGAATCACACTAATGTCTAATTTTTGTTTCTATTTTGAGACAGTATCTCTACACAGCCCTCACTGTCCTGGAACCTGCTATGTAGACCAGGATAGCCTCTAACTCACAGAGATCTGCCTGTGCTGGGATTAAAGGTGTGGGCCTCACCTGGCTTAGTGTTTTCTCCTAATCCCACAACACTCCTACATCAATGTAGAAGATGCTTTAGGACAGACTTCTGGAAATGCCTTTACAGAAAAACTTCACAGCTTGGGACTGGAGAGATGCTCAATATGTAAGAACACATGATGCACAGGCATGAAGACCCAAGTTCAGAGCCCAGTGAGCACATCAAAAGCCAGTTGGGCCACCCTCCTGTAACTAGTACTGGGAAAAGACAGGAAGCAGAGAAAGGAAGATTGCTGGGGCATTCTAGTAAGTTACCAGTCTAGCACCAGGTACAGTGAGAACCCCTGTCTCAAAGGAATAATGTAGAAACTGTAGTACCATACTCTACACATGAGGAGATCTGAATGCTAAAGAATATTTGGTCCTGGGCTGGAGAGATAGCTCAGTAGTTAAGAGTACTGGCTGCCTGCTCTTCCAGAGGTCCTGGGTTCAATTCCCAGCAATCACATGGTGGCTCACCATTTATTATGTGATCTGCTGCCCTCATCTGGCATGCAGTTGTACATGCAAATAAAGTACTCATATACATAAAATAAATGAATAAACCTTAAAACAAAAAAAAAAAAACAAGAATTAGGCCTAAATGTAGGGGCTGCAGGCCCAGAGTCAGGGCTTTGAGTTTACCCACACCAACATAAACCCCATGGATGAACTGCTGAAGTGCATAATGAGGCCAGTTCCACAGACACAAAACTGTCCTAGGTCTCCAAGACCCAGGAAAACAACAGAATATCTGAGAGAGTCCCACTGAGGTTCCAGTATTGACAAAACAGCAGATGCCAGAGGCCTCATATCAGACCAAGGAATCATTATCATGGACATTTGCAAGCAAAGAAATGTGGACAAAATGGAATATTGTGGGACACACTGAGACATACTACAGTTTCCACAATGAGATTTTTTTTCCTGTTGGGAGAGGTTTCAAAGGTGGATGGTGAATCTGAGGGGAGATGGGAGGGAACAGGATACATGATGTGAAATTCACAAAATGAAAAAAAAACAATAAAAAGAAAAAAAGGGATAAAAAAACAGTATTTGGCCTGTCAATTCAGATGAGAAACTATCCTAAAGAATCTCCAAGTTTTCTAATGCAGGCTAATGATACTTTCTTTCTCTTTATCACAATCAGGAAATTCTTTATTGCAAAAGTTTGGATCTGCAACATTCACCAAATGCCCTTGTGTTAAAGGCTTGGTCCCCAGGGCATGGTGTTACAAGATGGAAGAACACTTAGTAGGCAGGGTCTAGCAGGAGGTCTGGAGTTATTAGGGAGATGTTCTAAAAAGGTTCTAAAAATGTGAATCCCTGGACTCTTTCTTATAACCCAGGCATAGAATAACTAGTGTGCTCAGCCACATGCTGCTCTGTGTGATATGCTGTCTTACCACTGGCCCAAAACAACAGGTACCTACCACAGAAGAGAACCTCCACACAATGAGCCAAAACAGACCTCTTATTAAGCGACTGATCCATAAAGACTGCAAGTGCCATTATGTATATTTATACAGCTTTAACATTTGTAAATGAGAGTAAAGCTTCACACGTTACAAAATCCAAATGCTAAAAAGATCCTGAGAAACTGCCCTGTCCCACCTTTTCCAGATAAAGAAGCTTTACCTAGAGAGAACATGGTCACACGGCTGAGTAATGAGCACCCAACTCTGTGTCTCAGTCTCTTGACAATATCTGAAACCTGCTAAATTACCCCCTCGGGTAATCAAAATAATCTAAAGAGCCCTCTTTTCCCCACTTCAGTATTTTCCCCAAGGCACTACTCTTAAGTTCTTACTGTGGTCATTCTGCACTGGGCCTAAAAGAAACATGTAAGAATCAAGGACTGTGGCTGTAACAGTAATAAGCCCAGTGCCTGACGTCCTTCCCATCACATAGTAAACTCTGTTTAGAATAATCCCGAGGCACCAGGAAAACTCCAGTAAAGAATACAAACTCCTCAACATTCCAAAATATTCTAATAAAAGGAACTCGTTCACAACTAAACCAGAGGTAAATCAGTATCATATCCCAAGCATTCAAATCCCTAAAGCTAACCACACCAAATTTGACATCGTCAAAACCCAAGACTCTCCCTACTGCCAAAAAGGTTGGCTTGATTTGATCCTATTAAAACATGTTTTACAAACTTGCAGAACCAAGTAGTACAAATACGAAAAGGAAAAAATTATTTGTTGCAACAAAAGAAAATGGGTACTTATAGAATAGCATCAAATATACACAAGGTGGCAGTATTCTCCTTGGAGATACAGGTTTGCAAACTCAGTTTGCCCACCCCCCCCCCATGCCCGTTAGTCACTAACTGAAATATTTAGACTTAGTATTATTATTGCTAATCCATATGGAGTTCTTTTATTTAGTCCAATATGAGATCTCACTTTTGAATCTGTACCTGGAGACTAATCATCAGATTCCCCTTCTTCAAGAATAGTTACAAAAGCATCTGGGTTTAGTGCATGGCTTCTGCCATTACTTGTTCTAAGTGTGGTATTCTCATATAAAATCAGGAAAAGGAAAAAGTTATTTTACCTACTTTTAACTGGGTTAACAATTTTTCTTAAGATCAAGTTAGCTAATAACTGTTAAGGCTTTTCTGATAAAATTCTAACAAAATTCTAATGAAAGATATCTTACTTCTTACTCAATTCAGATGAAGGTAAACTTTGACCTATCTGTTCCAGTTTAAAATGAGAAACAGGGCTTTTGGAAGAGTGAAAACAGAAATGCCAGTAAAGCCTCCGTGCTGGCCGAGCTTGTCAAACTGTGTGAGCTGCTTTCAAACCAATCTCACATGGACACAATGAGCAGGAATTCTAACCCACCTCAAGATTTTTTCTTTTCTTTTTTTATGTTTTTCGAGACAGGGTCCCTCTATGTAGCCCTGGCTATCCTGGAACTCACTCTGTAGACCAGGCTGGCCTTGAACCCACAGAGATCTGCCTGCCTTTGCATTCTGAGTTTGGAGATTAAAGGGGTGCGCCACCATGCCTGGCCATTACTGCCATGTGGGTGCTGGGGTTTGGACCTGGATCCTTTGGAAGAGCAGCCAGTACTCTTAACTACTGAGCCATCTCTCCAGTCCCAAGATTAATACCTAACCTTATTATCTGGTTTGTGATTGACTGCTTCAAGGCTGATACAACCTAAGAGATCATGTGAAATAAGAAGTGATGAGAAACTGGAAACAACCCAGATGTCCCTCAACTAAGAATGGATTGAAAAAAAACTGTGGTACATCTACACAATGGAATACTACTCAGCTATCAGAAACAATGAAATCATGCAAATTTGCAGCCAAATGGATGGAAGTAGAAAAGCTCATCCTGAGTGAGGTAACCCACACTCAGAAGGATGCACATGGCATCTATTCACTTATAATCGGATTTTAGCCATAAAGTACAGGATAACTATACTACAACCAACACACCAAAGGGAACAGGAACATAGACTTTATTACCTGTCAATGAGACACTTTGCCCTAGTGGTGCTGCCTTGTATGTCCCCAGTGTATGAGGAGGCTCTTGGCCCTCATATGACTGCTGAACTGGGGCGGGGGACTGTTATGTAGGGACACTCCACTCCAGAGGAGTAGGATAGGGGGTAGAGGGTGGGAGGGCGGGTCTGCGAGGGGTGGAAAGAAGACACTGTGATGGAGATGTAACCTGAAATAATAAATATTTTTTAAAAAGATATCTAAAAAAAAAGTGATGAGAAAGATGGCAACACACACACACTTCTTGAAAAAAATACACAAAGAAAAATTCCCATAGACCAAGGTATGGTGGCATATACCTGTAATGCCAGTAGTTGATAAACTCAGGCAGGATCAGAGATTCAAGGTCAATTAGGGATCCTGGAGGAGACATGAGGAAAATCCTACAAACGAAATTCTATTCCCACTTCTCTATTTAAAAACAAAAACAAATGCCGGCGTGGTGGTGCACGCCTTTAATCGGGAGGCAGAGGCAGGTGGATCTCGGTGAGTTCAAGGCCAGCCTGGTCTACAAAGTGAGTCCAGGATAGTCATGGATACACAGAGAAACCCTGTCTCGAAAAACCTAAAAAAATAAATAAATAAATCCAAACAAAAACAAAAAATGAAGTGGAGTTCTCACCAGAAACGTAAAGACTGATAGGAGAGGAGGGTATAATATTGACTTCATTCTAAGTTTAACTTAAAATGTAGGTCTTGGGGCTGGAGAGATGGCTCAGCGGTTAAGAGCACTGCCTAGTGCTCTTCCAAAGGTCCTGAGTTCAATTCCCAGCAACCACATGGTGGCTCACAACCATCCACAATGTGATCTGGTGCCCTCTTCTGGAATGCAGGTGTACATGCAGATAGAGCACACATATGCATAAAATAAATAAAATAAATCTTTAAAAAAAAATGTATGTCTTTTGAAATAGATTTAAAGTCATCTTCATATCTACACTGCCAACCCTACAAAATTATTCTTAAGAACTCAGTAAAAAAAAAAAAGCTTTCAAGAATATTCACAATGTACTGCCTGAATCTGACAGTGAAACAAACTCCTTTTCAAACAGGGAGCTAATATAAAAGCTTGGTACTATATACAATAGTTTGAGTGATTTTAGCAA
>CAJQZJ010004748.1:1581939-1607480 GCA_907164525.1 Lophiomys imhausi | reverse complement strand
ATCTGACTTATAAAATAAACTGAACATTATTAGGCTTTGATCAGTATCTAAATCATATACTATCTCCTGTTGCCTGATATAAAACTCACCAACCTACCTTTATCTGACTACACTTTTATTTCCCACAGAGAGAAGGAACCATGTCAAATAGCCCTGAGGAGCACTAATTTTGCTTTCTGACTGTGCTATCTCCGGATATTCCTGAGAGAACCTCCACTTGCAAAACCTGAAGTCTAATTCATCACAGACCTGGAACATGGAAACCATCCAGTTAAGGAGCTGGGGACTAGGTACAGGGCAAGGTGGACAAACCCAACAAAACGGAACATTATCCAGTACCTAGAGTTTATTCAAGGTACTTGTTGAAAGAACCAAAGAATGCAGACATGACCACCTGCACTTTGAAGGTACAGGTAGTCAGTCTCACAGAACTTTCTGGCCTCTAACCCTGATCCTTCTGCTCTGTCTCCCGAGCTCTAGAATCACAGACACACAGCACCATGCCCAACCTGAAAAGCGGAATTCCTATGAAGCAAGCTGAGTCAACAGAAAGGAATAAACAAGCCATGCTGCAAGATCGCACTGCTGCCACCAGCCGCGGTGCTCTCCCCACCAAGACGGACCAGTCTGAAACCGTGAGCCCAGCATACCCACCAGCCGCGGTGCTCTCCCCACCAAGACGGACCAGTCTGAAACCGTGAGCCCAGCACACTGTTTCTCTCCCTTAAGTTGCTTCTGTCAAGTATCTTTGTCATAGTGATGAGAAAGCTAAGGAACATAGTCACTGGATTCTGTAGCACTGCCTATGCTTGTAATAAAGTACTACAAACTTGTTGGCTTACAATAAAAAAAATGATAATAATTTCATTTTCTGTCATGACTAGTCTACTTGTTTGCTAATTAAATTTGATCATTTGTGAAGATAAATGTGCTACATGATCTACATTATTAATTACAAGACTACGACAAGATCAGGGTTCTAGATGGTTCAACAAGATAATATTCTTGCCATCTATACAAAATGCCTTCTGACATAATTTGCACACTACCATGTCATACTTTAATCCATGCCAACTTCCCTGGATTGTCCCTATTGTGTTTCAGCACAAGCTGCTGTAGACCTAGTTTGCTAAATGTTGCCAGGTAATACAGACTTAAATATGGGATTTAATAATACACATAGTTAATACCAAAAAATAGGGAGTGGGCTGGAGAGATGGCAGCAGTGAAGAGCACTTGTTATTCTTCCAGAGGCCCAGTTTTGATTCCCAGCGCCCACACAGAGGCTCACAACCACTGATAACTCCAGTTCCAGGGATCCAATTCCTTCCTCCAGTCACTGCTGGCATTGCATTCATGTGGTGTGAAGCCATACATGCAGGCCAAACACCCATTCACATAAAAGTGAATATGTTTAAAGGATTTTTAAAGGAAGGGAAACACAAGTGCTCCTAGTAAGCAACTGGCAGAAAAATCCTGTGCTAAGTGTGCACAAGTGATGCCAATTAGAGATCCAACTGTAACTTCTTGTCCCATAAGGGAATATGTTTGCCACATTTCCTAGAGCACTGTCCACTAGAGAATGGAGAAAGTGGAAATGTGTTACATTCGATATTACACAATGATCAGAATCACTGATGTAGACTGGCACACAGATTTTAAAAACAATAGTGACTGTTTTTTCTCTACATAGAATTTAGATTTAAATGAGAGATGAAAGGAGACTATTTAGCAAGAAGGGAAGGCACTGGAAGGTAGGAGGTGTATAAAAGTAATGTACCATGATATATGTATAAAATGTTATGATGAAACCCATTATTTTATACCCTAAGAAATTAATTTAAAACAAGAAAATAAATGAGAAAAATCCAGAAACACCGTGTTGAATACAAAGAAAAGAAGAAATAAGACCCAGAGAGGGGGAAAAAAAAAAACACTAACTAGTTGTATATTTTATAGAACACATATATAAGAACATTCATGGGCACCCATGGAGAGACAGACAAGATATATTCAGGAGTCACACAGAAGATAATAAAAGTGAGAAGCCTCGCAGCACACATCACCAATAGTATAGCAACCACAACTCCCTGAACCTAAGGCAAAGAGGACACTCAGTCCTTGAACTCCAGTGTCCTCTTCCATATGCATAAAGGAATTCCATGAGCTTGTTACCAGAAAAAAAAAAAAAACAGGTATTAAAATTTCTAGCATCTTTTTAAAGGCAAAATTCTGTTACAATCATAGCTTCAAACATACAACAAACCAAATACATATTTAACTCTCCTCAGTCAAAACCTTAGTTTGTAGGATTGACTCAAGGGTTGAAAACTGTCTGAAATAAAAGAAAAAGAAAGCACAGAAAAATCACAAGAACATGTGACATTCTTGAAGACCCAGAAACAAGTAACAGTTTAAGAAGAGAAAATTGGAGCAAATGAGGCAATATCAGCCTTTCAAACTGACAGACTAATCTAGAAATCACCACTGATATTAGGCCTTTAACCAAACACTGTTCTTAATACCACCCCAAATTCTGTCAATTAGAATTATACTGGTGTTTGAACGTCTCTGGGAATATAATACAAATATCTGTCACGCATACCTTGGCCTAGAGCAGACACACACTCACCACTCTACAAGTTTAACATCTACCTTGAAGACCTAAAAGAGTACAACTAGCTCACTCTCTATCCTGAAAACCACCCAAATTAGCATCAGGAACTGTCTGCTAAGGAAGCAGACAATACAGATTTTCCTGTCTTCCCTCAACTGTACTTGAACTTCCTTGACTTTTCCCCTCACTGTCTGTTTTTAACCTAACCCATGCGGTGACTCTGGAGCACACTTCCAATCTTCTCTAGCGCCCACTGGAAAATGTAAATTGGTTCTAGTGATCCCCCCTCTTTCCTGTTCCAGTAACTGGAAACGGGACTGGATCTTAAGTTTTCTGAACTGACAACTCAGTAAGTGAGCAAAGGCCCTTCAGGAAGAGCACTGCACTGCTGTAGGAACTGTAAAGCTGAACAGAACAGAGAAAATACAGGTGTCTTCAAATCTCTGCAAACTGATCACTACAGATATCAAGCCCCAGTCCTCTTTCAAAGCTGCCCTTCAGGGTTAGACCATCCATCCAAGCAAAGGCCTGAAAAGGACAAAACTGAACAAATACTTATTTGATATAGTCAGTATCCTTGTATAGAAAGTCGTTTCCTTTTTTACCTAAAATATTAATAATCAGCAGCAATCCCTTCTACTTTGTAACAGGTAGGAAACCAAAGTGGGGGAAATTAGCCTCACAGAGTATGGAACTGGGACTTAGGAGATGGCTCAGGAGCTAACAGTACTTGTAAAGGCAAAAGGACCTGAATTCAATTTCTCAGCATCCTCATGAAAGCCAGGCATGGCAGTATGACTGCTACCCAGTACTGAAGGGTGGAAACAAGGGGATAAGAAGTCTATCTCAAGGCAGTAAAGTGGACAGCAATAGTGAAAGACACCCAACATCTGCGCGCGTGCACTCACGCGCACACACACAAACAGAGAGAGAGAGAGTCTAGAGGACTCAATCACATCAGCTGTATAAACACTGCTCACTTTAATTAAACAGTTCTGGATGCCATCCTAAACCTAACCTATGACTAGAATTTCTGCCAGTGGGTGCTCAGAATCCACATTTTTTAACAAGCACTCGTAGGATATTCCAACAGGGCCATCCACACATAGTAGGAACTACTTTAAGGTGTCAGCAGAAGTCAAGAAGAGAAAACTCATCTACTGAACAAGGAGCACAACACTTAAGGTCAGTGCTATAAAATCAAGTTGTTCTCACCAACCTCCAAATTCAGAGATTAGCACTGAAGAAAAGAAAAAAAAAAGGAAAAAAAAAAAAAAAAACCACTGCACTCACCAGAGAGGTAGGGGGCTCAGTGGAGTTCACAATGAATGGGACAAGAGGACAGAGTGGAGAAGGAAAAGGATGACAGAGAGTGGAGATGTGCTTCCCATACAGGGGCTCACAGATCTATGCCCAAACTTTAAAAGGACTCAAAAATGGGAATGAGAGGTACCCAAAAGAACTTTTACCTGAATCTTAGTAAATGTTACCTATCATACAACTTCCTACTTTTATACATTAGTCTTATAAGCACAAACTTTTTAAACATTATTTTATCAATGAATTTGGCTGTTAACACAATATTTATTCAAAGTCCAATATGTGTGGTAAACATTTCATGTAATGGCAATAACGGACCATTACTCCTCAGAGCCACCACTAATTTCTTTTTTTTTTTTTGGTTTTTTTTTTTAATGAGAGTAAATAGTGTCACTGGTGAGTGTGATGCCAATAATCCTGGCAATAGCCTGTAACACAGGAACTGCTGGGGTCTGCTTGTTCCCACTGAGTATCTCTCTACCTTCTAGTCCAGCACTGAGTTTTTACTACTTTCTACAAGGTTTTTTCAACAGGTCCATGGTGTTACACCATATTGTAAAGCTATGAGGTTTGCAATCAGGATCTATGTCCTTCTTACATTAGTTGTGGAATATAGTTGTCTTAATACCTATTTAAAACATGGGGTAAAAGAAAACTAATAATAAACAGGTCCAGGAATTTTCAGTAATTTGTCCTTGGTCATTCAAACAGTACCTGATACACTAGGATCTAAGTGTATCCAATTTGCAGTCCTGGGCCTCAAGTCCCAAGGACAGCTATGAAAAAGTCCCAACATAAAATGGTAAACTTTCATCATGAGTTGTTTGTTTTAACTCCACTTCATGGTTCTTAAACATGAACTTTGTAAGAAAGGTAATCACATGGCAAAGTAAGAAGGCTGATCACCTGGTTCTAGCACTCTTAATTACAGCCACAGTGAGTACCAAGTGGTCCAAGACAACAGGCAAACAGTGCTCCTTTCTAGCTGAGAGTGGGTGGCTTCACCGTGGTGGCATGTAAACTTCCAGCTCTCTGGGAGATGGTAGAGACTAAATAGCCAGCCACACAGAGGTAGACAGCACAAGGATTTTTGCATCTACATGACTGAAGCATAAAGCTATGCAGGAAAGCAATAGCCAACAGCTGAAAGCAAGCAGCATCAATGGGAAGCACGAGGGTACAACAGTATTTTCTACATTTCGGGTTGCCACCAAAAGTACAACTCATTTTGCTTTAAAACTGTTCACGTTTGCTTCTATGGGCACACAGCACATGGTACACAGATATATATGCAGGCAAAACACTCATACACATAAAATAATAGTAATGACGACAACAACAACTTTATAAAACTGCTCACTCTCCAGCTATTTTATTCCCTAGCAGCTATTCACAGACACAAATGTTATCATAACTCCTGAAACATGCCCTTTTATGGCTGCTTATCTTTGTACCTGCTCCATGTCCCTTTTCTAAAATGCCCTTCTCTCCTTCGAAAGCAACTAAAGGGAGCCAGTTCAAAAATCTCTTCTGAAATGTGTCTATCTTCCTCAAGGATTTATGACTCCCTCTGTACACAGTAATTATAACATTTATTACATCCTCTACACTGTATCTGTCTGTCTAGCTCCATGGGCTGTCAATCACTTGGACAATGATAGAAGATAGCCCAGCACTAGCATGCAGCACTCAGTTTCCCTGAGTAAAGACTAATCTCATAATGGAATGGAAATCATGTAAAAGAGAGATATTTTAAAAAATGAAAACCCAGCACAGAGCCGGGCGTTGGTGGTGCACACCTTTAATCCCAGCACTCGGGAGGCAGAGGCAGGCGGATCTCTGTGAGTTCGAGGCCAGCCTGGTCTACAAAGTGAGTCCAGGACAGCCAAACTGTTACACAGAGAAACCCTGTCTCAAAAAAAAAAAAAACAACAAAAAAAGAAAACCCAGCACAGACACCATTGACAAGGCCCTGGGTTTGTCCCCAACATTGGAAAAAAATCAAAATTGTATCTCAGTTGGTGTCAGTAAAGATAAGTATCTTGTAAGTCACAACTAAAGAAATTTATCTGATCTATCAAACTGAGTAAGGGGTGGGGATGAAGCTCAATTCTGTTAAGACACGTGTTGGGTTTAAGCAACCAAATAATGAAAAGTGTGAAGAGAAATAGTGGAGTTCTGGGAATAATCAAACCTAGCACATGTATGCAGAGTTGGAGAAACCAGCAAGACATTCACTCACTTAGAATCAGCCAATAATTACCAATGTTAAAATAAGTCTTGGAAGAGATATCACCTTAAAAGTTCCCAAAAGATTGGTGAAAGCTAATACAGTCTAAGTAGATGAGGTTAAAGTGGATGTAGAAGAATGAACTAAGGACTGGGGATATGGGTCAGTTGTGTAACACTTGTCTAACATGCACAAGGCCCTGGCTTCAATTCCCTGAATACACACAAAAAACAATAAAAACAAATAATAAAGTCATCTTTTCTGCTTTCATCTAACTCAAATTAATGCTTAAAACCAATCATCCTAATCAATACAGGTGCTAAAACACTAGATTTCCTTTTATTAATAGGCTACCAATTATATCAAACCCTTGGTGAGCATAGCAAGCTAGGTGGTATTTTAATAGCCCTGAAACTGGATTCCAGCAAAGCTTAAGCCCCTTTAGATTCCAACCAGGTAATCAATCAGTCTAAGTAGGCACTGTAAAGTCTGTGATTCCTACTGCATTACTCCAAAGTCTCAGAATACATAGGGCTGCCCCACTTGATGATATGCAGTTTTATAATTGAGTAACTATAAAAAGAACAAAGAGATACAGTAAGGTGGTTGGCAACAACAATATTGGAATTCTGATCAAAACTCCTGGTTAGTAACTTCAAGCATACTACAAGAACAATGTATCTCATGTACTCACAGAGCAGTTTTGACAGTGTGTGATAAGATGGTGTCTACAACTCCAAGTTACAGCTAGGAGAACACTAATCAGCAGTAACTGAGTTACTGGAAATGTAAGTTTTCCTTAATCCTTAAGAAGTAAACACAATCACTACTACAAATCCAACATTAACTATAAAATGCCTGAGAGCCAAAGGCAGATGTTGATGGCACTACTTTAAGAAACCTATGCAAGGCCTGATCTCTTTTACGTGTGTGAAACTTAAGATTATGGCCAAGAATGACTTGCTCAAAATTTAAAATTAAAAGGCATAATTGGGAAACAGGTTTAGATTTGTGCTTTTAGTCAAAATTTTGTAAGTTCACAAATACTTAACCACTGAAAGCATTTTAAAGTTACTGTTTACAAATTCAACCTAGGAGCTGACTAGATGGCTCAGAGAGTAATGACACTTGTCATGCAAGCCTGGGACCTTAGTTCAATTCCTGTACCCATGTAAATTCAGGACAGAATCAACTCCATAAACTTGTCCTCTGGCTTCCATACACGCACTGTGACAGGTGCATGCATGCACATATGTGACACATACACATGCATATATAAACACACAATGAGAATTTTAAATTTCTATTTAATCAGTTTACAAGAATGATTTAGTGCCAGGTTAAAAGTTCTTCTCTCAACTAGTTGGCATGGTGAGGAGACTGCACACACTGCTGCACATACTACATAGTAAACACTATTGAAAACCAAACTCACTAAAAATGAGACTATTAGTTTATCCTCTTCTTTTGCAATAATATATACAGAACATTCACTGCTAGAAACTTCATATTAAAACAACTAAAATGAAGAGTATCAATTACTCAAATACTCATTATTAGCAAAGTGGACAAACTACAATACAGACATATGCAATAGAATACGTTCAACAATCAGAGTGAATGAATGAGCAATTACAGGCTCATCAGTAAATCATTTGTTGTCCAAGTCTGAGGACCTGAGCTTGGATCCTTGGAATCATATTAAAAACTAGACACGGTGATATGCATCTGTGATCCCAGCACTAGGGTGAGAAGACAAAAGGATCCCTGAGGCTTGCTGGCCTGCCAATCTAGGTAAACCAGTGAGTTTCCACAAAAAAACCCTGTCTGAAAAAACAAGGTAGGCAAAGAATGACTGAGGAAGATACTTGATTCTGACCTCTGCCCTCCATGTGTTTGTACAACCATAAACGTGCACATGTGCATGCACACCGCGAGCGCACTGACACACACACACACACACATGAACACACATTCATATAAAGTGGACACTAGGTTGGGAGGATAATTCAGTGGATAAAAGTACTTGCTATAGAAATGTAGGGATTAGAGTTTGGATCCCCAGAACCCACATAAAAGAATTGGGAAAGCATGGTAGTCACCTGTAATCATAGCACTTAGGACACAAAGACAGGGAACCCCAAGATCAAGTTAGGTAGTTAGACTGCAGGAATTGATAAGATCCAGGTTCAGTGAGAGGCCCTGTCTCAATAAATAAAGTGAGGACTGGGATATCCCTCAGCAGCTAAGAGCACTTGATGCTCTTGCAGAGGACCCAGATTCAGTTCCCAGAACCCACGCTCCAATGAGTTTCCACTCATTTTTCTTCTGGCCAGGGGTACCTACACACATGTGGTGCACATAAATTCAGGCACACACCTATACGTAAAATTAAAAAATTAGATAAAATTAATTCACCTTTTCAAAAAGGAAATGTAGGGCTGGAGAGACGGCTCATCAGTTCAGAGTCTGTACTTCACTTGTGGATCACCCAAGTTCAATTCCAAACATCCATATCAGGTGGTTCTCAAATGCCTGTAACACCAGTTCTAGAGGATCAGATACACCCTCTTCTGGCCTACCTAGACCCTGCACTCATGAGTACCAACCCCCACTCAGACACACACATGTACATATTGTTAATTTTTTTAAATAAATAAAGTAGGGAGCAATCAAGAAAGACACCAATATCAACATCAGACCTCTTGTGTGTGTGCATACAAAGGCATACACACACATGAACACACACATACATGTGCATATTTAGAACAATTCAAGTAAGTTTTTGATCCAAATACCATTCCCACATTATGTGTGTAAAACTGCATCTGGAGGAAAACAAACATGTCAAAGAGAAAAGAAAGGATGATCTAGTTATAGAATGTATATGATATGTAGCCAGAGTACATCAAGGAATAAGAAACAGGCGTAAAGGGGACTCAGACTCTCCAAAGCCATAAGCTGCCCTGTCAAAGGTTCTGTGTAATGTGTTTCAGTGGCAATGGTGATACCAGCACAAAGCAATGAAAAATGAAGAATGCTGACCAGGTTCTATGTAGCTTCAGCCTGTTCTCTATTTCTTCAGAAACATTTCAGCCACGCTTCCATTCCATAGTTCCTGTTTCTAACCCTAGAAGACTTCAGCACAAGTATGGAGGTCTGTCTCCATGTCTTGTGCTCACTCTTTCTTAGAACAGGGGTGACTGGAATTCTCAGTGAATTCTTACAGAAAGCACCAAGCAGCTGGGTTAAAATTCTCTCTCTTTAAAATGCCCTCTCAGGTTAGTTCCCTGAAGCCATCTCTGCACAGAGGAAGCCTGCAGTCCAACACCACCTGTTACATGATCCATATAATTCAGGATGTTAGGCAGTCCAGATCTAAACCACATTCTATCTGTATGTAGTAGATGACATTTCACTTTTTTTAATTTTTGTTTTATGTGTGTGTTTTGCCTGAATTTATTATGTGTGCTACATGCATGCCTGGTGCTCTCAGAAGCCAGAAGAGGGTGTAAAATCCCCTTGAACTTGAACTGCAGTAGATAGTTGTGAATCACCATAAGTGTGCTGGGGACCAAGCTCATGTCCTCTACAAGAGCAGCAAGTACTCTTAACAGCTGAGCTCCAACCAATGGCTTTATTTGTTTGTGTTTTATTGTCCCATCATTCAGCTAATTCTGGACTCAGACACTGGGAAAGATAAGTTGAATTATTGCCCTGAAAAATCCAACAAATAAAGAAAAGAAAGAGAGCAATTCCTATGCTGCCCAAGGGTTGACTCCAGTCAAGATCATGTGATTTAGTTTAGAGTGGAAATTAACATACTAATCTCATGAATAGCAGAAAATAAAGAATTAATGTCTGCATTTAAAGTTCTATAAGGTATGTCATGTGATTACAACAGCATTCCATTTCTCTGTGGCCTAAAAACAGACCACTGAATTTCTTCCCAGATATTTTTCCTCAGTGATCTTGGGTTGGATGGCTCCATGGTAACCTCTGGACATGGGGACCATTTGGAGAAGGTCTGGTTTATGTCACTGTGCAAACTGGAGACCAAGACATCAAGGTTTCTTATTCATAACAGTCCAAACCAGGCAATAAGCCCTCCAGGACCCTCTTTTTTCCGCTAAGCTTAGTTCTACCACATTCCTCTTTATTCTCTTTTATTTCTAACACTGCCTTCTCACACAGGGGAACAACAAAATTTACCATTAACTTACAAGCATCCAGCCTATCTTTTTAAACCATGCTCTATATTTTCCTATATTTTGAACTTCACTTTGATGAGGGATTTCTAATTTATCAACAATACAACATAAACTAACACCTGAAATACAGGACACAGTATTCAACTACTATTATCACAAATGGCCTTAAGCTTAGCCCACAAAGGAGAGCAACCTGACAACTCTCCCCAGGGAATACCATGGTGTAGCAACAGGGAAATAGCCCAGGAAAAGGACATGGGTAGAGATGAGGCCAGACTTGAAACACCATCTCATTCACTTCACAATAGCCTAGCACTAAACACACAGAATCAACTGAGCTCCTACCTCCTCACCTGTAACTGACATATACTCCATCTATTTTCCAAAGCTTTCAGATGGGGTAATGTGAAGTAATGGTCGTTAACTTACTTATACTAAAACTCCTACTAGCACCATCACTAAAATTCCCAGCTCAGAATTCATACCAGGCTATTTCATTTGGTATAACTATCAAAATATCAAAAGCTTCAATATTTCCAAGTAATGTTGTCATAAGTTGCTTGTCCAAATAACTTTTGCTACAGAAATGAAGCTGCACGCTGCCTTCCTAAAAAGTATTTGCAAGAAGTCAACTCAGCTTTCTCTCTTCTGGAAAGCATTTACTAAAGTTATGACATATGCTAAGTAATACCTCCAAGGATGGTCTTCAGGAACTGTTCACCTTTTGTTTCCTGAGACAGGATCTCTCATTGGCCTGGAACTCAAACAGGTTTAGCCATCTGACCAGCACTGGGAGCCAGCTGTCTCCACCTCCCTGGCAATGAATACACACCACAACCTCTGAATTTTACATGAATGTTGTGGCTCAAACACATGTCCTTATGCTTGTGGGGCAAATATTTTACCAACTGAGCCGCCTCCCCTGCTCTTAAGTAACACATTTTTAAAGAATGACATATGTACATTGGGACTGTAGAGCCCTTGCCTTTGCTTGCATGATGCCATGTCCTTACCGCAACTCATTCTTAGTGCCAACAACTACTGACCATTCCCAATCCAATCAGACGCTGCCCAGTTTATCTTGCAGGCTCCTCCACTCACTAGCCTCTCAGCTGTTTCTTTACTATGTCTGTCAGCGTCTCACATGCTATTATTACTTGTCCACTGTCTCTAGTCCAACTAGAATCTAGTTTCCATAAGGGCACAGCTTTGTGCACTGCTGTATGCTTCTTTCATGAATGAATAGACTGAGTATATATAAGCCAAAGCCTTCAACGACTGCCATCACCTTCCTCTTTTCACTTTACTCCCATCTCTACCAACACACAACTGTCAGCTGAGTACAACTTCCACGGGCCCTGGCTTTGCCATAACAAACTTTCCTCATCATTCAATCTACCCATCAAAGTATAAACAGTATTTTTCAAACCTTCTTCAGGAAGCTTCTAACCCAAGAGTATGCCACTCTTCCTTTCCTTTGTGCTACATCTATACATTTGTCTACACTGGCACTAACTAAATTACTAGAACTTGTAACCTCTCTTCCTAGATTGTGAGTTCCTAAAGACCAGGGCTTTATCAACAACCTGACACAGCCCTTATCATAAAGCAATTTATCTGCAAATAGCCACTAAATTAACATATGCATGACCATTCTACAAGAGGAATGAAAGCATGGAGTGTTAAGGAGTCACTACTCTGGCTAGAGAGATGGCTCAAGGCACTGATTGCTCTTTTAAGAACCTGTGTTCAAATCCTAGCACCCACATGGCAGTTCGAAACTGCCTATAATGGCCAGGCATGGTGGTACACGCCTTTAATTCTCTGAGTTCAAGGCCAGTCTGGTCTACAGAGTTCCAGTATAGCCAGGGCTATACAGAGAAACCCTGTCTCGAGAACTCAAAAAAAAAAAGGTCACTACTCTAAGTTTATGATATATTTAAGTATAAGCAGCCATGAGATAAAACGACAACCAATACCACCATCTAGAGTAATGAAAGAGGAATAATACACAAATCACCAAAGGATTCCAAAATCACCAAGCACAGCTGTAATCACAACTTGCTGTATATGTACCTCAGTTCCTCCTTGCTCAAAATTTTTAAGCTTGATTCTTGTTGCTGCAGATATTGAGACCCAGATCAGTAGCAGGAAATGAAAAGACTTGGGTTTCCCAACGAATAATAATCAAGTAGACCAATCACCCTCTGAGAAAGTTTCTGATGCTTCACCTAATACATGGTTTTATGTTTCCCTTAATACAAGGTAGTGTTGTGCTGTTAAATACAAACATTTTAATTAAACTTCAGAGTAGTTCTCCAGGTGTAGCTAGATATTACCACTACCTAACTAACTCCTAAGCTTCCCACCAAATACACCCTATGCCAAAAATGGGCTGCAGTTGTCCCTAGGCTATCAACAACTTCAGTCTTTGACAGACACACAAGAACCACCCATACTTAGAGCAGTTACCCTCAGCCTTAAGAAGTCTTATCCATTACCTCAGAGAGTTGCTATTTCTTCTCTAAATGTTGAACACAAAGGACACTAAATCCAGCCTTAAGGAAGCTTGCCCTGCCTACTTAATGTAATAATGTAGGTGCCTATATAAATGTTTAATCACACAGATGCTTGCAAATAAGAAAATAACCATATGTAAGACACCAATGAGAAAAAAATGAGACCTCTTAAACCCCATAACAGCTAATATAACATCAGTGAAACCAGAAGATATAAGTGACTCTTAATTTTACCCTCTCCTACCACCAAGTAAACCAAACTCTGGAAAATGTACCTCCTCATATTTTTTAAATGGTATGCCTAAGTTTAGAGTCCTGGAATTTTTTCATTAAGATATGAGATTCGGGCTGGAAGGAGACATGGCTCAGAGGTTAAGAGCACTGGCTGCTCCTCCAGAGGACCCAGGTTCAATTCCCAGCACCTACATGGCAGCTCACAACCATCTGTAACTCTTATTCCAGTGGATCTGACATCCTCACACAGACATACATGTAGCCAAAACACTGATGTACAGAAAGTAAAAATAAATAATTTTTTTAAAAAGATCTGAGATCCATAACCACTGTCTGTCTTCAAACATAAGGACAGCTACAGCTATTTGTTGAGTGCTTGTGTAGCAGACAGTACACTAAGCATCTTTTAACTGCATTTTTCCAAAGCAAAAATGCAAGGCACGGATTAGTTCTGTGTTTTTGTTTTGTTTTCTGACATGATTTCTCTGTGTAGCCCTGGTTGGCCTGGAACTCACTATGTAGATCAAACTGGTCTCAAATTCACAGAGATCCAGCAACCTAAGCCTCCAAAGTATTGGGATTAAAGATGTACACTACCACATACAGCTCTACATCTTTCTTAAAATGAGGGAACAGAAGCTCTGAAAGAGACTGGCCATTTACAGGTAAAAAGGCCTACTGGATTCCAAACCTAGGTCTGTTTCCATTACATTGCTAAATGAATCTCTATTTCCATTCCAATGTGTCCCTTCTAAAGAGTAAATCTAATCTTTTGCCCCATATCCCTGAGACAAGTTTCATCTCTCGAGCCTTCACCCCTTGTCACTCTCACCCCTGCTGCCATACTTAAGTCCAGCAGGTCTCTAGTCTCTCTCTTTATCTGTGACCATTCTGTTTGTTTACCATGAACACTTTTCCCCTCTGGTAGGCTATTTTCACTAAAAACATCGGTTTACACAGAAAACCCTAGCTCAGGAAGGCCTTTATCCTACCAAATACAATCTCAAAATTGGGTTAAATGGCCATGTGTTTCAATTATCAGTAAAACTTCTTATACTCTATTACTTTAGTGCCTTACAGTGAATAGAACATTTCAGAATTTCTGGACTGCTAGTACCATGTGTATGCAGTAAGGACTGCATTGGGTTGAATTAATGAAGCAGTTGCTTTGATTTGCTTTTGAAGGCACCTGCTGCTACCTGCAGCAGACCTCTTAATCTTTTTTTCTAATTCTTCATCTTAAAATGGTAGACTACTGCACCTACCTAATAGCTTAGGAAGAAGTAGTAATGAATTTAGCACCATCTCCAGTACTTTGAAAGTAGACGTTAAAGTTAGGAAAATCTGTTTTCATTCTCCACGTTTTTCCAAACCCATAATCTCGGATAGCACCATCTGTCAACAGCTGTCATCAGAGAGAGAGATTTCCTCCAAAGGTCTTAAGATTTTACAAACATTCCTCATCCAGACTCTTCCTATCTTTTAGCTTTTTTGTTTGTTTGTTTGTTTGATTTTCAAGACAGGGTTTCTCTGTGTATCCCTGACTGTCCTGGCCTCACTCTGTAGATCAGGCTGGCTTCGAACTCACAGAGATCCGCCTGTCTCTGCCTCCTGAGTGCTGGAATTAAAGGCGTGCGCCACCATGCCCTGCGTCTTTTAGCTTCTCATAGAGATCAACAGCTAGAATATCAAACTCGTAAGTCACTAATCTTTGCAGTCTGCTGCATCTTACTCACTTACTCACTGGTTTCCTCCCTTAAAGTCAGAACCCATGCCCATAAGGAAGTGGTAGCCTACCCCCACAGAAACCACTCAGCACCTTTCCCCAGACTGTCACTGCTCCCTACCCCGCCTCATCCTGCCCGCACCCAGGCTTCTGAGAATTAGTAGAAAACTGGATATCTAGTGCAAAGTTAAACCTCCTCCTCGTAGATTATTAAGAAACCCCCTGCTACCCGTTCCAAGACACAGAATGAGTTTCTAGTATCAAAAACCAAGAAACGGGATGCCTTTAAACCCTTTTCTCCATACGAGGTCACGAAAAGTGTTGCCTTCAAAAAGAGACCCAAATCGGCCAATCTACCCCGCCCCTTCCCAACAGAGTCCTGGGTCTGGTCCACTCCCAGTCCACAAGCTGATGTACTACTAGCTGAGACGGGGATGCCTTCCGCCCCCCGCGTCAACTCCCTGACCACTCCCGTGCCCTCTTCTCCCTCAGCCCAGGCCGCGCGTGGCCTCCCGCCGCCAGCTCCTCCCCAGACCGCTACTCACCGCTTCTTAGGGATGCTGCCTGACTCCGGTGCGGCGGGAGCGGCGGAGGGCGACGCCCCGGCCGCCGACGCGGCTCTCCGCGCTTTGCACTCATTGGTACTGGGAGCCTCCTGGGGCCGGCCCAGCAGATGGCCCGATAGAACCCGCAGCCGCCGGCGCGCGCGGCCCGCGTCTGGGTACCGCTCGCTCGCGCCCGCCTCGCCCGCCGCCTCCGCCATGGCTTCCGCCTTGTGCCGCCGCCCGAGGCCGCTGGGCGCAGGTGAAAAGTCACTCAGAGCGGAGCCCCGCGCGACCATTCGCTGCGGCGCATCCCGGCAGCCACTGCGGCGACTGGCGGTAGGGGCCTTGCGCCCGGAGCTTCACGGGCTCTGTCCCCGCCCACAGCAGCCTCGCCCCGCCCCTCCCCGCCTCGGACACGCCCGCCGCCGCGCCACGCCACGCTTGGACTCTGCGCACCTGCAGAGCAGGTGAGTTCCTGCGGAGCCTGGATTGGCCCAAAGGGGCAGGAGGAGAGCCAAACTACACAACACAGTCGCAGTGACCAAACCTACGGGTGTGGCGTCCAGGATGTGCCCCATACGCCCGGAAGCTATTTCCTGGAACAGATGCCTAGGAGCCTGAATAGTGGGCGGGTGGTGCTGCTAACCTAGCAATGGAGCCAAGCCTGCCTTCCTGGTGAAGCAATCACTTCCACTGCTAGGTCAAAACCGAGCCTTTAGCCGATAGAGCCGATGCCTCCACCAGGCGCGTTTCGCATCACCTAGTTAGTATCTAGCACTGCGCTCAGCACTAATCTGGACGTTAAAGGACAACTTCCAGTAGTCTCCTTCCACTACGTGGGTCCTGGGCATCAAGCTTCCTGGCAAGTGCCTTTATCCACTGAGCCATCTTGCCCACTTTGAGGTGTGTTTTTATACAACCCTCAAGCTAATAGTTTTTATACTTGAAAAGATGTTGTCTGCAAAATTGCCATTGAGTTTGTTTTATGTTAGCCAACTACTCTTAGGCATGGGACCTACTTTGAAGTATGGTTAATATACCCAGAGAGACTCCACTGGAAAAAACTAATTTTCCTTTGCAAATTGTGGGTACCAATTTCAGATACCCTCCTGATTAAAAGTGAGACACAGTTTCCACTTCACCCTCCCAGCTCTGGGACTCCATCTGGCTTGACCCTCTGTAGGTCCTGTGCATACTGCCTCAGTTTCTGTGAGTTCAAGTCAATCGTTCTGTTGTATCTGCAAGACACTGTTTCTTTAGAGTCGTCTGTCACCTCTGGCTCATACAGTCTTTCCTTCTGTTCTATACAGATCCTTGAACCCTGAAGGGAGAGGTTTGATGAGGACATTCTATTTGGGTGGCTTGGCATCTTTTTTTTAACATTTATTTATTAATTCAGGTTATTGGCATCTTTTTTATACTTAGATTTTCAGATGATATGAAAGCTATAAGGCCTAGTAACATCTATTTCATGAAACTACCTGAGGTCTCTGTTGAATTTCCTTCTGACTTTTAAGTTCATGAACCCTGTTTCTGTGTACACCCTCACACCACAGTAAATCTCCTCCTGCTGGGTGTGACCAGGATTCAGTGGATGACCAAGAAAGTAGATAAACATTCCTGAACATTTGATAACAGAAGAAAGAGATCCTTTGATGCCATTGTCTGTTAGAGAAGTAGTGTCTTACTTAAAAAAACAAAAGAAAACCTCACTTTGCCTTCCAGTAGCATGCACATGATCATAATGACCTTTCTGTCTTGCACAAGCTGAAGAAAGACACATATCTGTTAGGCAGGTAAAAGTCACCAGAGAAGGTGGAGGTGACTCAGTCCAAGAATGAATGAGCTAAGGGATCTTTCCCTAAAAATTGTCCCCTCCCAGTCATCCAGACATTGCTTCCATTTCCTGCATAGTTTACTTCATCAAGCAAATGTCACTCAGGTTACTGGTGCCATTGCTGCAGAGAAAAACAACATCTTTGCTTTAAACTTATCAGTTACTGAGTTGAGATGTTCCACAGCCTCTAATAAGGATTATGCTTTGCTCTTGCAAGAGCATATTGATTTCGTCTGTGCTTCCTTGAATAAAACAGAAACTCTGTGTCATCTGCCTCCTTTTATGCTCCCTTGTCCCCAGGGGCTTCGATGCCATTCTGCTCCTGGACCTCATGGTTACCTTTACTGCCTGTCTCCCTTTATACAGCTGGCACTTCGCCTGTGCTTCTCTCTGTGTGTACAGTGTTTCCCTAAGGGTGACTGTTTTTCATTTATCATACACTCCCTTCCTTTAATTTTTATTTACATATTTCTCTTCCCCCCCCAAAAAAAAAAGGCCAAAAACTTCCTGAAGGCAGTAGTCACATTGTACCCAAGACTTACACTCAGTTTATAAGGGGCTCGAAAATTTGAATCTAGGAAAATGGACTGGAGCCAGAAATGAAAATGGTGTAACTAATAGTTAACGTTCAGTTGCCTCCTAGAATGGTACTGCGGTGGTCAGTGGAGACCATCTCAAATTCAGCCTGGTTCTTTCCCACCCTCCTCTAAGGATGGTAGCCTCAGACATCAAAGAGTACAAACAGAAGGTACTTTATTATCAATTCTGGATTATCAACTTTAAACAGGATAAAACAACCTGAATATTACCACACAGGATTTAAATAAAACGGGTTTGAACACTTGTTAGCAATAGGGTGCTGTCTAGGAGCCATGAAAGCACCAAGAAATGTTTTGTGGTTTGTTTGGAGGTTTTGTTAGGTTTTTGTTTATTTGCTTGCTTGTTTTGACTTGGGGGGTGGTCTTAACTCTGTAGCCTTGGCTGACCTACAACTCAGTCTGAGATGAGGATGTCCTCCAATTTACAAGATCCCCCTGCCTCTGCCTCTACTACAGTGTTGGAAGTAAAGGCTTGTGCCACCTCTCCTGGCAACCTTGGGGAATGTTACAGCTTTTGGAGGTTGGAAGCAGCTACTGGAATTAATTCCTGTCTGCAGCCGAAGTTCAGTGTCTCAGACCGTGAGGATAAATGACTCTACCCCCACCCCCACTTCCTGTAGCCATTGGTTAAGTCCTGGGGGGTGGACTCGACAGCTCTCCCTGTCCAAAGCAGAAGCCTAGAGTGCCTGGAGCCAACATCTCCAGTGAGTCTTAAAGGTAGTCTTTATTCTCTGCCGAGTGAGCTGACTGGGAACTGGCTCCTGAAGCCTTCATTCAGGCCTCTTCCTTTGAAAAGAACAGGAGTTTCTGAGGCCAATCTCAGGAGACTTGTTCTCTTCTTCCTCTATAGGTTCCTGAAGCAGTTCTACTGCCTTCTATGGGCTTTAGCCTGAATTTGTAGGGTACCAACTGGACCCTGATTGGCTGAATTTGGGTATAAAAATAAGATGAAGAGATAAAACCAATCAGGGAAGAGCTGTCAAACCTGGTGGGAAAAGAGAAAAACCCTGAGCCAACCAAAAGTTTCTAAAAGCTCACAATCAAATTTGCAGGTCCCCTCCCCTGTCTGTGCAGAGGGGAACTTACAAGAAAATTCCCGTCTGTTCCCAGATTCATAGCCTAGTGCTTCCCTGCTTCCTTCATCTAGAATTTTCCTCAGATGGGGCTTTCTGTTTCTTTGCGGCCTATCCACAGCTTGCCGGGGTTCTGAAACCTGGGGGGAAGGGGAAGACACCCCTAACAGTGCTTCCACAATGGTGGAAATGCTCTATAGCTGTCTGTCCAATCATTGACAACTAGATTGGTGTTATGAACACTTAAAATGTGATTAGTATGACTGAAAAAAATGAGGATTTTTGAGGAATGTTTAGGTGGGTTTTTTTGTTTTGTTTTGTTTTTTTTAGGTGGGGTTTTTGTGTTTGGTTGTTTTGTTTTGTTCAGATGGGTTCTCATGTAGCCCAGACTGGCCTCAAACTTGCTGGGTAGTCAAGGATGACCTTCAACTCCCAATTCTCTGTCCTCCACCTCCTAAAATATGGGATTACAGGCGGGTATCACTAATGTCCAGCTTTGGGTTTTTACATTTCAGTTAATTTAAACTTAAATGATCACGTTGAGCCTCATGGTGATCACTCTGCATAGCACAGGCTCAAAAAGCTAATGTAATTGTGCCAGGAAATATGAACCCTCCTCCTCCTTCTACTGTCAACCGTGGTAAAGTGTGCAAGGAACAAAAATTTATGGTTTTGTGTACTGACCTAATGCTGTACATGTTTGGGGATTTTTTTGTTTTTTGTTTGTTTGTTTTTTGAGATAGGGTTTCTTTGTGTATCCCTAGCTATCCTGGAACTCACTCTGTAGACCAGGCTGGCCTTGAACTCACAGAGATCTGCGGTAGAAGTTAGTTAGACCTTTTTAGTGAAATTAGTAGGCAGTTCAGCTTAGCATAGGGATTTGAATGTCATCCTTTGAGGTTGCTGAGATAGAAACTTGAAGGAGTGTGACTAAGAAACCATGAAAGCCGATGTGGGTTGCCTCAGCAACAGGGCAGCTGGGAAACCTTGAGAGACTTTGGATCCTCCACCGAGTACCCTGAGGATCTCCAAGTAAGATGATTTATAAGCCAGAGACTCCACAAGGTCACCCTTCTTGCTCCTGCCCCCACTAACCGAAAACAAATTCTGGAGAAGCACACAGCAAGGTACACCATTAACCAAATTTACATAGAACCTGCTGAGAAAGAGTCTTTCAAGGCATCTGACTTGGGGCTCCAAAATGCCAAAAAGGACAAAGAGGTGAGCAAACTTCGAACTTCGGAAGCTGCTTGGAGAAGCTTTTGGCTGTGAGTTTTGCTCAGGCCAAGGAGACCATAGAGGGGAGTCTCGACTGATGAAAAAAGCTGGCCTCAGTTTGGCAGTTGGAACAGACTGACTTTATAATCCAGTCACAATTTGATGGTGAAAATAAATTGGCCTTACCAACTGGCGAGCAAGGCCCAATGGACTTTAAGTTTAAAAGATGCTACCTTTTGGGACTGCTGGGAGCCAAGTCACCCTACATGGACCTACGCTAAGAATATTAACCTCCTTTTAAGAAAGTTAAAATAGTGTTAGTTAAGTGTTTTTAGGTAAGTATTAGAATAATCCTAGATAGATATTAGAATGCCCTTAGATGATAGATTATAGAGTTTAGGTTATAGGATTTAGGTATTTTATAGGTGATTGTTAAACATTAATAAATATAACTATTGATAAATAAAAATATTCTGTTACAGATATCCGCCTGCCTCTGCCTCCCAAGCGCTGGGATTAAAGGTTTGCGCCACCAAGCCCAGCCATTACAGACAGTTTCAAACTGCCATATGGGTGCTAGGATTTGAACCTGGGTCCTTTGGAAGAGCACCCAGTGCTCTTTACCACTGACCCATCTCACCAGTCCCTGTACATGTATTTTTAACCCCCCAAATGCTGTACATGGTTAGATGCAGACAAATCAATGTAACTTTTGGCACATTGTAGACTAGATAGACTTTTGTGAGCCATCTTGCTACTAGCTATTATAGGAAGTTCCTTCTGTATAATATGCACTTGGAAAATGTCTTGAGAATAGTAAAAATCAGGGTTGTCATATGAAATCTAGCCCACTGAAGTTACTGCCTTTCTGAGAAATCATTTCCTTACCCTAAAAAAAAAAAGTTTATTACATTTTATTATGTGTGTACTCCTGTGGCAATCAGAGGACAACTTGCAGGTGTTCATCTTCTCCTTCTACCACGTGGGTTCCATGAATCAAACTCAGGGTTTCAGGTTTGGGGCAGGCACCGTCCCTGTTAAGTCCCTCATCTCATCAGTCCAGAACCATTGCCTGTTAAACAAAGACTCTGAAAGATCTAAGGCGTTCCAAAAGCTACTTGACTACTGCAAAGAACTGCATAGTGGCTGCAAGGATGTTTAGAAGATAATCAATGTCTACGTTCTATGTGCATCTTGAAGGTTAGATCGGCTATCCTGTCCACCTCTGAAGTCCCTGAAACATTTTTTTTAAGTCATGTTTACTGTTGCTACTGAAACTAATGTGCTCTCCTGAGGGAAAGCTATTGACCTAGACACCTGAAGTGCTTATGTTTGAGATTTTAGCAATCCCAGCCTTTAAGTTTCTGAGAACCTGCCCAAATGTTAGTAGAGTAAGTTTGAAACACCACCTAACATGTTTGTTTACAACCATGTAGAATCTTGTGTTTTATACTAACATGTAAGCTGCAGTGTCCTCGGACTCGTTTTCAGATGGGCTGTTTTGACCTGACTGGGGGAGTTCAATGTACCACTGCCAGCATGTTTTAAGTGAAAATAAATTTCATTCTTGTTCAAGTTGAAGTCTGGACATTCCTCAATTTGCCAACTCTGGCCAAATTTATAAGTTAAAATTTAACATCAGTGGAGTAATACAATCTTTATCCTGGATGATTGAAACCTTCATGTAAACTAAAATTATGAGCCAGCAGAAAAACCACGTAACATCTATTTGAGTATGTGTACTCAAATGAAAACAGATAGGTAGCCAGGCAGTTGTGGAACCTGTTCTGTACCTAATTCACTACGAAGGGCTGAGACATTTGGGAGTATGTGAGCCAGTAGCTCTCCTGTATGGCACAATCACTTATCAATTAAGAAAATGCTTGACAGACTTGCCCACAGGCTGATCTGATACAGTCTATTCCTCAGCGGACCTTACCTCTTCCCAAATGCCTCCAGTTTGTGTCAAGTTGACAAAACAAACAAACCAACAACAACAGCAAAAAAAAAAAAAACAAACAACAAAGCAAAACAAAAAAAAAACCTAACCAGCACAAACTTCAAGGAGCTTTCTATCTATGGCCATTTCTCTTAACTACCTTTCTATATACAATATAAGAAATAGAAACTGAAAAATATTTAGATTATTTCTTTTTCTTTATACATATTCTAAGGAACATAAAAACAAAATAAGGTACATCTTCCAGAATAAAAGCTTGAGAAGAAAGTTCCTTCTTTTTGTGTCTCTCAAGTCTTGTCAGTATTTGACTTAATAGAAGGCAACAGGACTCTCACATCTGCTTCTGAATTCTCTCTGTGGAGATGTCCCACAGCTTGTGTCCTATGGGAAATGTCCATTTGCGCTCATGAGAGAATGAAAGTTAAAAAGGCAAATAACATCTCAACTGACCCTCTGAAATTTTGTCTAGACTCCACAGAGGTGTCCAGACCTCATCCTGAGGGCTACAGCTCTAAATACTTAATTATATGTCTGCTAAGCAGTCGCTGAGGAAGGTCTAGATTCCAGAAGCAGTTAATGAGATTGTCTCAAGAAGCAATGTGTAAGAGTCTGAGTTTCTCCTGCCTCAGACACATAGCAAATTTTGTGTGTTCTTTTCCATTAAAAAAAATATATATAGTGCCGCTATTAATAAAACAGAGTTGTTAAGCCGGGCGTGGTGGCGCACACCTTTAATCCCAGCACTTGGGAGGCAGAGGCAGGCGGATCTCTGTGAGTTCGAGGCCAGCCTGGTGTACAAAGCAAGTCCAGGACAGCCAGAGCTGTTACACAGAGAAACCCTGTCTCGAAAAACCAAAAAACAAACAAACAAAAAAAACATCTAAGATGTTTTCCCTTCTGTGTAACTACTCCAAACACAAACATTTACACCCTTCAAAGCTCAGACATGAAAGCTGCTTAAATCGGTTGTGAGAAGTGACCTGCAACCCACCCGTGCAGTATTCCCACTCTACTCCATAGTCTGCTACATGACAAGAACAAATGTCTACCTATTGTTAAAAATATTAACATTCTACATGCTTTGTTGTTGTTTTAACCAAAGATGTATGCTGGCTTCTTCATAGTCTTAATTTCTAGCCTCTTTTTTAACACCTATTGCTTTTTTTTTTCTTCCTGTTAGACTTACCATTTTTCTTTGCTGATTTTCAACTTTGGTTAGTATGATGCAAGGCTGCAGAGAGCTCATAAGAAATATGAAGTGACGGGTCAGTGTGGTGAGCCAAGTGACAGTGTCATGGGAAGAGCAAAGACCAGGGCTAGAGGGTCTCTCTAGGAGAAGCCAAAGCAGGTAACCCTGTTCCCAAATAGAGCCTGCATAGGAAGTACCATAGAGATTTGTGACTACAATCCAAGAATCTAAGAACAGACATTGGGAAACCAACAACTCCTACCACAAAGAATCTTTTATTTAATATTCTCTTAAAGGGCACCATCTTCCCTTCTGAGTATGGTCTCAAAAATATATCCTTGATCTGGCATCTTTTATACAAATACTGAAGAGTTTGGAAGTGTTGAATATCAATTTGTTTTGTTTTGTTTTGCTTTGTTTTTTGAGACAGGGTTTCTCTCTGTTGTCCTGGCTATCCTGGCACTCACTCTGTAGACCAGGCTGGCCTTGAACTCACAGAGATCCACCAGCCTCCCAAGTGCTGGGATTAAAGGCAAGTGCCACCATGCCCAGCAATTACAGGCAGCTGTGAACTGCCATGTGGGTGCTGGGATTTGAATCCCGGTCCTTTGGAAGAGCAGCCAGTGCTCTTTAACCGCTGAGCCATCTCTCCAGCCCCAAATATAATTTTTTTTACCCCTGGTTTAACACATACAATTGTCATGGCCTATCACCATGCAAATTTTCTTTACCATGAATGCTGAATCTGCTGGGTGAAAAGTAAATATTCTGGTTTGCATGTATGCTGTGTCAAAGAAGAAAGTTTAAATTCATATAACGGAAATTTTTATCATAAATATCTCTAATGCTGTTTTTATGATGAGCATAAACTTGAACTTTTGGACTCCAATGAGAAGCCACCCAGCCTGACCAGGAGAGTAGACACAAGGCTGGATGAGCAAGCTACAAAAAACTACAAAATCAAGACTATTGCGGCATTGGAGTCCACTGGGAAAGGCCAAAGACTCAGACTCAATTCAAATTTAGATTAAATGAATTTATTCTTACTGCTAGCAAGACAGCGGCCTGACAACATATGATGCTGAAGGGAACTAAAGGAAGGGTTAATAACGGTGTATGTAAGAGGTGTACATTCCAATTTTGTATGGAATCCACAGGTAGGCAAGAAAATAGTGTTACTCCTCTCAGTAGTTTCTCTTTCCTGCTGTATAGTAATCAAATGACTTCTCTATCCTAGTCACCCGGCTACAAGCCAACTTACAAAGCAGAGAGCAAGCAGCTAAATCCTCACACCAGGGACATCATGATCCTATTCTTATCTGGCCTGACTGCCTCTGGTCTCTCACTGGCATTCCAGGGCAAAGGCCTATGGCCCCTCAGGGATGCCTGGTGCCATATTAAGTTTCTTTATCCATCACAGGAGAGTTACGTGTAAATTATTACACAGGTCTGAGCCCTCTGGAGAAGTGTCACTAATTGGCTGGGATAGAGCTGGCAATAACACAGTGCCATTAGGTCGGGGATGGCTGTCACAAGGCAAACAACAAAAAGAGTTTTGGAAAAAGAGGTATCTGATTTCATCCAAGACAGTGGACACATGAAGAAATTGTCACTATGCCAAGATCTTCAAAGGGGAATTTGCACCCTCAGCTGGAGAGCTGGACTCCTACAGTCATGAAGAAGAAGAAGAAGAAGAAGAAGAAGAAGAAGAAGAAGAAGAAGAAGAAGAAGAAGAAGAAGAAGAAGAACCCACCCCATCCCCGAAAAGATTGAGGAGAAATGGAAAGAGCAGGCTCAGAAGCAGGAGGAGGCAGTCCAGTAGGGGCCCGTGATGGTGAGCCCTGCCAGCAAATACAAGGACAAAAATAGCCACCTCAATGACAGAGGAGCACCCAAAGATGCAGCCCACATGCTACAAGCCAGCAAGACCTGTGGCTGTGTACTTGTGGCTAACAAGTGGCCCACAGACGATAGAGGAGGGCATGTATGAAATCCGAGCCAATGAACTCTGGGACAGAGTGGGAAAGAGGTGCCAGTTACCCTCTAGGCATCCCACCCTACTCCCTTAGCCCTCCGGCAAGCTGGGGGCTTGGAGGGACAGAGATGGTACTATCAAGACCCATCCTGGAGCCCCATCCCAAACTATGATGTCCTACCAGCTGTCACTCAGGCTGGGGGGAAGAGGTTGTTTGTCACTATTGCAGTTTAGATGTGGGGTGTGTGTGTGTGTGTGTGTGTGTGTGTGTGTGTGTGTGTGTGTGTG
>CAJQZJ010004748.1:1555090-1580411 GCA_907164525.1 Lophiomys imhausi | reverse complement strand
CACACACACACACACACACACACACACACACACACACACACACACACGCACACGCACACGCACACATACATGCACACAGAGAGAGATATGCCTGGGGGCATGTACAATAAGTAAATGTTATTTATGATTATTCCTAAATTTTCAGTGTAGCCTGTATTTGTATTGCCATTTTAAAAACAATTCCTATTGTGAAAACTCTAGAAAGGATAATCAAGTGTAAAGGAGTAAAAATGTCCCCGTGCTAGGCATTTCCTATCACTTAGGTGTCAAATATGCTAACGGTGCCACCCCAGCAATGTAAAGGGAGTCATTTTGTGGCATCGTCTAGTCACTGACTTTAATGCCACGGTTGCTTCAGTATCGTAGAGGCTGATACCATCCCATGCTTTGGTGAGAGATGAGGAAAAAACTATATTAAAAAATATGCTACTTACCCATTGTCAGCTGTGTTGATTTCAAGGTCAGATCCAGGAGTGAACTTAGACACCATGGAGCCACCTCTTCACCCCACACAGTGGAGGGACTCTGTGAGGGAACGAAGATATCTGGCCAACTACTGTCCACAGAGTTTGGCAAAACATCTTGACAAAGCACTGAGAGCAACCAACACGTGCAAAAAAAGAAGAAAGGTATTTCTTCATCCTAACCAGAAAGACAGTATTTCATTCATTACAGTTGTATATGTTGGCTAACTGTTGCTGGCTAACGAAGCCCTGCAAAATGTGGTAGCTTAGAACAGCAAAGGGACTGCCACAGTTGACAACCTTTATTCTGAATCGTTTCTGAGGGTGATGAACACGGAGTGAAGTACTGGGTGCGTCCGGCTCATAATCTCTTAAGAAGTTGCAACCCCACTGGGAGCCAAGGCTTAACTTCTAAGACAAACCACTTCCAGGTTCATTCTCAAGGTTGCTAGCCAACCTCACTTCCTTACTACAAGGATCTCTCCAGAGGCTGCTTGAGTGTCTTAACGATATGTCTGGTGTTTTCCCATAAAGTGACAGACAGAAATGAGAGAGAAAAGACAGTTAAGAGAACACACAAGTGAGAGAGTGTCCTTGATGGGATCTGTTTCCTCTGTAATCTGGTACAGGAAGTGGCACACCATCAGTCTGACTTATCCTGTTGATCATACACTGTAGAACAAAAGAACACGAGGATGTGAATACTGAGAAGTATGGATTGCTGGGTACGTTTTAGAAGCCAGCTACCACATGTAGGATGAAAAAGAAAAGACAGAACCCCCTAAGCTCTCAATAAGATACATGAAAATAGATCTGCAAAAGAAATATAGTTGGACTCCAATCTAACTAGGATTTTTTTTTAACTAAAGTCAAACAAAAGAGGCCAAATAGTGCCTACCAAACATTTAAAATATTGACATTTTTATGCTACAAATCTGTGTTTAAGAAGAGAGAACCAGCCGGGCGGTGGTGGCGCACGCCTTTAATACCAGCACTTGGGAGGCAGAGGCAGGCGGATCTTTGCGAGTTCGAGGCCAGCCTGGTCTACAAAGCGAGTCCAGGACAGCCAGAGCTGTTAAATAGAGAAACCCTGTCTCGAAAAACCAAAAAAAAAAAAAAAAAAAAAAAGAAGAGAGAACCACTATCAAACAGTCCAGGGGTTTCCTGGCCTATCTATGTTCTTAGCTGTAAAGAACACCAACAGCAATGGCTGCTGAACTCTGTTTTCTCAATCCCATTCTCAGATGGAGTTCTGCGTGCCTTCGCCTGGCTAAGCTCCTGGCTTTTAGCCCCACACCTCTCTGCCTGGACACAGCAGCTCTACTTCAGCTGTATTGTTGATTTAGAAATTTGACCACCCTGATCAAGGAACTTTGGTGGAAGAGAGGAGAAATACAAAACAGCACATGGTTTCTGACAGCAACAAACCTAAAATTTCAAGTTAAGAAAAGTCAGATATGGTGGTACACACCTTCATTCTCAGCACTCAGAAGGCAGAGGCAGGAAGATGTCTGTGAGTCTGAGCCCAGCCTGGTCTCCTGGGACTGGAGTTGTAGTTGTGAGCCATTGTGTTGATGCTGGGAATTGAACGGAGTCCCCTGGAGGAGAAACCAGTGCTCTCAACTCTGCAGGCCCCACTGCTGCTGGTTTTGAAAGATATTTTTAGGCTGGAGAGATGGCTCCGTCGTTAAAGGCTAGGCTCACAACCAAAAATATAAGAGAATGCAAGAGATCAGTGCGGAACAAATCTGATCTTGCTCCCTACCTCAATCCTGCAACTTCACAGTAATTGGTGTGGGTGGGCCTTCTAAGAGTAGGTAACTTCCAGCCTACCAAGAGAACCCCATTGACTCCTCAGTAACATTGGTCAGGTTGCAGTAATAAAACAGAATCTTTTAACAAGTAGATATCACCTCATCAAAACCGAAACAAATCTATGCTCAAAATTAACCCGAAACATGGCTAACTGTGCAAACTGAAGAACGGCTGAGGAGGAAAAGGGGAGATCAGTGGCTTCTCTTTGGTTTCGTAACAACTATAGTGGGAGAAATAGTCTATAGCAATTTTATTTATTACTAAAAGACAAACTTAGTCATTTATTTCCACAATCAAGAGGATAATAAATTGATTCTGTTTAGTGGAAGGAGTTAGATGCACACGCCCGCTCCTGAGTCTAATGGTCACCATCAATCGTCCCTCGTCCCAAGCCAACAGCACTCTCAGCGCCCTACAATTCTGAATTTTTCTGAGTCCCTTTGATGTTATCAGAACATATGGAATTAGTGTTGTCAGGTATTTTCTTCTTGTCAGGATAATTCATTGGTATCTCTTCAAAGGAGTTCTTTTTTTTTTTCTTACTTTCTTTTTTTTTGGCACCACTTTAAAAAATAAAACACATATTCCCAGCAAAGGTAAAATATAATTTCTTAATCCTATAAGATAGAATTAACTAGGAGCCATGATGTCTGGCTTCTGGCTCATTATTCATTGGTTATTATGTTTATACACCAAATTATGACGGTTTTCTTTCCAGGTTCACTTCAACAGACAGTGTTTCCCAGGGGAACATATTGCTGCAGCTCGTGGCAGCGGGTCCAGCTCCTTTCTCGTGTGTTTATCTTTGAAGAACTCCCACAGACTGGCTTGGCTTTAACTACAGATAGATGTTTGTTCTGCATGGTTGGGAGGTATTGGGGAGAGGGCAGTGATGGGAGGGTGGGAAATAAATTTTGTTCAGTGTAAACACATAATAGTAACCTCAAATACTCTCGATGGGTTCTATCTCACCAAAGAATAAACTGTTGACACTTCCTTAGCAGCAAGTTTTGAAGGGCCAGAAACGAAGATATGAGAGCACTGGGCCCCTAAAAATAGAGCCAGAAAAGGTCAAAAGGAACAGTCTACATCCAGAATCAGTTACATGTCTTTCCATGTAAGTTCCAGCCCAAGGCAGCCTGACCCCAGTGGTTCCCAAAGGTCTTCAAATGAACATTTTAAAATATTCCTCCAGATTATGGCTTCAAAATGCTATCATCCCAGTACCTTACCTTACTTTTTCATTAAAAGTCTTAATTTTATAATCACTCAAAGCTCAGGAAAGTCCCTCTGGTATCTAAAGAAGGTTCTTAAATGTTTTTCTCTTCAAATCCATGCTACCAGTTCCTGCCATCCCCAATCCCATCGTTCCTCTCTGCACACATCGCTGCTCTATTGAGTTTTTTTTGTTTTTTGTTTTTTTTGTTTGTTTGTTTTTGGTTTTTTTCGAGACAGGGTTTCTCTGTGTAGCTCTGGCTGTCCTGGACTCGCTTTGTAGACCAGGCTGGCCTCGAACTCACAGAGATCCGCCTGCCTCTGCCTCCCAAGTGCTGGGATTAAAGGCGTGCGCCACCAACGCCCGGCTTCTATTGAGTTTTTAAAACACCCAATACTTTCACCACTGTCTGCTGGGATTTGGCCTCAAAGTACCTTTGAAGATTTATCCTGCACTACTCTCTAATCAAAATAGTTTTATTTCAACACTCCATTATGTAGGAACAGCCCTCCATCATACTTCCTCATCCATACATCATTCCTTTCTTCTGGTATTTTTAGTAGTATGTTACCTGGTTCACCTGTTTGGTTTAAGCACATGTGGCTTATGTGGGCTTTACAGTTCATTATATTGTATCTGCTTACGTGGGCACTTGCGTCTCCTCTAGGCTATGGTAAATTCGTAGAGAAGAGACCTTTATCAACTCTCATTTCCTTGATTTTTTCATGACACCCTTCCCATTAGAGATACTAAATAAATGTCTGTAGAAAGAGTTTTTAAATACAATTTAAAATCACATTTATTTGTTTCTATTTGTGTATGAGGGGTGGCATACTATGCTGCATATGGAAGCCAGAAAACAACTTTTTGGAAATCAGAGGAACAAGTGTCAGCAGTTGGTCCTCTCTATCTACCATGTGGGTCCCAGGTGTCAAACTCAGGTAGTCAGGCTTGGGAACAGGCTGGTTTACCTGATGAGCCAGCACAGTAGCCAGAAGGGAAGAATGCTAAGGAAGAGAAGTAAGGAGAGGCAGGGAGGCAGGTCAGAGGCATGCTGACTAATTTTTTTATTCAATCTAATTTTGCTCCACTTCTAGATCAGTGGTTTCCAATATTAGTTGTTTACTTGAATAACTAGGGAATTATTTTCAAATAACAAGACCAATACCTAATACCTGTTACACTCAAATACACGGGTAACAGGACCCCAACATCAATATACTATTTTAAAAGTTCCCCAAGTGAATCAAAAGAATAGTTGCCTGAAATGAAGTCTAGATCAGAAGGAAGCATCAGCAGTTTTAGGAATTGTTAGAATCATAAGTTCTGCTGGGACTGGACAGATAGCCTCCTCTCTAAGTGCTTGCTGACCTAAGCTCAGATCTCCAACATCCACACAAGAAGGCAGGTTCAGCAAAAGTTAAGGAAAGTTAAAGTGGCTGCCTTCTGCCCCAGGAAGAAAAGCATTAACAAAACACCTTGCAGATGTTAACTTTGAAGAAGAGAAAAAGAGGAGGTCTGTGTTAGAATGGGCTAGGAGGCGGTGGTATATTTTGTTTGGGCATGTTAATGAGGGAAGCCAAAGCGCGCTTTTGATTGCGGGAGTTCAACACATCCCTGAAATCTCAGTGAGACACGTCAGCCACATCAGTAAGGTCTGCCTGTTCGGTGAGATGATGCCTTCTCTCAAAAACACAAAGTGGAGAGCAACTGAGACCACCCAGTGGCAACATCTGGCCATGTATGTGCACACACACACGTTCACACACAGAGAGAATGATTCTCAGGCTTCATTCCAGACCCACTAAATCAAAATCCATGTTCAGACAAAGTCTAAATCACTTTGGTAAAACGTAGAAGTCTGAGAGTGTTCTAGAGGAGTGATATAGATAGGACAGGAGACAATGCATCCTTAAGTATAAGGATGTAATGAATTTGATGTCTTGTGGTGACAAGTAGCAGAAGCAAAGCAAAGACAAAAAGTTAAACCTGTACTATTGAGGAAGATAATCAAAAGAAAACTTGTTAAAAGGCTGATTTACCTTTGAGTAACATGAAGGATGGTCTTTGTTTTACAGGAACAAGATAAGAGAAAGATAAATAAGAAAGATGTAATCTAAAGTGAGTACAAGGCCAACAGAAATGTCCCTCAGTTATACATACTAAATAGGAAAAGAGGGGAATCTCACATACTCTTGAGCAGGAAAGGTAAAATAACACAATTGACCATGTACAAGGTAATTCTTTGTAATGGGTTCTAGGCAGAAATTGGTTAATGTGAAATTTTATGTAAAATAATTTGGTACGGTAATTAATTGATCTTGATGAGGGCAGTGCAAACCTTCACAGGATGCAAAAGTATGCTGAGTACATTTAGTAAATGGGTAGTAATGTGATTAACATCATGTATGCCTCACAGTCCTGGAGATGAAGAATAACCTCTTTCTCTTAGAGAAATAACTGTGAATTAGATCTATATTGTAGCTTTTGTTTTAAAGTCTTGTGTACATGCATGTTTTTCAACTCAGCCCCAAGCTCCCAGAATAATGACTCTGAGACTCAAAATATATTTACAAATATCTAGGCCATATAGCTATGTTCGTTCCCTGACTACCTCATAACAGAAAATAACTCATTTATTTTAATCTACGTTCTGCCACATGGCTGGTTACCTCTGCTCAACTTTCATGCATCTCTCCTCCTCACATCTTATGGAGCCAATCTTCCCAGAATCCTTTCTGCCTACCAGATGTCCAACCTTCTATTCTTCCCTTTCCTATAGGCCATAGATTTTTTTTAATTGACAGTCTATTCATCCATACAAAAAAAACAAGATATCCTCTGTATGGTCCTGGGCAAAACTACAAGCTACAGAGACTGCTCAGCAGTTAAGAGCACTGGCTGCTCTTCCAGAGGAAGTGGGCTCAATTCCCAGCACCCTCATGGCAGCGAAAAGCTGCCTCTTAATTCCAGTTCCAGGAGATCCGACCCACTCTTCTGGCCTCTGCGGACACTGCATGCACCTGGCACACAGACACACATGCAGGCAAAATAACTGCACAAAAAAATAAAAATAAATAGATCTTGAAACAAACAACTAAGAACAGGAGTTGTAGCTCAGTTGGCAGACTGTTTGCCTAACATACATGAAGCCCTCAGCTCAACAGTCAGCACTGCAAAAACCAGTGTATAAACAGATTGGCACAAGTCTGTAATCTGGGAAGTGGGAGAACAGCCTCTTTATCTTGTGTGACACTTGCTTTCACTTTAGAAACTCTCTGAATTTAGCTTGTTTATTCTGAAAGTGGAGATCTTCACGCTTGTTCACCTTTTGGGGTAATGTTAAGGTCAAATGAAATAATGCATGTAAAAATGCTGCTCTAAGTTAAGAGAAGATGGTCAGGCATTGTGGAACATGCCTGTCATCTCAACCCTTCGGAACCTGAAGCAGGACAGTGGGCTGCAGAGTAAGTCTCTGTCTAAGAAATAAAGCTAAGAATATTATGAAAATACTTCTGAACCTATGCTGTCGTTCATTCATTTGTCATTCTGGTTGTTTTTAAGATGTAGTTTAAATTAATTTAAGTTTTAATTAAATTTATTAGCATAAACTTGGAAATAAAAAAACATTCTGAGCCAGGTGGTGGTGGTATATGCCTTTAATCCCAGCACTCAGGAGGCAGAGGTAGGTGGATCTCTGTGAGTTTGACACCAGCCTGGTCTACAAAGCTAGTTCCAGGATAGCCAGAGCTAAACATAGAAATCCTGTCTCGGAATAAAAAAAAAAAAAAAAAGCAAAAACAAAAACATTCTGTTTTATAATTTTGAAAGATGAAACTGTCTAAATAATCATAAAAGTATATATCTAATGCTAGAAAGACTATTAAGGAAATTATATTTTATGCACAAAAGTATTTAAGTTGATATATTTAATCCTTCATAAAGTACCAACTGGTGGATCAAGTATTAATTAATATAGCTACTGCTTGCTTTTTCTTTCTTTCTTTTTTTTGTTGTTGCTGTGTTGTTTTGTTTTGTTTTGTTTTATTTTGTTTTTTGAGGCAGAATTTCTTCATGTATCCCTGGCTGTCCTGCAACTTTCTCTGTAGACCAGGCTGGCCTCAAACTCTCAGAGATCCACCTGCCTCTACCTCCTGAGTGCTGGGATTAAAGGCTTATGCCACCTCCGCCCAGCTGCTGCTGCTTTTTAAAATATATTTTATTATTTTTTTTACATTTGACTATGTGTGTGTGTGTGTGTGTGTGTGTGTGTGTGTGCTAGTGTGTGTCTGTGCACATGCCACAGGCCAGTGTATAGGTCAGTAGACAACTTATGGAAGTCTGTCCTCTCCTTCCACCCTGTAGGCAGTGGGGCTCAGATTTGGGACACCAAACTCAGTGGCAGCACCTTTACCCACTGAAGCATATAGTCATCACCCCCCCACACACACACTGCTTTTTTTTTTTTTAAAGAAGGTCCTAGATAGAGAACACGGCAGCATGTTCTCTGCATTTGAAGATGATGCTAAGCTAAATCTATATAATGAATTTTTTTCTATTGTCTTTTTTTTAGTGCAACCAAGAGTCTTTATCTTAACATGTAGGCCCAGAAATTTGACTACCCACACCATTCATGCGTTCACACCTAAGTTCATTGTTTTCATAAATGGGATCCATAGTTGAGATGAGTGATTGCTATGGTTTGGATCCTAGACAGGCCCACAAACAGCTCATGTTTTGAAGGTCTGTTTCCCACTGAAAGCAGTGTTCAGACCTGGGACTTTGGGGAAGTGATTGGATCATGAGGTTTCTATCTTCATCAATGGATTAATCAACTGATGCCTCCAAAATCTGAACAGACAGTTGAGAGGCAATGGAACTGTGGAAGGTGGGTCCTAACTGGTAGGAGTGGGTCACTGGGGGTAAGCCCTAGAAAGACATCTTGTCCCACGCCCCTTCTTTCACTTTCTGCTTCCTAGAAAATTTGAGGTAAGGAACATTGATTGCTTTGCCACATGATCTTGATGATGTCAATGCCAGGATGTTCCTACCAGAGCTCCCCAGCAGGGGAGCCAGCTGGCTGTCAGCTGTAACCCCTCAAGCCAGGGGCCACACAAACATGTCTCCCTTTAGGTCACCGGCACAACTATTCAAAGGTTGACTAACACAGTGATTGAAATTTAAACCTTGAGGGATCTAAGAAAAGGGATTCAAAACAGTTCCTGGGTTGGTTATGTTTCTGTCTTTGACACAAAACACCCAGCAGAAGCCACTCAAGAGAGGACATGTTTATTTCTGCTTATGGTTCAGTGAACACAGCCCACCATTATGGGGAAGTCACAGTGTTCTAGTTGCTCTCCCTAGGCTACGGAAGTCCTGCCTTAAATATCAGTATTCATGGACTGCAAAAGGAACAACTCATCATGAAAGATCATGAACTTCTGTACGTTTTCATGACTTATGCTCTGTTTAGCAAACATAAAGACCTGGAATGTATGGAGGAATTAGTATCTACAGGCTTTACCAAGTCAACAGGGTTTCTCTCTTTTTAGGGTATTTTCTTTCCATTCACAATCAGAACTTCTGTTTAGTCTACCACTTGAAAATAATTTCTTACACATCCTTCTCAATATATTCTTAGATTGGCTGCGTCTATAAGTAGCCAGTTTCCCCAAATCTACTAATGTCACTACCATTCCTCCAGTGTCAAGTTACAAACCTGAAGACCTATGTCAGGCCACACCTCCCCTTCCTGCTCAATATAAACTTCTGGGGCCCTCTGATTTGAGTTGTTCTGGACACTCCTGCTGGGTTTGTCTTGCTAATAAGTCACCTGTAATATTCTCTAGGCAAATCTAACTGTTCCAGGCTGTAGCGATCTCTTCAAAACAAGATGACCCCTGCTAAACTATATGGCTACATCCATATAGTTTAACACTCAAGTATTTTCAGATAATTTCATTCCATTTATTTTGTTTTCCTTGCAGGGAGAGGTGTCTCACATTTCTTTGCAGCTGCAATGCGAGATTTTTACAAGAATACCTTTCGAATTCAACTAGTGCTTCATAGGTGCTGGGAACGTAGCTCAGTGGTAGAGTCCTTGTCTAACATGTGCAAGGCTGTGAGTTCAATCTCCAGCTCCACATACAAAAACAAACCAAACAAGACACAACACTACCCAATTATGTTGTAGGATGTTCGACACTACGCCAGTAATGGGGGAGGTTACTATTGTTTTTTTTTAATAATTTATTTTTTATTTCTTCAAGTTACATGTCAATGGCATTCCCGTCCCTACTCCCCCCTCCAGTCCCACCATCCAACCTTCAACCCCCCATTCTCTTCCCTTTTTTTTTAAGTTTAACGTATATCTTATTTCCTCCAACAGTTCCCCCTTTTCAGTCCAACAAATGGTTCTTTCTCTTATAATAATAGATACAATACAAAACAACAGCGGTAATTAGGCCACAGTTATGAGGGTTATATGGCTTAGCATACATTCCCGATGTCCAGTCCATATGTATTTGGTACCTGACTTTAACATTCTACTCTCTAACCATCTGCATGAGTTTAAAGTTCTATATCTAACTCAACATTCATACTAACTTGCAACACAATTTTAAAAGTATCTTCTTAGATCTATAACACTCTCTTGACTCCTAAACAACTCAAAATTTAATTATGAGACTCTAGCTATCTGTTCTTCAACCACCTCAGAGACCTGAAAGGGATAAATATATCTGATTTTATAGGAAGTACAGGGCCTGCAGCTTCCAAAACTAAGAAATGACATACCAGTGGCTGCCTGGGCAGTTCCCATTTTCTCTCCATACATTACAGCATCGATCTTCAGTTGTTTGGCCCTGTTTCTCTGACAGACATTGATTGTAGAGCAGGGATTATGAAGGACTTGCCTACCCTGTCTTGGCAGAGCCAGGCTGTCGACTTACCTGCTTCCAAGTTTTGTCCTTTTTGGACAGCATTCTGTCTACAGTTGGAGCAAGGGGTTTTTCCTACCAAGAGATAGGCTTGCGACTAATTCAATCATCTCCCACTGGAGATTCTTCGATGCTCATCTTCTATTTGGAGTAGAATAGGAGGTGCTGTCAGGAGTTGATATGTCTCGATATAAAAAAAAAATCTAAAGTTAAGAAAACATCTTTGAATGCCATATTCTGCAGATCTCTTGAGGTTTTTGAAGAGGCCCTATTTATCTCTTATATTAGGATAAGCAGATGTTGCTTGTCTCTTAGCAGCTTTATTTCTGGTTAGCTTAGAAAATAAATATAATAGACTGTCATAGTACCTAACACAATGACCGGCTTGCATGACTATTAGTTTGTATTTCTTAATTATCCTAAACAGTTTATGACAATTAGTAGCAAAAGGCCGAAACTTCACATTTCATTTTTTTTTCTTTACACCCTAACCCTTCCATCCCATTTCTCTGGGGTGGGGTGTCCCTATATAACAGTCCCTCATCTCAGTTCAGAGGTCGTATGAGGGCCAAAAGCCTCCTCATTCATTGGGGGTCTACAAGGCAGTACCACCAGTGAAAAGTGTCTCATTTCCCGGGAGAGAGAACTAAAAAACAAACAAACAAATAAGCAGACAAACAGATTTTAAAAAAGGATAAAAAATAGAAAAAATAAAAAATAAAAAGTCTATGTCCATGTTCCCTTTGGTGTGTTAGTTGTAGTATCGATATCCCCTACTATATAGCTAAAATCCTACTATAAGTGAATAGATGCCATATGCATCCTTCTGAGTCTGGGTTAGCTCACTCAGGATGAGCTTTTCTAGTTCCATCCATTTGGCTGCAAATTGCATAATTTCATTGTTCCTGATAGCTGAATAATATTCCATTGAGTAGATGTACCACAGTTGTTTGTTTTTTTTTTGTTTTTTTTTTTTGGTTTTTCGAGACAGGGTTTCTCTGTATAACAGCTCTGGCTGTCCTAGACTCACTTTGTAGACCAGGCTGGGCTCGAACTCACAGAGATCCGCCTACCTCTGCCTCCCAAGTGCTGGGATTAAAGGCGTGCACCACCAATGCCCGGCTGTTCCACAGTTTTTTAACCCATTCTTCGGTTGAGGGACATCTGGGTTGTTTCCAGTTTCTAGCTATTACAAATAAGACTGCTATGAACATAGATGAGGAAACTTCCTTATGATTCCGTGAGGAGACATTTGGGTGTATACCCAGAAGTGGTATGGCTGGGTCCTGAGGCAAAGTTATTCCAAGTTTTCTAAGGTATCGCCAGACTGACCTCCATAGTGGTTGCACAAGCCTGCACTCCCACCAGCAACGGAGTAGGGTTCCCCTTTCTCCACACCCTCGCTAGCATGTGCTGTCATTTGAGCTTTTGATCTTAGCCATTCTGACAGGTGTGACATGGAATCTCAGAGTCGTCTTGAGTTGCATTTCTCTGATGATTAAGGATGTTGAGCATTTCTTCAAGTGTCTCTCAGCCATTAGTGATTCCTCCTTTGTGAATTCCCTATTTAGCTCTGTCCCCCATTTTTTCATTGGATTATTTGGTTTCTTGGCATTTAATTTCTTGAGTTCTTTGTAGATTTTGGATATTAGCCCTCTGTCAGATGTGGGGTTGGTGAAGATTTTCTCCTAGTCTGTAGGCTGCCATTTTGTTCGAATGACAGTGTCTTTTGCCTTACAGAAGCTTTTCAGTTTCATGAGGTCTCATTTATTGATTGTTGATCTCAGGTCCTGAGCTGTTGGTGTTCTGTTCAGGAAGTTGTCACCTGTGCCAATGAGTTCGAGGGTTTTTCCCACTTTCTCTTCTAGTAGATTTAGTGTGACCGGCCTTATGTTAAGGTCTTTGATCCACTTGGACTTAAGTTTTTTACAAGGTGATAAGTATGGTACTAATTTCATTCTTTTACAAGTGGACATCCAGTTGGACCAGCACCATTTGTTGAAGATGCTGTCCTTCTTCCATTGTGCCATTTTGGCTTCTTTGTCAAAAATTAGGTGGCCATAAGTGTGTGGGTCTATTTCTGGGTCTTCAATTCGATTCCATTGATCTACTGGTCTGTTTCTATACCAGTACCATGCTGTTTTTACAACTATTGCTCTGTAGTACAGCTTGAAATCTGGGATGGTGATACCTCCAGATGTTTTTTATTGTACAGGATTGATTTAGCTATTCTGGGCTTTTTGTTGTTCCATATGAAATTGAGACTAGCTCTTTCCAAGTCTATAAAAAATTGTGTTGGTATTTTGATAGGAATTGCATTGAATCTATATATTGCTTTTGGTAGGATGGCCATTTTTATTATTTTGATCCTACCTATCTATCCATGAGCATGAGAGGTTTTTCTTTTCAATCACTCATCAGATATTTTGAAGCTATCTCTCTATGCCAAATACTATGCCAAGTAATGGATACAAAGAGAGGAACCCTTGACTTCAGAGGGTTTGTGGGAGCATCAGACAAGTACATTGCAGTGAGGAGGGAAGGAATGTCCAGGAATTCTAGGGGCAACCCAAAAAGAAACGTGAAGTCTAACTGACTATTAGTATCCTTGCTGGATTTTACAGTCCAGTGGTTATTAGGAGCATTAGTAAGAATGCTACCAGGGGAACTCTGGGAGAGAGATTGAAGTGGGCTGATGCTTCTTTATGATGGCATCCTGAGAGACTTGACCAGGAAAGGGTGTGAATGGCAGGTGACAGGATAGGACGAGAGAGATGAAACTTTGAAGGAGCATTATTTATAACAACGACTTTCAAACTTCTTTATTTGCTGGAGGAACATGGTCAAATACATATGAAAAGTTAAGATGAGTCCAGGGAAAGAGTGTTTGATAAAGCTAGGAAACGGAGCCAGGTGGTGGTGGCACATGCCTTTAATCCCAGCACTTGGGAGGCAGAGGCAGGCGGATCTCTGAGTTTGAGGCCAGCCTGGTCTGTAGAGTGAATTCTAGGAGAGCCGTGGTTACACAAGGAAACCCTGTCTTGAAAAAAATAAAGCTAGATACTTGAGAAAGCAGGTGAAAGAAAATAGATAGCAGTAAGGATGGTGAGGTAGAATTAACCGGAAAAAGAAGGTGACTTCATGATGTCAGGGAAAAAAAAAGAAAGAGAAGAAAAGCAAGACAGAAAGTTGTAGGTGGTGGGAAAGTTATTAGTAAAAACATTATATTAATAATCCTGGTGCCCTGCTCTGTGTCAGGCACTGCCCTTAGCAATTTATATCATGCTGGGAGACATAGTCTCTTGCACATTCTCTGAACTTAAATCATTCTACACTACCCACAGTTTCTAACAAAACACATTCAAATTAAACATACTTCTTTCAAAAGACATCAAACATTTGAATTTGTCAATTATAATATATATTTGAATATGTATTTATTTATATTTATTGTTTTTTGAGACAGGAATGTGGGGAGGGATGCATGAAGATAAAATGTTCACAACTGGAATAGCAAGAAGTAAGGAGCTGGTTAAAAGTTAATTTTTTGAAGAAAATAAAGAAGGAAAAAAAAGTTCATTGGAAAAGGCTGGAGAACAAGATGGAGCCCATCCATACCTGACATTTCATGGGTGACCAAGAACCTGAGAGTAGATGGCCCAGGAACCTAGGGTAAAACCAAATAATTCTGCTCTAAAAAAAAAATTTAGTGATAAAATGATTCCTAATGATATTCTGCTATACTCCCTGACCAGAGCCTGGCTCAGCCAACGTCACAGAAGCTTCCTCCTGCAGCAGATGGGAACAGATACATAGACCCACAGCAGGGCAATGTGCACTCAACCTTAAATGGGATGTCTCCATCAAATCCCTCCCCTCAGAGCTCAAGGAACCTCGAGGAAGAAGAAGCAGAAAGAATGTGACAGCCAGAGGAGATGAAGGCAGAAAGAAAAGAGGACAGTAAACCAGCATACCATCGCACATATAAGCCCATGGAGACTGAGCATGGATGTGCAACTGGTCCTCTGGGGATATATTACAGCTTCCAGTCTAGTGTTTTCATGAGATTCCTCAGTGTGCAAAAGAGTGAGTCTCTGATTTTTTTTGCATCTTCTTGGGCTCTTTCTGTTGGTTTGTCTTGTTCAACTTCAATGTGATAGTATTTGTTGTATGTTATTATATCTTATTTTGTTATATTTTTATAAATAATGAGAGAAATAAAGAAGATAGATAGAAAGAAAGAAGGAAAGAAAGGAAGGAAGGAAGAAAGAAAGGAAGGAAGAAAGAAAGAAAGACCAGTACCTGTGGGAGAAGGAAAATCAGTTTTCTCCAATGGAGTGACACTGGATACATCAGCCACTCCAGGAGGACAGGCCTCATGTTCAGGAGGAGTTGACCAGCATATAAAGGACTCCACAGTTTTTGTGTGTATGTGCTTATGTTTGGTTACATATTGGTGGGTTTTGTTTTTCTTTTTCTTTTTAGGTGTGGTTTTATTTTGTTTTCTTGTTTTTGAGGGTTTTGTTGTATTATGTTTCTGATTGTTTTTTGAGAAAGAACTTTAAGTTGGGTGGGTAGGGAGGGGAGAGGATCTGAAAGGACTTGGGGAGGGGAGGAATATGACATATTTTTAAATTGTTTTAAATACTAAAAAATATAATTAAAAGAGAAAAAAAAGAAAAGGCTGCAGAGATGGCTCAATGGTTTTGAGCACTTACTCCTCTTGCAGAGATCGGGGTTTAGTCGTAAAATGCACATGGTGGCTCACAACCATCTGTAGCTCTAGTTCCAAGGAATGCAGCTCTCTCCTCTGACCTCCATGGGCACCATACATGCATGTGATGTACATATGTACATGCAGACAAAGCACTCATACACGTAACAGAAAAGTAAATACATCCTTTTTTCATAGTTTAAAGAAAGTTTGGGGGCTGGAGAGATGGCTCAGCGGTTAAGAGCACTGGCTGTTCTTCCAGAGGACCCGGGTTCAATTCCTAGCACCCACATGGCAGCTCACAACCATCTCTAACTCCTGTTCCAGAGGATCTGACGCCCTCACACAGACATACATGCAGTCAAAATACCAATGTACATAAAATAAAAATAAATTATTTAAATTTTTTTTTAAAAAAAGAAGACAGTTCATTTGACAGCCTAGTTAAAATTGCAGTTCACCTGGGTGCAGTGGTTCACACCTGTAGTCCAGCATGTGGGAGGTTTAGATAGGAAGACTGTTGCAATTCCAGGCCAGCCTCGGCTGCCTATGAGACCATGCATTAAAAAAAAAAAAGTAATACTTTAGCATAGACTTCAATTGCTATATTTGTGACTCTTAGTCCAGCAGCCAGGATCTAAATGGGAGGACAGGGAAAGAAAAGTGTAGACTTGCCAGCTCTTGGAGAAGAGGCACACAAGTCCTCAGAAATAACCACACGATCTACAATGTGGGTTTATCACCTTTGCTCCGCTATAGCTGCGTTCACGCAGCAGGATAAGATTCATCCTGCCTGAGGGTACAGGGAACTTCAAATCATCCCATGCTCAGTTCAGTCTTCAAGCCCAGTCTACCAAGAAGCAAATTAAGAGAGCACAAAACAGAAAGCACATTTATATAGAAGTTAATCTCCAAGCACGTCAGCTTCAGATACTCACTCTTGGAAGTCACCTCCTACATGTAACTGGGGGGCGCACACAGAGGGGAGAAGATGCTGGCCACTGTCTGAGAATTCATCACAGAAGAGAGCGTCTGGCTACCTGATGCACGCACATGTAATCAGGGGTACTAGGCCCAAGTAGAGCAGGAACAAAGCCTTGGATGCTTGCCGGGCATGGTGTGGGCAGAGTGCAGGAAACCCTAAGGATGGCAAGAGAATTGCAAGAAGGACCTGGTAAGGATTTAAGATTAAGTAAAGGAGGTGGAAATCACCTGGGGAACTGCAAAGTCAGTTCACTTTCGTTTTGTCTTTCACAAGCTGGCCTCCACCCAGCCTTTAATTAGATTGTAGCAAAGGTATCCTGGGTTCAACAGCCAGGGCAATCTACCCAAGCAAGGCCTGGGGCAACCAATGCTAATGGCTCACTTTACCTTTAACCTTTCTGTTATCTTCACTACACTTTATTGTAAGTACTATCTCATTCCCACCAAAATTGCCTCTCACCCTGTCTTTGCCCAAATATATACTTGTTAAGTGTAATGAAACCCCAAAGTTACAAATTTGTACAAGAAAATTATTGATCCACTGGACGGTGGTGGTGCACTCCTTTTAAAAAAAAATTTTTTTTTAATTATTTGATGTTTTAATTTTACGTATGTGCTTTTGTTTTATTTATTTTGCTTTTTTTTAGGTTTTTTTTTTTTTTGAACAGGGTTTCTCTGTGTAATAGCCCTGGCTGTCCTGGACTCACTCTGTAGACCAGGCTGGCCTTGAACTCACAGGGATCCACCTGCCTCTGCCTCCTGAGTGCTGGGATTAAAGGCCTGCGCCACCACACCTGGCAATTACAGACAGCTGTGAACAACCATGTGGGTGCTGGGATTAGAACCCAGGTCCTTTGGAAGAGTCAGTGCTCTTAACCACTGAGCCATGCATCCCTCCAGGGCCGGTGCACCTTTAATCCTGGCAGAGGCAGGAGGATCTCTAAGTTCAAGGCCAGCCTGACCTGCAGAGTTCCGCAGTGAGTTCCAGGACAAGGAGACTACACAGAGACACCCTGTCTCTAAAGGGGGGTTAGAGCGAGGTTATTGTTCCATTTGGCAGCAAGTTACATAAACTGTGCATGTTTGTGTCTGACCACATCCTGGACTTACTTTTACATTTTTTTCGAGCACGAAAATGTGAGCAAAAAGTACATCAGGAAGAGCCCACGGAAGTGCATTAGGAAAGCCATCTGGGTTACATCTGCGAGTGGGTGAAGTATGACCCACGGGCACCACACTGCCTACTCTTTGCACTCCTGAACACAGACCTCTTTTAGTGGGCTCTGCTTATATCAGAACTCCTAGGTGTTGGTCAAGGCTTCATCCATTGTTATCTAATGATGCCTGTCCAACTCTCAAAGCCTTCTTTTTTATGTTTGTGTGTTTATTTGTTTAATCATAAAAATAAAAGTAGCGTCTAGCCTGCACACTAGCATCTTATTGTACACAGTGACACTAAGAATCCAACCAGATGGTTCCATTTTTTTGTTGGGGGGAACCATTCTTTTCTAAGATGCTTATCACAATACAAAGAAAGTTCTAATATAAATTTAAAATTAAGCTAAAACGTAAATGTTCTTAATAATAATAATAGCATAAGTTATCAGTTTGTTTTCATATAGTCTCACTGCATAATCCTCAAAAATTACATACTGAGATCTTAGCGTTAAAAAGCTATCCGATAGCTGGGTGCAGGGACACAGGCCTGTAATCTCAGGGCTCAAGAGGTTGAAACAAAAGGATCTTAAGTTCAAAACCAGGTTGGGTTTTGAACTTCATGTGTAGGTGAAGACCCTGCTTCAGATCAAGCAAACAAAAAGCCGTTTATCTGCTTCAGTGTTGTGTTCAGTAACAAGCAGGAAGAGAGAGACAAGAGGAAATGGTGCTTTAAAAAGAAAAATAAAATAAAAGGAAGCAGGCAGACAGAACAGATAGGAGAAGAAAGCACAAGGGACTTGGGGAGTCTGGGAAAGGAGAAGGTTCCTACTGGCTGCCTCATCTTCCTGACACTCTCTTTTTTAATTCCCGAAGGGATTTGGTATCGCCAACAATCCTGTTTGTTGTTGTTTGTTTTGTTTTGTTTAAAGATACCACCCTAAGCTGGTATTAAGCATTTTCAAGCTGAGCATACATGTATTCAGAGTCTAGCTATGTGAACTGTGGCTTTATATCCACTCATTACCTAATATGAGTTATTTTCTTGGGGCTGGAGTGATGATTGAGTGGTTCAGAGCACTTAGGGACCCTGTGGAGGATCTAGGTTCGGTTCCCAGCACCTACATGGCAGCTCACAACCATCTGTAACTACAGTTTCAGGGAATCTGATGCCCTTTTCTATCCTCTGAGGGCACCAGGTATGTATGTGGTGCACAGATTTATGTGCAGGCAAAACACTCATACACATAAAAATTATTGGTAGTATTAATTATTATTATTAATTTTAGTAAAAGCTCCTGATCTTATTGTTTTCATAGCAGAGTCAGCTTAGATACAACCATCTGTAGCCCCCAGCTCCCGGGCATCTGACACTCTCTTCTGGCCTCTGAAGGAACCAGGCATGAAGATAGTGCACAGACACACTCTGGCAAAACACCCATATACATAAACAGCATAGTATAAAAAAGAAGATTTAAGTTCTATCTCCTGCAAAGAGAAGGAAAGGGATGGGGAAGCAAGATGGGACGGGGTGACGGAAGAAGCTCAGAAATATGGTGCTTGAAATTGAGAAGCTGTGTTTTTAATTTTATTATTTTTCACAAATTTAATAATCATGTATTGGTAATGGATACTATGTTAGACAGCACAGTACTAGATGATTCTTTTGGGAAGTTGGATAAGGTGCCACAATACACTGTTGTGATTCTAACCAGAGAAACTTTTCCAAGGGCTAAATATGTCTCCAGAATCCCCAGCCTAGTGTAGTGATGTTGTTTACCAAGACAAAGATGGTTGCTATGAACAAAGCAGGAAATCTACACCACCACAGTGTAAACCCCTTCCAGAGAAGCAGGGAACAGACATGTGAATTATGTAGCACTACAGAGCCCTGGCTCTCCTGGAACTCCCTCTGTAGACCAAGCTGACCTTCAGTTCACAAAGATCTGCCTCTCTCTGCCTCCCCAGGGCTGGGATTAAAGGCCTGCACCACCATGCCCAGCCTCCAACTTAATGTTTTTTCCTGCTTTCCCAAATGTGTGTTTCATGGGAGAGTTTTATATTTCTATGCCAACCCCTGTTATAGGATACTTCCCAGAATTCCCCAAGATCAAGGCCTCTGAAACCATTTTTTTTTTTTTAACTAATGGAATTAGGAGACTGTCTATTGTCCATTGTTCTTCCACAAGGTCCCTGGAAGCCTTCCAAGAAGTAACTCCTATTATAAGAAAGAGAATTATATAGTATCTATCTAAAAGCTCTTTGTTGAAAATTTGTCTTTTGACAAGTATGGTTTATCTAAAGGCTCTTTGTTGCAATATCTCTCTGAGAGTCTGATTATTCTGTGTTCTCCTGATACATTTCTTCTCAAAAAGGATATAGGTTAACAAGTTTATGAGCTCCAACCATTGTCCTCATCTCTTTTGAAATAGTTTGGATTGCCACAACTCCACTTTCCTGTTCCTTCTACCGCAGACCCAGTGAACTCATATAGTAAAGAAACCACTGCTTGCAGAAACAGATAGTCCACAAGGGTCCTGGCTGGCTTCCCTGTATGTACATCTGCTGCCACATGGAGAGAATATGATCTGTTAAAAGTTATGATGATTGCATTTATTTACTTTGTTATGGAAGACTGAGTGGTCTAGAAAAGAAGACAGAGTCTGAGCTGCCTGGGGAAGAGTCTGAGGAGGCTGAATCAAAGAAACTCCTACGGGTGTCTTTGACAATTCTTGACAAGAGGGCTGAGCTTCCTTCATTTTCAGAAAAGTTGTTGGGAAACTGAGGGCTGCATTAAAGACAGAATTTCTTTCAGACACTAACAGATGCTGGGATGTATAAAAATAGGCAAAGAGACTGGGCATGTTGGCACACACCTTTAATCCCATACTCGGGAGGCAGAGGCAGGCAGATCTCTGAGTTCAAGGGCAACCTGCTCTACAAATCGAGTTCAGGACAGCTAGGGCTCTGTTACACAGAGAAACTCTATCTCGAAAAACCAAAAAAAGAAAAAGAGACAGAGAGAGAGAGAGAAATAGGCAAAGCAATCGCTTCCTAATCTTTAGCCCAGATAAGGGAATACACACCTGGATCCTGTCTCAGGTTCTCCTAAATGGAGCCAAGAAGACTCTTTGTTGCCTTCACTATTTGGAAGGCTTTCTCTTCGCCACTCTCCTTACTCCCCCAGACCTATGTATACTTTTGGCACCTTGAGTTCCATTACTATATTAGACCAAAAGTTGTACATACTTGGTTTCCATCTTTTATAATCTCCTCCTTATTTTGAAACTGAGAAAATCCACAATTCTCCAGAGTCTACCAGTTACTAGAATTTTTGACTCTGAGCTCATTTTTAAAAAATGATTGACTTATTCATTTATTTAATGTATATTGGTGTTTCACCTGAATGTATGTAGGTGTCAGATCCCATGGAACTGGAATTAAAGAAAGTTGTGAGCTGCTATGTGAGTGCTGAGAATTGAACCTTGGCCCTCTGGAAGAGCAGCCAGTGCTCTTAACCTCTGAGCCATCTAGCCTGTCTGAGCTCATATTGTATGCCCTGAGTTCCTACTTGACTAGGAACTGCTAGCCCAGCTGCCAAGCCCCTAAGTGTCCATGTTTCCTTCTCCTTTTTGTAATGAAGTGGTAGAAGCTGAGAACTTGATGGTTTGTTTGACTATCAAGCCCTAGAGACCTCAGGACAGTTCCATCCTCTTCTCCTGAACTTGGCTTTGCTTCAAGTAGTATTTACTCAGTGACCCCAGTATCCAATCCTTAGTCCCAGGGACAGGCTCAAACATGACTACAGCTGCGGTGCTCACCTCTGCCCGCCAGCAGGAAGACCTGGAGTCCTTGTGTCAGTGCAGCTCTGTCTCGGTCCTGTTAGCCCACTTACTTGTCTTCCTTTCTGGATAGCTGACTGTAGGCCTCCCACTTTCTTCTAGCTTCTACAAATCCTCTTTGGAGGCTCTACTCAAAGCCACGCACTAGGTCCTGTGAGGTTTGGGAGTGTGCCAGGAGTATCGCCACAGGCTGACCCCAGTATACCTTAGACAGAGGTGGCTGATTTCTTGAAATTCTTAGCAGACTTTGGGCATGGTTTGGAGTGTGAGGATTCTGGAGTGAAGGAAAGGGGATCATAACTAAAAGTGATCTAATCTTAAACCAGGCGTTGCTGGCACCTACATGTAACCCCGGGATTTGGGAGGTAAAGCGGGAGGGTCAGGAGTTCAAGGTCATTCTCTGCTGTATGGGAAACACAAGGTCAGTCTGAGTTACGTGAGACCCAGCCTTTTTTTTTTTAAGATTTATTGATTGATTGATTTTATGTATAAGAATGCTCTGTTTTCATGTACACCAGAAAAGGGAATCACATTCCATTATAGATGGTTGTGAGGTTGTGAGCCATCATGTGGTTGCTGGAAATTGAACTCAGGACCTCTGGAAGAGCAGTCAGTGCTCTTAACCACTGAGCCATCTCTCCAGCCCCTGAGACTCAGTCCTAAAAAGAAAAGTAAAGGAGGGGAGAAAAAGAATTAAAAGAATCTGATCGGCCACTCATTTTCATTTTTAAAACATCACCTTTATTCCCATTGCCACCATTAGCCCTACACTTCCTATATAAGCAGATATATTTATCCTTCTCAGCTCTCTGAGGTGGTTGAAGAGTAGACAGCTTGAGTCTCATAGCTAAATTTTGAGTTGTTTAGGAATCAAGAGGGCGTTCTAGATCTAAGAAGATGGTTATAATAGTGATGCAAGTTAGTATGAAAGCTAAGTCAGTTATAGAACTTTAAACTCATGGAGATGGTTAGAAGGTAGAAGGTTAAAGTCAGGGGCCAAATATGTATGAACTGGACATTGGGAAGGTATACTGGGCCATTTAACTCTCATAAATGTGGCATATTTAATTCTGCTGTTTTGTATAGAATTTACTGTTATAAGAGAAAGAACCATTTGTTGGATTGAAAAGGGAAGCTGTTGGGGGGGGGAAGAGGGTGGAAGGGTGGGACAGGAAGGGGGAATAGGGAAGGGTTTGTGACTGAGATGTAACTTGAAGAAAAAAAATAAAGTACTTATATAAAAAAAAAAAAGAATCTGATCGGCCACTCATTTTCATTTTTAAAACATCACCTTTATTCCCATTGCCACCATTAGCCAGGGCCACACCATTTTGTAAAGCTCCTCCATTTTTATTGAACAATCTTAGTTCCGTAAACAAAAGTAACTTGGTTCTCCGCATTGAAATAACTTGTTTGCTTGCTTGTTTGTTTTAGATTCTTGCCTTCCCTCGTCCTATTAGCTCCCAGGAATTGCCAACCACAAGAGATGACTATTGACCATCCGACTTTCCATAACGGACTCTCTGCTTACCCCTGGCAATGGTCAGCGGTGAGTCGAAAAAGGAAGGATGTCAGTCTCCCTGTCCCTTTTTCTGCCCTATAATACTCCAACCTGTAAAGAGAGGATTCTGATTCTGTAACCACAGGCTCTGCAAGTCTTTATCCCAAATTAAAACCTGCACTGTTGCTGAGTTGTTCTTTCCTTTACTTGTCTGTCCTTCCTTCTCCCTGATGTTGTACTCCCCACGTCCACCCTCACTTCTTTACTGGATTCTCAGTAAGTCTCCGCGTAGTCTCCGACCTTCTTTCCCAGGTCCTTTCTCATCTGATCCTGTCTCACTTTTGCTCTCTGAGCAACCTTTTAAAGCATATAACATATGCTTAGTCAGGCGGGTGGTGAACGCCTTTAATCCCAGTACTCAGGAGGCAGAGGCAGATGGATCTCTGTGAGTTCAAGGTCAGCCTGGTCTACAAAGTGAGTCCAGGGTAGTCAGGACTACAGAGAGACCCTGTCTCAACAACAACAACAAAAAGCTTGTGTTGCTCCCTGCTAATGGCTGAGGTCCTGAAAGGTACCCACAGGGCCACACACAAAGACGCTTTCCCCCACCTCCCTAGCTTCTGCAGTTCTCTGTGGGCCACCCATCAAGGATGCTACCTCCAGCCCAGCCTGCTTCCCACGGCTCTGTCACCAACTCTAACCCGGGCTCCCTTACCTGCTCTCTGGTGACTTCTTTAAGGAAAACTTCCCAAATGTCCAGACAGCTGTTAGATGTTTCCCTAGCTTCTCCTCACAGTGTTTATTGCAGGTGTAGTTGTGTAATTTATTGGTGGTTTCCACAGATAAACACTTGCCAATCCAGGGTCTCTGGCTGTCATGTTTATTGCTTTGTTCCCAGCATCTAGGCCAAATCAGGACTCACTAATGTCTTGGCCACAGTCACATTGCACAGACACACACGCTATTGCCTCTTCCTTGGCACAAAGGAGAAAGAACTTTTCTGTGTTGCTTTTTGTTTGTCTGTTTGTGGGTTTTTATTTGTCTTGCTTTTTTTTTTTTTGGGGGGGGGGGGGTTCAAGACAGGGTTTCTCTCTGTAACAGCCCTGGCTGTCCTGGACTCACTCTGTAGACCAGGCTGGCCTTGTACTCACAGAGATCCACCTACCTCTGCCTCCCCAGTGCTGGGATTAAAGGTGTACGCCACTACGCCTGGCTTTGTCTTGCTTTTCATATGTATTTTTTGTTGGTTTATGGAGAAGAGGTGGGCATGCATGCAGTGTCATGTATGTAAAGATCAGAGGATAACTTGTGGGGGTTGGGTTCACGTGGCTTCCAGGGTACAAACCTTCATCATAAGAAAGCACCTTTACCCACTGAGCCATCTTGCCAGCCCTGATTTTTTTTTTTTTAATGGAACAAGGTCTCATTGTAGCTCTGGCCGGACTGGAACTCATTATGTGAACCAGGCTGGCTTCAAATCGCAGCAAACCTCATGCCTCAGCTTCCCAAGTGCTGAGATTACAGGCATGTCCCACCACAACTGGCTGTTTTTCACATTTTGTTTCCAAAGGTGAGTATGGACTCTCTGGTAGAATAGCAAATGACAGCTGAAGCCACGCCAGTGTCCTCAGATATGTCCTGTTCTTCTCCGTCTCCTTTGTGTGAGAAGCAACAGGAGTCTTGGAGTGCCAAGACAAACGGATTATGCCCACTGAAGTAAATTTGTCAAGGCCCTAGCTGCAAACCACTCTCTCTAAAGATCCTCTTGTCAGAATTTCTCTCTTCCAAAGCATTTGAGGTTTGCCTGTTTAGCGATTGTCTTATCTACCTTTTTACTGTGATCATTTTGATGCCCATCTGCTGAACCTACTACTCAGTCTCTCTCCCTCTCTCTCCAAGTGTGCTGAGCTGATAAATATGTGAATCACTTTTGTGCCGTCAGTGTCCAGCACGGTGTTCGGTGTTTATTAAGAAAAGTTAGCTTTTATCCCCAGGTGCAGGAACAGAGTGAGTGGGGTAAAGTCTTACAGGATTGCTGTTTTCATCCATCAGTCCCATCCAATACTACCCACTGGTTTCCAACAAGAAGTGCAAAGAACGTACACGGCTTGTGTCTCTGCCCTTCCCAGGAGAGGTTTTCAGAAGGACTGAAAAAGAAAGAGGGAAGAAGTAAAGAGGCTTATAAAAATGGAAAACACCAGCTGAGGAGATGGCTCAGTGGTTAAGAGCACTGGCTGCTCTTCCAGAGGTCCTGAGTTCAATTCCCAGCAACCACATGGTGGCTCACAACCATCTATAATGAGATATGATGCCCTTTTCTGGCAGGCAGGCATATATGCAGATGGAACACTCAGACATTAAATAAATAAATAAATCTTAAAAAATAAAAATATACAAATTATGTTAACCCTTTGGGCTGGAGAGATGGCTCAGAGGTTAAGAACACTGGCTGTTCTTCCAAAGGTCCTGAGTTCAATTCCCAGCAACCACATGGTGGCTCATAACCATCTACAATGAGATCTGGTGCCCTCTTCTGGAGTGAATGTGTACATGCCAGCAGAACACTGTATACACAATAAATGAATAATCTTTAAAAAAAAAATGGAAAACACCAAGAAATACCTTTATTTGGCATGGTGTGTGTGTGTGTGTGTGTGTGTGTGTGTGTGTGTGTGTGTGTGTGTGTGTGTGT
>CAJQZJ010004748.1:1539007-1555080 GCA_907164525.1 Lophiomys imhausi | reverse complement strand
TGTGTGTGTGTGTGTGTGTGTGTGTGTGTGTGTGTGTGTGTGTGTGTAAAGCCCCACAGCCCTTCCTCAAGTCAGATGAACTTAAAGTGTCAGAGGCATGGCCAAGCATCTGAAACTGACGGTTGAAGAGAAAAATGATAAAGAAGGGAAAGCATAGTCCTGGGATGAATCAAACGTGCCTATTTTTGTTGGCTCTCTAGAAGGACAGTACTGTTCATCGTATGTGCCGTACTGGAAATTACCTTGTCTGATGTATACATTTCTGAAAATGATATGATCCCTGAAACCAAATGTATAGACCTGGACATTTCTGGCCCTGTTTAGAAGAGCGACTCTGCGCAAGGCAGGTACTAAGCACCGTGAGCAGTAAGTTGTGTTGTATGCGGGCCTCTCGTTTCAGATTTAAAAGACAGAAAACCTGTCCCAGGCTCCTCCTTTCACCTCAGCCAGTCCCCGCTGGTGCATCCTAAAGTCAGGCCATGACTCACATGAGAAACGAGGTCGTACATGAAACCACTTCTTACTAGTTGCCAAGTGACTCCCATTCAAGCGCTCCTTTTTCTTTAATTGGACAGGTGTTGGTTGCTAGAAGAAAGAGCAGAGCAGAGCAAGGAAACGTCAGGAGTCCTGTGCTCCAGGCTGCTATCAACTGTGTGTCTTTAGATACTTAAAGAGCCTCTATTCACTGAGCATGGTAGACACTCTGCATATGTTCTCATGAAAGCCTCCATGACCAGCACTGTTGGTCTTACTATAGTCATGGTTGAAATGAGCCTCAGAGAAGTGAAGTAATTTGCATTGTCACATAGTGAGTACTGAGACTACAATGTCATTTTTTTTTTTTTTTGGTTTTTCGAGACAGGGTTTCTCTGTGTAACAGCCCTGGCTGTCCTGGACTCACTTTGTAGACCAGGCTGGCCTCGAACTCACAAATATCCACCTGCCTCTGCCTCCCAAGTGCTGGGATTAAAGACGTGCGCCACCACCACCCGGCAATGTCATTTTTTTTTTTTTTTTAATGACTGAATCCTTTGGACTTCAACTCTTTTCCTACTGTAAAATTAAGAAATTTATGGGGCCTCAAGAGATGATAACTAATAAAAGTCCTTAATTCTCCCTCTAATGTTCTTAAATATTTTTATCTATTGTAATAGCAAACTTAGGATCAGCACAGCACCGAAGATCTGTGCCTACATGTGGGACAGCACAGAAGAGCACAGGGAACAGACTGAGGGAGCCATTCTGTGGAAACAACCAAGATGTCCTTCAACTGAAGAATGGGTAAAAAAAAAAAAAATGTGGTACATTTACACAATGGAATACTACTCAGCTATCAGAAACAAGGAAATCATGCAATTTGCAACCAAATGGAACTAGAAAAGCTCATCCTGAGTGAGCTAACCCAGACTCAGAAAGATACACATGGCATATATTAACTGATAACTGGATTTTAACCATATAGTACTGAATAACCATTCTACAATCAATAGATCCAAAAGAACAGAAACAGGAACTTTGTTACCTGTTAGTGGGACACTCCACCCTAGTGGAACTGCCATGTATGCCCCTGTGCAAGAGGAAGCTCTTAGCCCTCATATGTCTGATGAACTGAGGGGGGCTGATATGTGGAGGCACCCTACACTGGAGTAGTAGGATATGTGGGAGGAGGAGGGGGTGGAGAGAGGGGGCTGTGATGGGGTAATGTTAAGCATTCTAAATGTTAGTTAATTGGTCCTGGTTGCTGTCTGTCTGTTACTTACAGTGTCTCTGATTGGTTGAATAAAATGCTGAGGCCTGAGATTGGGCAAAGACAGAGGTGGGACTAAGGTGTGCAGGCTTCTGAGACAAAGAGCATCTTGGGAAGAAGAAGCCTCCAGGAGAAGAAGCCAGGAGCAGAAAGAAGGAGGAGCATACACCATGTGGTAGATTAAAAAAGATCATTCTACATGGCCTGGAACATCAGCCTAGAATGGAGAATAGTAGTCCAAAGGGACGTATGTATATATGGGGTCATATTTGGGTAATAGAATTATGAGCTAGCTTAGATGGGCTAAGATTGCTCAATTCAGGCCAAGGCTTATTAAAATCCAACAGGTGTCTGTGTGTATTCATTTATAATGGTAGGTTAAGGATTAACACTGCCAAACCAATTAAATATAATATAAATATGAATAATTTAATTAGCCATTTTTCTACAGGGCTGTGATAGAGACATAACATGAATTAATAAATAAATGTTTAAAGGGGGAAGAAAAGCACTAACATAATTTATCTGCTCTCGATAGAAATGTGTGCATTTGCATTTAAATTGGAATCCTGGCATCATTCAAAAGTTTTTAACAAATTTATCCATAACCATTATGACATGGAGAAAGTGGATAACTGAGACATTTGTATCCAGGCTTCCTGACCCGGAATTTATTCTAAACATTCACATACAAATGAACAGGGGAACCCTCACAACACCTGAGTTTTGTCCCATTTTCCTTTTCATGATCATATATTTAGGTGCCTCTCCATCCCTTGGGGGGAAATAACTAAGCCAAACTGCCAGTATCATGAAGAAGAGACTTGTAGGATGAAATTTAATGTTTTTAAATGAGTTTGTGATTTTCTACTATGCTACATTCATAGCTATCCTGAGTTGATCTCTGTAGAAAAAAAAATAGCTAATTAAACTATTTACCCGGTATTTATATTATCTTTGATTGGTCGTTGGTGTTAATCCTTAACCTGCCACTATAAATGAATACACACAGACACTGGGTGGATTTTAACAAGCCTAGACGTGGGTTGTGCAATCCTAGCCCATCTTAGCTAGCTCATAATTCTGTTACTCCAATATATGACCCTATATATACATACGTCCCTTTGGACTGTTATTCTCCATGCTATGTCGATGTTTCAGGCCACGTGGAAGGATCTTCTTTAATCTACCCCCATGGCATGTCCTGGCTTCTTCTCCAGCAACCTTCCTTTTCCCAAGATGCTCTGTATCTCTCTAAAAAGCCCCGGAACCTTAGTCCTGCCTACCTCTGCCTTTGCCCAATCTCCAGGCCTCAGCATTTATTTAACCAATCAGAGTCAATTAAGTAACAGACAGCAAACAGGACCAACCAACATTTAGAATGCTTAACACCACCCCATCAGGTCTCAGTCCACAGTCTGGGTCTCAGGTGGGACATAACTGTAGAGAGTTCACGAAAGAAACCAGTCATTCAGCCTAAAGAGTCTGCTGTTTCGTTTCCTATTTCTGCGTTGTACTGATGACCTTCCAGTGACATCAGATCACATGTCTCACTATTTCCTGTAAACTGCTAGTTCAAATTAGATGTTTAATCTTTTTTTTTTTCCTTTAGTTTTTCGAAACAGGGTTTCTCTGTGTAACAGCTTTGGCTGTCCTGGACTCGCTTTGTAGACCATGCTGGCCTCAAACTCACAGGGATTGGCCTGCCTCTGCCTCCTGAGTGCTGGGATTAAAGGTGTGCGCCACCACACCTGGCTGGAAGTTTATTCTTATTCAGACTTGATCTGTACTTTTTTATAATACCTCATAAGTGGCAATTGGCACTTTCATTGGGAAGTTTGATGTCCAACTGTCTTTTTCTAATGTGAGGAGTATTTGATGGCAATGCCTAGCTGCAATATTTACATCATTACTACTTTCTGAATTTTTACTGATACTTTGATCATTAAAGATAATTGAGATTTTTTTTACAGGGTGTGTGTGTGTGTGTGTGTGTGTGTGTGTGTGTGTTTGGGGATCTCTCACTAGGAAGCATATATAGTCAAATTAGCATGTTTTAATATCCCCACTATTAAAGATAGAAAAGCAACTAGTTAGAATCAACCAGAATGGATAGTCTTCTGCTATACCATAATCTAATGGTAGGATGGTATGCAAAGGTGGGTAGCTGTGGGCTCATCAGCCCACAGAGAACTGTTTCACCATTTTAAAAGCGAAGTAGCCCATACTCTATATACTGGCTCAAAAAAATAATCTAAGCTCTGTAAATTCACTTCTGGCTCCAACAGAAAGTCATATAACTCCTCCATTGTGATCTTCTCTTGCCTTCTTATTCTACCCATCTTCATTTCTGTATCTGTACAGCTTTCATAATAACACATACTTATCCTATGGTTCTGGACATCCCAGCCAATAAAAACGAGCAGCAAGATGAATATGAGGTGTTCCAATTAGGAAACAATGTGATTAGATACCTGAGCAAAACAAAACTTAAAGAATCAGAATAAGAACATACGAGTGTAAACTTGTAGTGTAAACAGACCTAAGAAGAACCTATAGCAGTGGGGCCAGCTGCAGGGTGAACGGTCCCAGTCAGTCAATAATTACAATTGATCATTACAGATGCGTGTGCTATTACCTGCCTCAAAAGCTCTCTTGATAAATCCCAGTGCCCTCTCTCCTGCCCCCTCCAGCACAGCCACGGCCATGGCCACTCTTGGTGACACATAGAATCTTAATTCCCTGACCACACTCATAGATCATGACATGGGCCAATAAAGTCAGAAACTTTTGATTGGAACCGAGAGAGTCAACCACTTGTTTGTCAAAGATGCTGATCCAAGGAATTGCTGGTGTCCGTAGTTCTCTACTTCATGGGGAGCTCGGGGCACAGCTGGGATACAGGGAGATGCTGACCTAGCCAGCTTGCTCTGGGAATCCCCTGTCTCTACCTCTTGAGGGTGAAGCTAATAGCAGGCCACTACGCAGCCTGACTTTGTTTTATATGGGTGCTGGGGACCTGAAAGCCAGTCTTCTTACACTCGGGAAACACCATCAACTCATTCCTCCTTTACCTATCCTCACCATTTCACATAGAGGAATTGAAATGTTCTGTCAAAATAGAGAGTGATATAAGGCTCACATTCAGTTTCAAAATAAATCTCAAGGTTCATTTTTTGTGTGTGAGAATCACACTTTCCAAAATAAATATGACTGCATTCAAAACAACTCACCAGAAGGCCCATTTGTACCTCCTTGTGAAATTAACCAGAATGCTTTATGTTTGCCACTCACCCTGGTCCCAAAGTCCACCAATTTCTAGCAGAGGAAAAGACGATCCTTCCCAGATTCTCACATGATTAACTCAGTCTCAAAACGTGGCTTCCTTATCTTTATTTAGCATCCTTCCAGGCTATGCTAGGCCAGACCCCACAAGATGTTAACAAAGTTCTTCAATTCTTTGGTATGACACCTACTTTGCTTTCCTGGATTTCACTTTCTAATTGCATTTCTTCTTCCTCCTCCTCCTTCTTGTCTTCTTCTTTACTGAGGTAGGAAAAGGGCCTGGGGCATACTAACTAAGCTCTATTCTTAGCCCTTTAATTTCCTCTTGACTTTTTGACTGTAATTATAGATCTGCAGATATGCCGTGAGAACAGGGTCTGAGAGAACTGGCTTCTGCTCCAAAGGTAACCTCCTCAAACTGGGCATTTTCAATTGCACTGAACAGGGGAGCAAAAGCATCGTCTACTAAGACCTCTAAGAACCAGACATCTGGGCTCTTTGAGCTCCTCCAACTCTGCACTATACAACACTTTAATTTTACAGACCTTAATCTTTCTGGATCAGCATGTCAAATAATGCTCATATAAGAACCAGAGTAAGAAGGTAGGCTAACCAATTTGCAAGATAGCAGTCAGTAAGACCAAATGTTGTTGTACCTTGTAAAAAATGTAAGTATTTTCTGAAGCTGCCCTTGCTCCCAAATAATGACATGGAGTCCTTATATTTATTCTTCATAGCTTTAGGCACTGTGGCTGGGCAGATATTGAACTAATCTAACCTGCTTATGCTGACCTACTTCCCAGACACTTGGCCCATTACCTGCTGTCTCAGCTTGCCCTGGCTGCTTCTGCTCCATTTGGGTCCTCTTGGCAACTCTCTCATGGTGACTCCCTCAGGCAACTCCCTTTCCCCACCTAAGACTCTCTCTCTCTCTCTCTCTCTCTCTCTCTCTCTCTCTCTCTCTCTCTCCTTCCCTCCCTTCCTCTATCCCTCCCTCCCCCTGGGTCCCAGAAGTCCCGCCTTATCCTCTCCTCTGCTGCCCAGCTATTGGCTGTTCAGCTCTTTATTAACCAATCAGAGGGTGATGGAGAACAATTTTTATACAACATTGAGACAGGAGATGCTTCATAGAAATGACAATGCCAGCATCTGGACTGCAACCAAATCTCTGGGTACAGAAATCAGTGTTTTTTTTTTGTTTTTTTTTTGTTTTTTTTAAAGAAACTTTTTTTTTTTTTTTTAGATTTATTTATTATTATTATGTATACAGTGTTCTGTCTGCAGGTATATCTGCAGGCCAGAAGAGGGCACCAGATTTCATTATGGATGGTTGTGAGCCACCATGTGGTTGCTGGGAATTGAACTCATGACCTCTGGAAGAGCAGCCAGTGCTCTTAACCGCTGAGCCATCTCTCCAGCCCAGAAATCAGTGTTTGAATAGACAGCGCCCAGAACATCCTCAAACCAGTGTCTGCCTCAGTTCTGACGCCATTAGAGTTTCTTACGATGCATTCACACTTTGTGCTTCAATGCATGCTCCAAATGAAAACCTAGAGATTTTCACTGTTCAGTCTCTCCATGGAAGTACCTAACCTCAGCACGCAGCCCAGGAATCCTCTATGCCCTCCACACTGTCCTGTGACAAACAGTGGTTCTCCATGGTTAGAACCACCTTGGTTCTAACGGTTACAGGCGTTCTTTTTTATTAACCATGTTGCTGCTGAAGGCATGGGATTTGTGAGTCCCATTGATGATATGAACTGGTTTGTTTTGTTTTGTTTTTGTTTTTTGTTTTTCAAAATAATCAGTCTGGATGACCAAAGCCTCCTCTCGTTTACCTAAGAGTCTGTCTTTTGATAATGATGCCCTGTTACCAGTTTTTGGGTATGTCAGCATTTCTAGGTGGAAGCATTAGCAACCAATTCTACGTAACTTAACCAGAAAACAATTTACTGAGAAATACCAAGTAGGTTACAAAGTCCCTGAGAAAGTCTAAGATCGGGCTTAGGAAGCAGGTAAGAGTAAAGAAGACTGATAACAGAAAGCTAAAGGCAGAAGGCACAGTCTGGGTAGGATGCTTCAGAAAGTGGTCAGGAACTGTGACAGGAACACTAAGTTGCTACTTCAGGGGAAGTTTCTCTCACATTAGCACTGCCAGACCCCTCTCCTGGAGTATTAAGGTTGTCAGTGCTGGTAAAGTAACATGATGGCCCGTGGCTTCATACCATTCCTCAGGGTTCATCGTCACAATAAGACTAGTCATGCCTCATATCCTGCTTCTCTAAAAGGAAAAAAAAAAATATGCCCTTTTCCAGTTTCCATGATGAGCAAAGTGGTCAGCTACAGAGTAACAAACTCATAAACACACACATACAAGAGAGAGAGAATGAATCCAGTGTCGCGTCCCCCCTTGTCCAGCAAGGAATGACGCAACTCACAAAAGCTCTTCTCCTGCAGTTTATTCAGGTCCCTTGAAAACAGTCTTGCGAATGCCCGGGCACCCCAACCCACAGGCTAAATACTAAATGAACAGCCAATCAAGTAAAGCCACGTAGTGCAATCTTAGAGGCCCACGTATGCGGAAGCAAGCCAGATCAGCAGTCTTAGCCAAATATGGACTTGTTTACCACTGAGAGCGCTCACCGTCGGGCTGGTGGAAGGCGGAGACCAGCGCCATCTTTAAGGCGCGGCACGTCGCAGCTCTCTACAGTTCCTCCTTTTTTATTTTTTCTAAAGATGATAGAAGTCCCTGGAAAGGTTTCGTAATCCCCCTATCTGGGGATCTCACGGTGGGTCTGAGCCTGTAGGAGGGCGGTGCTCAAACTCTTACCCGTCTCTGGGTCAGCCTCCCCACTCGGGACTGCCCTGTCTTAGGTGGCCGAGACTTACCCGTCAACTCCGTCACTGACTTACCAGACCCTAATATCCGTGGAACGAATTCCTCAGTGGGCAGGGACTATGCTTAGTGAAGATTTACTTCACGGCAGCAAGCCATGCCTGAGGGGACTGGCCCGCCTCAATGGCGACAAGGGCTTGTATAATCATGGCTGCATTACGCTTTTGTGTGGCTCTCATTTTGTAGATGCACCATAGGCAAACCAGAGAGGCTAGCATCATTAGTATCGCCAAAAAGCCTACACCCGCCCACTCCTTAAGATGATCCATAGCCGTCTGTATCCAAGAAGTCAAGCCAGTAGCCAGGCTCAGATCCACCCGAGTGGAGTTGATGTGGACAATTGTTGCTCTCAGCTCTCTCATCAAATTTTCAAATTCAGCCGACCAGTCCTGTAAGAGGAACTTTGACAATTGTCTAGACAAATTAGCAGCCTTTGTAAAATTTTGATACTGCACAGAAGTAACACACAAACCTTGCATTTTCCACTCACACCCCAATTGTGCTAGTTGCCAAAGAGAATCAATCTGTTCTTGTATTAAATCTATGCGTTGATTAACTATCATAAGACTTCCTTTGAGATGAGAATTCATAGAGGCCTGAGTATCCAATGCCTGTGCCACAGTGGCTGAGATGTTATTCAGGGCGTTGGCAGTCTGTATAGAACTAGACAAGGCAATAGCTGAGGCAGTAGCCCCCACAGCAGCAATAGTGATAGCAGTAACAATAGCTGCAGTGATGCCAAAATCTCTTTTAAATCTGAATATCATCATGGTATTAGGAGCCTCTACAGGAACTGGTACATATCGAGGCATTCTAGTCACCACACACAGGAAAGGCTGTGGCATTCCAGCATAGGGCATAAAAACATGTACCTGGAGTGCATACTAACTTTTCTTCACCTAAGGATGCACTCCCATTACTTACAATCCACAGAAAAGGAGGCCAGAGACATACTGGCGAAGCTGAAAAGCTCTTGTTGCGATAAGAATGAAACAAAGAATTCCAAGTACCAGAGCCACTACCGCTAGAGAAATCCAATCTGGTAGCAGACCCTAGGGAAAAATTACCTCTTTGATAAATTCCTCCTCCAAGCATAATGACAGGTCCCAAGTCCATGCAACTTCCATTTACTCCACACAAAAGCCACAAATCAAAAGGATTGGTGGCAGTCTGCTGAGGATCCCTAGTAGATATATCAAGCATTCCTGTACAAGACTTATTCACTATATTACTAATCATGGGGCTAAAGGAAAAATGATCTTGTTGAACCCAAACTGCTCTGCGCTCCTGACATACTCACTGCTACTAACACCAGGATCGTTAGGAAGGTCTTCATGACGAATCTTCCACACAAGGCGTTCAGGCACCCACACTGAATCTTGTTGATTCTGAGGAAAAACACAAACAGACCCTCTCGCCCATGTTAGCACGGGGTCAGGCCCCCGCCAAGAGCCTGTCAGAACGTCCTTCCATTTCACCATACTTTTAGGCGGACCATGGGAATCCTGATGTCTGTCCGCTGCTGAGCGGCCTTGAGCATCCAAATTGAAAAAATTTAAAGTAAATAAGGCTAAAGATATTCTCTCCTTGGGGGTACGGCCTTGGCCTATTCCCCCTTTTTGTTTTTGCAAGCATTCTTTCAAGGTGCGATGAGCACGCTCCACAATTCCCTGTCCTTGAGGATTGTATGGTAATCCGTGATTAAGCTGTACCTCCATTTGATTACAGAAGGAGACAAAGGACTGAGCCGTATAGGCTGGTCCATTGTCTGTTTTCAGCTGCTGTGGTTTTCCCCATGCAGCCCAGGCTTCTAAGCAATGTCCTATGACATTGCGAGTCTTTTTTCCACTCATAGGTGTAGCATGTATGATACCTGAGCAGGTATCCACAGATACATGAATATATTTTAAGGTTCCAAACTCTGAAGTGTGGGTAACGTCCATTTGCCAGATTTTGAGTGGCATCAACCCTCTAGGGTTCACTCCCATACTGGGAGGATGATGATGAATCACACACTGAGGACAGTCCAAAACTACTTGTCTAGCATCTGTTCTAGACAAATGGAATTTTTGTTGTAGAGTTTTTGCATTAACATGAAATAATTGGTGAAACTGTCTGGCTTGGTCCAGGAATGAGCTCCAAAAAATGCATTCCATCCTGGTCCATTGATCAACTTTATCATTACCTTCACTTAATGGTCCAGGTAATCCTGTATGTGCTCTGATATGTTGAATATAAAAACACCTTTTTCTCTGCCAGATTAAAACTTGTAACTCTTGTAATAAGGCACATACTGTACTACTATTCTTAATAGGACCTGCTAATTCTAATACTTTCACTGCGTTGACCACATAGACTGAATCTGAAATCAAATTGAATGCAAATTGACATTTTTTAAACACCTCAATTACTATTTTCAATTCTACTATTTGGGGGGAGCCCGGTTGAAATTGACATAACACGGGCTCTTGTCTTTCTATCAAATAGGCTCCACAGCCTGTCTTTGAGCCGTCAGTAAACACATTTGGTGATCCTTGAAGTGGTACTGCTGAAGTAACCTTAGGGAATATCACTGGGTGCTCCTTAAAAAATAATAGCAATGGATGTTTAGGGTAATGGTTATCAATCACTCCTTCAAAGCTACATTGCAATATTGCCCAGTCATCTACAGTGCCACACAAAATCTTAATTTGATAACTGGAATAAGGCACTATTATACTGGCAGGAGCAACTCCAAAAGATTGCAAGCATTGTTGGATACCATTCAAGGCTAAAGCAGCAAGTGCAGTGGGATAATGTTCTATTCTGTTCTTACTTGTGTCCACATCCCCGGGCAGAAAGATCTCCCTACTTTCAGTGACTGAACAGGCTGATCTATCTGAGTGGCTTCTGGATATGGGGGAGGAGTTGAAGGTGCCATGGCAACGGCCTTGTTTACACCAGCTGCCGCCAGCGTGGCTGAAGGCGCTGTAGCAATGACTCCACCCACTCCGACTGCTGCTGACGTGTCAGGCGCCATGGCAACAGCTCCACCCACACCGACTGCAGCAGCAGTTCCTCCCACACTGACTGCCACCTGCGTGTCCTTCTCTTTTACTTTTTTCTTATAACAGTCCTCTCCAACTGTTCTAGTAGAGCGTGTAGCTCTCCTTCAGAATCTGTGCTTTCTGAGTCCTCAAAATCTCTAAAATCTCTAAAATCTGTGAGATCGGGATAGAGAGGAACTTTCTTTTTGCCTCCCTTTTCACTGTCTGCCTGCTCAAATCTTTCGCCTTTGTTACTTTCCTTTTCACTGTCTATTTGCTCAGATCTTTCCCCTTGCAGCAGTTCCAAGGCTGACTCTCCCTCTTTGATTGCATTACAACACCTCTGATCTTCTAAACAACTCCTCACCATTTTCCAAATCGGTCTTACTCCATGCTTCAGAGTCCCCTGCTCCCAAGCAAAATCCAAGTCCCTGCCTAATTTGTCCCAGCAGGATACTGTAAGATTCCCGGACACCGCAAACCACGGAGCCACAGAATCACATTCATTCAAAAATCTTTCTAGGGTAGACTTCTTAATCTTCAATTTCCTAGCTAAAAGTAGCTCCTGAAGAGCCAGAAAAATTGGGTGTGACTCAGACAACCCCATGTTTAAAAATTTTACTTTCGGTTTGCAGCTTCCCCACGAAACTGTATCTTTTGTTCGCTATCTCTGCGAAACTTCACCGTACGTTCACTATCTCCGCGAAACTTCACCGTACGTTCGCTATCTCCGCGAAACTTTACCTTGTGTTCGCTATCTCCGTGAAACCTTATTGTCCTGATTTATCCCAGGAACTTACCAACGCGTTGCCCCTGACTGCAGGAGTTCTGAGTCTTTTCTGGTTCCCCGTACGGGCCACCACTTTGTCGCGTCCCCCCTTGTCCAGCAAGGAATGACGCAACTCACAAAAGCTCTTCTCCTGCAGTTTATTCAGGTCCCTTGAAAACAGTCTTCCGAATGCCCGGGCAGACCCAACCCACAGGCTAAATACTAAATGAACAGCCAATCAAGTAAAGCCAAGTGGTGCTATCTTAGAGGCCCACGTATGCGGAAGCAAGCCAGATCAGCAGTCTTAGCCAAATATGGACTTGTTTACCACCGAGAGCGCTCACCGTCGGGCTGGTGGAAGGCGGAGACCAGCGCCATCTTTAAGGCGCGGCACGTCGCAGCTCTCTACAATCCAGGGCATCATGTTTGGTTTTCTTCAAGACTTGTTCTTTTCTTTTGTTACCCTGTTTATTTTGTAGAAACTACAATACTACTTTTTGATTGTATGTGTGCATTTGTATGTGTGGCATATGTGCTTATCAGTGTATGTGTGTGTACATGTGTATGTTGGTTGGGGTGTGTGTGTGTGTGTGTGTGTCATGTGTGTGGAGGGAGACCAGATGTTGATTTTGGATGTCTCCTTTCATTGTTGTCCACCTTTTAAATTTGTTTCCACTCATTTATTATGTATGTATTGAAGGATGCCACAATGCACATGGAAGACAAAAGACAACTTGTGAGAATTTGTTCTCTCCTTCTGCCATATAGGCTCCATGCACTTCGTGGAGCTTGGTGGCCAGTACCTTTACCTGCTGAGCAATCTTGCTGGATTTAGTTTTTTGAGACAGGGTCTCCCACAGAATCTAAAGCTCAGTTCAGCTAGGCTGACTGGCCAATGAGCTTCAGGTCTCTGCCTGTTGTTTCTCCACCCCACCCTGCCCCTAGTGCTGACATCACAAGCACATTACTGTGCTTGGTGTTTTGGTTTTGGTTTTGGTTTTTCGAGACAGGGTTTCCCTGGCTGTCCTGGACTCACTCTGTGGACCAGGCTGGCCTTGAACTCACCGAGATCCCCCTGCCTCTGCCTCCTGAGTGCTGGGATTAAAGGTGTGCACCATCAAGCCCGGCCTGTGCTTGTTTTTTTATGTCCACTCTGGGTATCCAAACTCATGCCTTCACAAATGTGTGACAGGTATATTTCCTACTCAGCCATCCCCGGAGACCATCATAAAGAGATTTTTATTTTCAACCATTTTATGATTTAAAAAAAAAAAAACAGGTGATTCAAATTCTCTCCACTTTCAAAAAAGATTTTTCCCCTTTTCTTCAGCTTCATTGTTCTCAATAAATTTCAGAACTACTTCATCGAGTTTCTTTTAAAAAATATCCCATAGGGATTTTGGTTGCAATCACATTAAATGTGTAAATATATTTGTAGAATAGCTTTGAATTTATTCAGCTCTGAAACTTCTTATTCAAGAACATGGTATATCTCAACTTAGGTTTGTGTGTGTGTGTGTGTGTGTGTGTGTGTGTGTTTCTATCCTTGAGTAATTTCATAGTTTACTTCACATAGAGTTGGCACATTCTTCATTTATGACTATTATTATAAAAGTTGGGATCGGAAAGTTGTCCAGGCTATATTTTCCTTGAGAATTTCAAGACCTTCCTTATGCCCAAGCAAAATCATGAGGCGCTATTTACAACGCAAATGGCTCTGGGATGCTGTTTTCCCTATTCAGCCACATAAGGCACTGGAATGAATTCTTCCTAGGTTTATCTAATTGCTGCTACTGAATTAAATCTTAGCTTTCATTGTAGCATAAACTTGAATTTGAAGGTCAAAGATAAGGAAAGGTTTAAAGAAAATAAATTCAAGAGGGAAGAGAGAGAGAAGTGAAGATAAGGGAGAAGAGAGGAAAAGGGAGAAGGAGATGGGGAGGGAGAGAGAGAGGTGCGCTGGTGCTACAGTGCCTCCTAGTGGATGCAATGAAACATGGCTTCGTTTATGAAGAGTGAACCCAAGCTTCATCTACAGGCAATTAGAATCTGAAGGCGCCTAAGGGGTTAACCAGGTCAAAAGCTCTGACTTCCAGAAAGATGAACTAAAGAAGGAAAAGGAGAAATGATTTGTTCAAATTCTTATGGTTGGCCAAGATTTTTCACTCCCCAACCTGCCTTAATTCTTTAAGAATCCTGCCTCCACCTTACTGCAACTTGATATGATATACCATGGCAGGCTGACATCCATGGAGGCCTGCTCTCTTCTGAAGGGAAAGGACCAACCGAGTAGGGAGAAGGGAGAGGGGAAGGGACCGGGAGGACAAGAGGGAGAGGAAACTGCAGTCAAGACATGAAAGGATGAAGGGACGGAGAATCCTGCCTTCTTTTCAGCACTTATCTGTTATAAAACAAGGGGCAAAAGACAATCACATATTTAATAATTCAGCTTCTACCTTCATATCTAATTTGTTTCCAAGCCTGCTTTTTAAAAATCCATCTTCGGAGGCTGGAGAGATGGCTCAAAGGTTAAGAGCATTGACTGTTCTTCCAGAGGTCCTAAATTCAGTTCCCAGCAACCACATGTGGCTCACAACCATCTATAATGAAATTTGGTGCCCTCTTCTGGCCTTCAGGCATACCTGCAGACAGAACACTGTATACATTAAAATAATAATAATAATAATAATAATAATAATAATAATAATAATATAAAATAAATCTTTTTTAAAAATCCATCTTCAAGGAATGAATTTGTTGGGGAAATGACCAGACATCCATACACAGAAAGGTTCTCTCCCTTGCCATAGAGTGACTAATGATGTGCTGAATTAATTGTTGAAATTTAACTAGAAAATAAGTTCACAAACCTGGCAAGATTTGGATCATATCACACAAAGAGAAGACTTTCTGTCTTTTTTTCTTTTTTCCAAGACAAGGTAGCCCTCTCCATGTAGCCCTGTCTCTCCTGGAACTTGCTCTGTAGTACAGGCTGGTGTCATACTCACAGAGATCCTCCTGTGTCTGCATCCCCAGAGTTGAAATAAAAAAACACCAACAGGTGCTGGAGAGATGGCTCAGCGGTTAAGAGCACTGCCTAGTGCTCTTCCAAAGGTCCTGAGTTCAATTCCCAGCAACCACATGGTGGCTCACAACCATCCACAATGTGATCTGGTGCCTTCTTCTGGAATGCAGGTGTACATGCAGATAGAGCACACATATGCATAAAATAAATAAAATAAATCTTTAAAAACAAAAAAAAACCCACCACCAGACAGCAAAGACTTAACTTTCAAATGATCTGAGTTTATCGCCGGGCGGTGGTGGCGCACGCCTTTAATCCCAGCACTTGGGAGGCAGAGGCAGGCGGATCTTTGTGAGTTCGAGGCCAGCCTGGTCTACAAAGCGAGTCCAGGACAGCCAGAGATATTCAGAGAAACCCTGTCTCGAAAAACCAAAAAAAAAAAAATGATCTGAGTTTAAACCTGTATCTTTGTTTTCTTTTATAGATTCATAACTGATTATTTTGGAAAGAATGACAAGACATTAAAAAACAACCATGTGAACCCAACCTATTCCAAAGCAACACCTATATGCAAAGGACCTCATGCAGTGAAAACAACAGAGATGGTCCCAAGAGGCCGCTCTTATATCACTCCTGTGTTGTATGTACAATTCTCCAAATCCCAGGATAGCTACTTCCCCATTTCACTTGGCCAGTCATATTTTTAGGTTATAAAAATCAGGGGAAACTGGGCACAGTGGCCCAGGCATGTAGACTCAGCTACTTGGGTGGCAAAGGCAGGAGGATTCCTTGAGTTCGTGAGTTCAAGGTCAATATAGGCTACTTATCAAGACCCCATTTCAACAACAACAACGGCAAAGAACATGCAAACATTTTCTAAAATTACTCTGCTTCAAGATTAGATAAACCAATAGTTTAGGACCAGGAGTCAGACTGAGCTGAATCAGAATCCCTCTCTTGCCTCCTTACATTATTAAACACATGAGTTTCTCTGAGTTAATGTTGCTTCTATAAGATGAAAACAACACATTCCCCTCATAAGGGATGATGTTTTTTAATCACCTTTGTTAATACATGAATATAACATCTTGAATTTAAAAATGTGATTTGCATATTCCTTTCTCTAAAATGCAGAAAAACTATTACAGGAGAAATATTAATATTGTTTACTTAATTTCATCAAGAATGTCATTTTGATTGGGCGTGCCAGTTCAGTCTTGTTACCCTGGCACCTGGAAGGCTGAGGTGAAGAGGACCACAAGTTTGAGATCTGCCAAGGCTACCAGCTCAAGGCCAACCTAAAGCTTAAAAAGAACCAAGAGATC
>CAJQZJ010004748.1:1521407-1538997 GCA_907164525.1 Lophiomys imhausi | reverse complement strand
AATCTGGTATGACACTCATTTATCTATCTAAGAAATCTTTGTATGTAAAGTTATCGCTCCACTTATTTAATGGTCAGACAAAGGCATAGCTGTTGCTCTCTCAGCTCTGTTCTCCCTCCCACTGAGCTTCATAGAGTCTACAGATGTGTAAGTAGAAAGACCATCTTACAGTATGCTCCTTGGTACAAAGTGTAGATAAATTATGTCTTCGACCACAGGTGAACTTACTGTGTTTCACCTGGACATAGTGACTGTCAAAAAGAAATCCACCTCTATTGCATTCCTTCTAGGAAAAAAAATGCAGTTATGTACCACACACGGATGGTTGGGTAACCACAGGCCACATCCCTGGTGTCTTACAGACACAGTGCAACTGGAGGACTTGTGACATTGCCACCATCACAACGTAGCGCAGCATGTTACTTACTTGCTTTGATATTGCTGGAGTAAAGAGAGCCACTATGCCATCACACTTATGAAAGAATAGCACAATGACGTACAATACAGAATGCTTCCTAAGGATAACAGAGGACCGTATTACCCATATGTGTGTTACTAAGTCACCATTGTTGTCTTCGTTTTGAGGTGTGGTCCTACAGTTATCATTGTTGCCTTTATCTTAGAGTGTGGTCCTACTTATTGTGAAAAATGAACAGAAGGGCTTAGGGGCTGTAGCCCAGTCGGTAAAGTGCTTGCCTAGCCTGCACCAAGCTCTGCGTTTAGTCCCCAGCACCACATAAATCAAGTGTGGTGAAGTCCAGTGGTCAGGAGGTAGATGCGGTAGGATCACGCCTTCCCCAGCTACATAATGGACATGAAGCCAGTACGGGCAGGGTGAGACCTTGCCTGTAAAAATGCAGAAGGGAGGTGAAGATGTGTCTCAGGGATTACTCATGCTTGCTGCACAACTATGAAGGCCTGAGCTGAGATCCTAGCACCCACAGAACAAGCCAGGCAACGTCGTGGGCATACCTGTAGCCCCAGGGCTGTGGAGGATGGAGAGGGAAGACTCACTGGGGCTTATTGACCACACACCTATGGAGAGAAATAGTAGCCCCAGGCTTAGAGAGAGACCCTTCTCCCATAGACTAAGGTAGAGAGTGAAAGAGGGTGCCCGACACGCTGGTCTGGCCACCCCATGCACGAGCAGAGGCACAACCAGCATCAGGAAAAAAAAGGAGTTTACTTAAAACACTTGGCCATGTCAGGCTGACAGCAGCCTCATTATGCTGTGTTTACAGTTTTTGATTGCCAAGAGGTCATGTCATAGAATAATTAGCCCCATACCATTGAGGCTTGTGGAAGTACCCTCGATGATTTGCTTTCAAAGAACTGTTCCTGTCGTCATCGACTGTGGTTACACTCTTTAAGCCACTCAACCCAAAACAAAGCTTCAGCAATGCTTAGTTAGACAGAAAGGAGTAGGAAAAGCTGAGGGAGGGCTTGTCTTTTTGCACATGGTGTGCCTGCAGCAGGCCAGTTTCCCTTCCCTGTGGAAAATGTTCTTGAATTATACACAGGACACCAGTTCTATGAAAAGCACAAGGCTTCAAGGTTGAGGAAGTCTGAAAGCTTGCCCGGCATTTTCATCTCCTCAGATTCATAGTGCACACCAGTAAATTAAAGGCTCTAAAGGAAATGACCTGATACCGTTTTCCCTAGCAAAATGTATTTGATCAACATGCCCTATAAACACCCTGCAAGATTAATAGGTTGGGTAGCTATGGACCTCAGGGAACTGCCTCTCTGTGTTGAAAGGCTTCTTATTATTATTCATTCACCAACAAACAAACAAACAAGCAAACGACTTCATCTCCAAATCTTGCAGAGCACCAGAAAGTTTCATGACTGATTTTATGTCTGTAAAAAGAGGCCCCCTAGAGCCCTGAAGTGTTGATATAAAAGCCCATAAACTTATATTCAAATCCTCTCTGTAGCTGGACCATATGGAAAGAAGAGAGAAAAACATAATGTTTTTTTTTTTTTTTTTTTTTTTGGTTTTTCGAGACAGGGTTTCTCTGTTTAACATCTCTGGCTGTCCTGGACTCGCTTTGTAGACCAGGCTGGCCTCGAACTCGCAAAGATCCGCCTGCCTCTGCCTCCCGAGTGCTGGGATTAAAGGCGTGCGCCACCACCGCCCGGCTCAGAAAAACATAATGTTAAAGCCACCAAAGTGTAGTGATTTTTTTTCTTTGAGTTTTGAACAAACACCACGTTACCAGTATTGGTTTTCCCTTAATTCCATCTGGGAACTTAGTCAATGTCTTTCCAATTCTCTCCTCTAGGTGGCAGCATAAGGGAAAAAATGCCGGACGATCTAGGTTCTCAGTTGGTGTCAGCGGCAGCGAATGGCTTCCAACACACGCCTCTGTTGTTTGTTTCTAGACAGAGTGTCACTTGGTAACCCAAGCTGGCCTTGAACTCATAGAAATCCACTTGCCTTTGCCTTTGCCTTTTGAGTGCTGGGATTAAAGGAGTGTGCCACCACACCAGATCAGCATGTCCTTCAGTATTTTTTCCTCAAATAGTTCTAATCATTCACATAGCAGTGCAAATAATAACCATAGAGGAGGGAATCAATCGGCCCCATGTATGTGTCTTTCACATGCTTACGACATTGTCTATATCTTAAGAAATAATGTTATCCGTACTCTTCGTAGGTCATAGAGCAAGCTGGCTACCCCAGCATGATGGTTTGTGTTGTCCCTGTCCTGGGCATCTGATAAGGCCCAATTCCAATCTGCCTGGTTTGCTAATGTACTGGCTTCATTTAGGATCTGTCACAATGCTATGTCTGATCCTCCTGTCAACTGATGCTTTGAGCCAGCTGTAGAATGATCTGGGGACCACCAGATGCTGCACTGAACCGAAGCTCGGGAAGTTCGCAGAAGGGTAATACTTCATTAAAAGTGTGCAATTTATGGTAGAACTAATAAAGCACGAGAAAGGGAGTAGAAGTGGCCTAGAGAGGAGAACTTTATGCTCTATATCAAAGTCCCACTAGGGATATTATAAAAGCTATACCCTTCAGTGCTTCGTTGAACCTCATCATTAAACAATAAAATGGAGTCTACCAGCAAGATGTTCTCCACAAAATCTGCTGACAGGGAAAAACAAGGAAGCCGGCACCTGCAACGGATGGCATTTTAAGAACTCTACAGTGCTCCGAAGAGCTCTGAATTGTTCGTGTGTAGTGAGCTGGACAGAGGCTAAAAGATGGCTATTCCTTTAAAAAGGTAAAATGGACGATCTCTATAGGAAGTAAAAAATAATATGATCCACAAGTAAAATCACCTGAGGCCAAAATAAGAAACTAAGTGGATGTCAGTTCTTTTTTTTAATCAATTTTGAATATATCAGAGGATTTTTTAAATTCTATATCTCCTTTTTTTATTTGGAAAAACATTGGAGAAAGAAGGGGTTTGAGACAGTATTTTAAGCAGCCCAAGCTGGCTTCATATTTGCTGTGTAGCCAAAGCTGGCTTTGAATCCCTGAACCTTATGCTTCCACCTCCCCAGTAGAGGACTACAGGTATATACCACCATGCCCAGCTACCTCCTCCTCCTTCTGCAATCATCCCAGGAAATTGCTCTTAACATCACATCTGCCCTTGAATGAATACTGTAGTAATTAATGTGTGTTGAAATCAGTTAATGTTACAGCCAGTCGGCCTGGCTCCCTTTCCCAAGCCACTCCTGGTGTTCTAAGACCACTGTACACTTTTCCATGGGCTCTGAGTTTAAAGATAAAATCGAACCCAAAAGTGAACAGGACGAGGGACACTGAGATAAATGTTGCACAGTGGGTAGGGACAGAAGCCAGGATGGCAAGTGCCACCCAGACGGCATGCCTCTTCTCAAGGAAAATACTACCTGAGCTACAAGACAGCAGTCCCCCAGCACTAATTGGCCCAGAGACTCAGGTGTGTCAGAGAAATGGTATACACAAGGCGAAACTGAATCCCAGGAGGCTTGCATGCACACACTATTATCCATATGACCTGCCCAGACCACCATCCCCAGATCTTTATTGTCCTCAAATGTGTTCAAGAGAGGTCCTTACAGTGAGTTACAGTCTTTGGACTCTCTTCCTTAAAACTCAGTATCTCATTCCTCTCTGAGATGTGGTAATATTATAAGAAATAGATATTTGAGAGGCTAGAGAGATGGTTCAGCTGTTATGAGCACTGGCTGCTCTTCCAGAGGTCACATGTTCGATTTCTTGCATCCACACAGTAGCTCACAACTGTCTGTAACTCCAGTTTCAGGTGAACTGATACCCTCTGGCCTCTTTGGGCGCCAGACATACACGCAAGTAGGCAAAACATTCATGTACATAAAATCTAACAAGAGATAGAAGCCAGGCATAGGGCTCACGCCTTTAATCTCTCGGGAGGCAGAGGTGAGTTCAAGTCATCCCTGGTCAAGATAGTGAGTTCAGGACAGCTAGAACTACATAGCGAGACCCTGTCTCGGAAGAAGAAAGAGAGGTGGGAGAGACAGATATTTAAGAGAGAAGAGTGGTAGGTAGTCCAGTGGTAGAGGGCCTGCCTGCCCAGCCTGCAGAAAGCACTGGATTCTATCCCCAGCACCATCAATGAACAATAAATATAAGAGATAATTGGCTTCCGACTTTGGGTCCTGTCATGCAACTCCGGAGCCCCTGAACTGTTGACGGTCTTCCATACGCTAATAAACGCACTGGTGCTGGAGGCCCCGGATGGCGTCTGGGTAGAGGCCGCTCACCAGAGCCCAGCTGCACCCTTGGATTAGTTGCTTTCCCTTTGCTGTAACTTAAGGAAGAAAGGGCTTATTTTGTGGTTAGTCTGAGGACATTCCGTCCATCGTGGCCCAGAAGGCATGGCGGCAAGAGAGTGATTCGGATAATCACATGAGCTGGTACTCGGCTTGCTTCCTCCATTTTTTCTTTTTATTCAGGCCGGGACCCCAGCTCAGGGGATGATGTCATGGACTTCAGGGTGGGCCTTCCTCTTTGGAAAAGCCTTCGCAGACATGCGCACGGGTGTATTTCCAGGTGATTCTAATACAGTCAAAGCTGATAATGAAAATTAACCACCCCGAGTCACTACCACCCGCCAACCTCTAAAGAGAGGAGGCAGGCCGGGAGTGGTGGGTGGCCCACACCTTTAATCCCAGTACTCAGGAGGCAGAGCCAAGTTCATCTCTGTGAGTTTGAGCTCAGCCTGATACACAAAGTGAGTCCATGACAAGCAGGGCTATTACACAGAGAAACCCTGTCTCGAAAAGCAAAACAAACAAAAACAAAAAAAAAAAAGAGGGGGGAGAGATGAAGATAGAGTTGATTCCCAATGATCAATGGTGTAATTGCTTATGTTTATGTAATGCCTCCTCTATAAAAGTCCACAGGATGGAATCTGGAGGGTCTCCACACTGCTGAACATGTGGCTTCCTAGAGGGTAGCATAGTCTCCCCTGCCCCTCCCCCATACCCTAACCTTTGCATCCATCTGGTTGTTCATCCGCGTCCTTTATAATTACAAGTAAACGCAAATGGAAGGCTTTTCTGTTCCAGCAAATTAATGGGTGTTGAGGAGGAGGCACGGGGTGGCCCAGATTTGGGGAAGTCAGTCAGGAGTCTAGGCAACAAGCTTCTACCTGCAGTTGTGTTCTGAAATAGGGGCAATCCTGTGCGACGTCCAGATTGATGGATCTGACGCCATCTCCAGTTAAACAGTACTAAAACTAAGGTAAATTATAAGGCAGGACACTGTGTCCCCTGGAAAACTAATTGTTGGAAGGGGGAATCCCCATACATTTTAGTGCCCAGAATGTCATATTGGTTGAGTTTATAAGGTGAGAGAAAAACATCACCCTATCACACACACCCCCAAAAAAGGACAGGCCCATCAACTCTGTCCAAAATTGAATCTAGACCCAGCTCAACCTGAACTATAGGAATATTTTTAGTGGTTAGATAAAAGCCAGCATTCCTTGGGAACTTGGAAACTGTTTCCCATCTCCTAAAAGGAGTCATTTCCCTTACCTCTGGCAGAAGGGATGTGAGGCTCCACTGACACATGCCTGTGGTTGCAGATCAAAACCCATGCCAGACTATCCCACTCTTCTCCCCCTTCACTACCCTCTCTTCCCTTGTTGCTCTCCCTCCTCTCCAAGATAGCCCTGGCCAAGCCCAATCTGCTTCTCTTTCTTTCTGCTTTGAGCTCCTGGATACTTTCTCTTGTGCGTAATAAAAACCTTCCCCTTGGGCTGGAGTGATGGCTCAGAGGTTAAGAGCACTGGCTGTTCTTCCAAAGGTCCTGAGTTCAATTCCCAGCAACCACATGGTGGCTCACAACCATCTACATTGAGATCTTGTGCCCGGGCATTTATGTAGAGCAAATACTGTATACATAATAAATTAATAAATAAATGTTTAAAAAAAAAAAACCTTCCCCTTAACCATACCATGGAGCTGTCATATTTCCTTACTGCTCCCCCTCACATATATCTTTGACCACCACCCCACCCCACCACCACCCCCTTACCCCACCTCCTGTTCATCCAAAACAGTTCCTCAGGAATCCAGTTTTCTCACTGACTCTCAAGACACCTCTACCTCTTCACCTTCTAGCCAAAAAACTCAGTAGTTTCTCCACAAGCACACTGCTTCCTCTGCAGTCCCCACGAGTGGAGACAGTGCCAGCTCCTCTCCACACACCACTGCTGTTGCATGGTGCCTCAGTTCCTTACCATCTGAGACCCACTCCACAGACTCCCGGATCCAGTTGTCAGCCACTACTCCTGGGTCCTTTCCTTCACCCATCTCTCTGCTGTTCTTTCTCACTTACATCTGTATCTTTCACTTTGCCTTTCTACCAGTCCCTTCCTTCCTAGATTGAAAAAGCTGCCTTCCCCTCCATCTGAGGGAGCCTTCTGTCCTCCCCTTGCCAGCCCCAGTAAGTATCTACACTCGCTGTTTTAACTTGCTCAGCTCCCACATGCTCCTCAGAATCGTCCTCTCCAAGGTAATCTGTGACCTACAGGCAACAAAATTCAACGAATACTTTCCCCTTCTCTCCTTATTTGACCTAAGGCAATATTTGGCACATCTAGGTTCTTGAATCTTTCCCTTTCCTGAACGTCTATGACTCTCTCTCTCCCTCGCCTTAAACCTCAGACCCCACAGGTTTCATAGCATCTCACAGTCAAACTGAGCTCATTTCCTCTTCACACCTGTTCTTCCTTTTGGATCTCCCCTGCAGGGGTTATTATGGATTATTGCCGTTGCTATAGACTCCTGGATCCCCCTGACTGCTCCATCTCCATCATCTCTCACATTCGGTTGTGTCACCCAAAACTCTGCCACCTAAATATCTTTTCTACCATCTTGCTTATTGCCTTCTCCTCCACCACCAACCACCACACTCAAACTCGTTGTCAGTCTTCCTTTCAAGCCACTTCCCATGCGGTAGCTCCGTGTTTGCAATGCGGTAGGAATCGCACAGGTGCCGCACTCCACAAACACCTATGTAGAAATGAAATCCACCCCAGAGTAAAGATGATTTTCGAATCTGAACTTTCAGCCTTCTTCCTGGCAGATGATTTAACCTAGACTCTCTCTGGGGAGTTCTGTGATTTGTCTGTCTACTGAAATTACATAAATATTCTAGTTCAGAATTCAGTTTCAGACCTTCTTCCTTCCCCTGTCCTTGTGTGGTGGAGTTCCTGGAATGGCTGCCCAAGAGAAATGAGGAAGTAGATGGAAACTCATGCGTGATTGGCTGTGGTGTTTTGAAGGGAGGGAAGTTAGTCTGAGCAGCTAATACTGTCTCAACACAAGGTGGGCCCAGTGTGTCCTCTGGAGTATTGGGACCAGCCAGCTGGCTCTGATGACAGCAGTTGCCAGTCCTGGAAGAAGCCTGCTTGTATCTCCTGAAACCTCAGCCATCAATCTAGAAATAATCCTTCCTTTTCCCTACCATAGTGGTTCCTAACCTTCCTAATGTGCCACCCTTTAATACAGTCTCTCACGTTGTGGCAACCCACAGGTTGAGAACCACTGCACTGCCATATCTCCTTCCACAATGTGGTGGCTAGAATGAGAGTGGCCCCCATAGGCTCATATATTTGAAGGGTTAGTCTTCAGTGGGTAGACCTGTTTGATAGGTCTAGCCTTTTGGAGGAGGTGTGTCCTTGTTGGAGGAGGTGCGTCACTGGGAGTGGGCTTTGTGGTTTCAAAAACCCATGCCAGACTCAGACTCTCTTTCTGCTGCCTACAGATCAGGATGCAAAGCTCCCAACTCTGTCTCGAACACCATGCCTGCCTGCACGCTGCCACACTCCCCACCATGATGATAATGGACTAGCCTTCTGAAACTGCACTCAGGCCCTCAGTGAAATGCTTTCTTTTGTAAGAGTTGCCTTGGTCATGGTGTCTTTTCACAGCAAGGGAACACAACTAAGACATATGTCAACTACTTCTTCCACTACCACAGGAGGCGAAAAGAGCCAATTCACATTTATGCACTTGTGCAAATTGGTTTTGTGGCATCAGTTTCATCCCCAAGATAAGGAGCAAAACACTTCAGGGTTAAAGTTTGTGATATACAGCCCTGCTCTCTGTCAATGGCAGACTCTCTTCATAATAATGTGCTTTACATTTGGTTGACAAAACAGTTTCGTGGAGTGGAGGGGAGGGTTTATACATGTGTTAACGTTTATGTGTAGAAGATAAAGGTTGGCAGTCCAGAGCCTGAAGATGAAGAGGATTGAGGAAAACATCCATCAAAACATTAATACAAGCCGGGCGGTGGTGGCGCACGCCTTTAATCCCAGCACTTGGGAGGCAGAGGCAGGCGGATCTTTGCGAGTTCGAGGCCAGCCTGGTCTACAAAGCGAGTCTAGGACAGCCAGAGCTGTTAAATAGAGAAACCCTGTCTCGAAAAACCAAAAAAAAAAAAAAAAAACATTAATACAAGCGTGCTGTCCTGTGCTCTTTCCAAATCACAATCATAAACATGTAGTTCACTTGCTTGAAGTTTCCTATTCCCTTTAGGGTAAAGTCTAGCCTTTTAAACTTGAGAGATGAGCTTAGATCTATCTACAAGGGACTGAAGAGTTGGCTCAGAGGTTAAGAGCACTTCCTGTTCTTGCAGAGGACCTAAGTTCAGTTCTCAGAAACTACATGGTGGCATCAACCATCTGTAACTCCAGTTCCAGAGGCCCAATGCCCTCTTCTGGAGTTGAGCACCAGGCACATATGTACATGCAAGAAAAACACTTATATACATACATAAATACATTTTTGAGACAGGCTCTTGCATCTAACTCTGGAAGTGGTGGCACTCACTATGTAGGCCAGGCTGGCTTTGAACTCATACATAATAAATAAATATTTTAAAAATAATCTGTCCATGGATTACTTCTCATCTCTCATTTCCCATAATTCCTCTTCCTTCAGTTCTATGTTCTCTCTAGCCTCTAGACCATCTTCACATTTCTAGAAAACTTTCTCCAAGTTTTCCCTGCATGTGGCTAATTCTTGCATGTTCCCTTGATGTCAGGTTAGATGCCACCTCCCAGGAAGTCCTTCTTGACTTCTTTCACACCCTTAACAAATATGCCACCACTGCACATTCCCAAAAGCTTCTCATGTGAAGCATTTGCCATGTTCTAGATGCTTGTAAGGTGCTCACTCCTAGCATCTAGCAAGTGCTCAATAAATACTTGCAAACAATAAATTAAGTAAGTAAATAAGAATGCAATCCAGGGCTGGCGAGATGGCTCAGCGGTTAAGAGCACTGGCTGCTCTTCCAGAGGTCATGAGTTCAATTCCCAGCAACCACATGGTGGCTCACAACCATCCATAATGAAATCTGGTGCCCTCTTCTGGCCTGCAGATATACCTGCAGACAGAACACTGTATACATAATAAATAAATCTTTAAAAAAAAACAAAAACAAAAACAAAAAACAAAAAAAAAAACGCACAAGTAACTTTGCCGGGCGTGGTGGCGCACGCCTTTAATCCCAGCACTTGGGAGGCAGAGGCAGGCGGATCTCTGTGAGTTCGAGGCCAGCCTGGTCTACAAAGCAAGTCCAGGACAGCCAGGGCTGTTACACAGAGAAACCCTGTCTCGAAAAAAAAACAAAACAAAACAAAAGAATGCAATCCAGATTTTACATGGCCTCATGGCATACACATTTCTTAACACATCCACTCCCCAACAAATGAATGTAATTTTAAAAAATAGTCAGCACGATGGACAATGGACATATAAGTTCAATAGAGATGGAAGTGAGACAGGCTGGTGCTGACAGATTAGAGGGGAGAGTGAGAAATAAAAAGGGACCACGGGCTTGAATGTTGGATCGGGGATGTGGCTCAGCAGTAGACCATCTGCCTGTCATGTTCAAGGCCCTGGGTTCAGACCTCAGCAGTGAAGGGGAAAAAAGGTAAAAAGAAAGAAGAGAGGGTTAGACGTTTTTATGCAATGACAAGTACGGTAGAAACCTGGCGTAATTAGAAACAAGACTCAGTATAGAAAAGGCCATGCCCAGCCTCAATTGTACAGGGAGCAGATGTCCACAGGATCCAGGATTTAACAGAAACATAAACCTTGGAAAGTTTACGTTCTTCTTATGAAATGAGACCAAAAAGAGAGAGAGAGAGGTGATGTAGTCTTTAAATATTTCTCAGCAGGGAAGAGGCAAGAAGAGGAGAGGGAGGCTGGAAAATGTTGGTATCTTATATTAAGCAAGAGGGGAAGTTGTATGCAGAAGTAGGGTGGCTCTTGAGGGAACTGGGAGAAACATAAAAGGGAATTCTGGAGAATGTGGTGGGAAGGTGGGGGGTTTTGATGGTGGTGCTTTTTTGGGCCGATGGTTAGTAAAGACAGGGTCTAGCAATGTAGCCTAGGCTGGCCTAGAACTCACAGTATTCCCTTTGATTTAGTTTCCAAGACCCGGAATTGCAGGGGTGTGACAACACACCCCGCTTAAGAAGGCAGTTTTGAACAAGCAGAATTAATCTGGTAGAAGTGAAAGCCAGAACAAACCAGTTTATACTGGCTTGAAGCCATTTGTACCCTTTTTCCTCCAGCAGAGAGGAGATATCGCGTGTGGTGGGCTTCGGTCAGAGGTGGAGGTTGGGAAGACAGGAGATAAGTTCTCAGGGGAAGAAGGAGCCCCTCAGGATAATTATTGAAAGAATAATAGGAAAGAGGAGAGGAGAGCAAGCAACGAGAGCTGACTGCTTGGTACTGTGGACTGCGGAGGGCGGGATAGCTGGGGCGACCCTGCTCAGTGAAAGCTCGGTGAGCCTGATAAAGCAGTGCCAGAATCTTCTAGTATTTTCTCCACGGAGTGAAAAGGTGAATGTCTTTTTAAATCATTAACCTAAGTGCCGCTCAAGTCTGGGCAGACTCTGTCGGGTTAGGTGATAAGATTCTGTGATCACTCCAAGGCTGGAAAGGCGTGCTCCACCTTCGCTGTCCAGACAAGCCCAATCCAGGCTCCCCCTTCCTGCCGAAGCAGGTCCGAGGTCTGTGGCAGGATTGCCTGATTTCTGCTAACGACCACATTCCAGGATGTAGGGCTTGAGCTGGTACGGACTAAAGGCTTTTAGGAAGTCCCCCTCAGACCTCCTTGACTCTGGCCCTCACCACAGGAAACACGGACTGTGAGGCCAAAAAGATAATCCCAGAACTCACAGCTTCCTTCTAAACCTCACTAGGGCATCTTGGTTTACCTCAGAGTTCCTTGCTCAAATGTACCAAGACTAATTCCAGGACTTGCCTAGCCTTCTTCCTCAGCCACCTTTCTCAGAGAGACTACAATACTAGGATGTGTAATTAGCGCCGTCCTTGCCAAGTGGAACCTACTGCTGAGAGCACGGTGTGTGACCTGGGACAACCGCGGGAAGGCACCACAGGCCTTGCTTGGTCAGGGATAGGAAGAGAAGAGGGGAGCTGCAGATGGGGGTCGAGGCTCTCCCATGACTCTATTTTCTGGTACAGAACCCCAAGGACTCCAAGAGTTTTCCATTCTAATCTGGCTGGCCTTTGACTCTTTAGGAAGATAGTTTTATCAAAGTGGAAAAATCTTCTTTAACAATTTTACTTACAACTTTTCCACAGTCAAACATATGGATTGTATTGCTCCATTCGTCTCCTTACCTTTAACCTTTGATGAACTAGCCTGACTCCATTTTAAGATTAAAAACCATCTTGTTACAATGTCAAAATAATTTCATTCTTGTTTTCTGTAAAACTTGGATTTGCCCAGGTCTTACCCATTTTTCTGGAATTTGACATGTTCCGTATCCTATACCCTGACCTCCACCCTGATTAAGATAAGATGTTCTGCCAAATAATTTTGAAATGTTCAGCCAAGTTCATACGTAATCAAAATTCCTCTGGAAATCCCCCAATCCTAGAAAACCATTTAGTCTTGCAGACTTTTAGGGGGCTATATAAACCCCACTGTCTCCTATATTCAATGCTATTTTCTCACACCCCATTTTAAGTAGATAGCCCTGTTTGACAGAAAATAAAGTTTGCATAATTTGACCAAAGAATTTGAGGAATGGTTTTTACTCTCATTCAGTGGGGTCAACACCTTATAAATGTTAAAGAGAGGCTGATTTTAGGCCTTATCCCTACAATGTATTATTTATCTGCTATGAAAAAAAAATCCTTCAAAATGATCATTGTAAGTTTGCTTGACATCAGTTAGGTCTGAATTGCATTTCTTTTTTTTGGGGGGGGGGGTTCAAGACAGGGTTTCTCTGTATAACAGCTCTGGCTGTCCTGGACTCTCTTTGTAGACCAGGCTGTCCTTGAACTCACAGAGATCCACCTGCCTCTGCCTCCCAAGTGCTGGGATTAAAGGCATGCGCCACCACCGCCTGGCCTGAATTGCATTTCAAGATGGCAAAAAAAACAGAGATCCATTTAAAATCATGCTTGGATTTTCCAATAGGTTTAGTAACCTGTACTCTGTCCCTAGATTCTGTTAATCATTTGGTGCCATTTGGCAGACTGTTTCTATGCTTTATTAAGCTGCCTTGTTTTTATTTAAGTTACTTGTTTTTATCTTCCCAGGATATTTAAGTTACACATCCAAGCCTTGTGTATATGCCCCGTTGGTCAAATGCCAGAACATATTCGCAGTGTGCCTTCTGGTCTTGAGGAGGGTTCATGGCTTCTTTTTATACATTTCCGATGCTTTCTGACTCAAGCAATCTGACCAGTGCTGTTTGAGTCCTTCCCTGAAAATCCCTGAAGCATCTTCCTTCATACACCATAGAATCAAGTGAGAAGAATTAGTGAATTCAGTGGCTGAACTAGAGAGAACATCAAGTCACCGGATGGCCCTCCAGGATCTACAGTCTTCATTGTCTTTCCCCTTGACCAAGCCTCCACTTCATATCAACCTCAAAATGAAAGAGGACCTCTTGGGAGAATTTATGCTAGGACCCTTGCAGGAAGATCTGCCAACATTTCTCAGCATCTTCTTTGGTGGATAGTAAATGGAGAAGTAGTTGGTTCTGTTTCTTAAGAGTGAAAAAAGAAAAAGAGCAACCTCCTAAGGTGGAGAAGACTAAACTTCCTAACTAGGCTGCTGTTAGGTCACCGGTTGAATGACACAAGATGAGGTCATGTCACATTTCTCTTCCTGGGTTTTTATTGGTGTGAAGTGTACCTAGAGAAGCGGGACAGGGAGAATTTATTTAGCTAACTGTTTTACCTCTACAACAAAGGATTATCCCATCCAAATGTCAATATTGATAAGAGGTTGAGAAATTCTAGACTAGATAAACTATTTCTAAATCTTTCAACAAAAATTAAATAAGGTGTTTCTTGGGAGGGGGAGGGTTGTTGTTGGTTTTTTTTTAACACAAAAAAAAACATTTCTCTTATACTCAGAATCACACAGCTGTGGGTCTGAGTTTCTAGAACATTCCTTCCATGTGTCAGCTCTGTGTTTCCGCTACTTTGATCTTATGCCTTCCTATCTGTGCGCTTCTGCCAATGTGCTAGCAGAGAAGGAGAAAGCACAGGGAATGGTGGTGTGCAGGGTCTTTCATCTCTGATCTGATGCAGTAATATGTCTTTTCTGTCTTTGGTTATATGTGATGGGTGCATCATATAGTTTATCCATTTAAAGTCTAAAATGTGATGCTTTTAAGAATATGTACGCATAAGGGTAATTATCTCCATAGTTGTCAAATGTTCAATATATGGGGTGGGATACTTGCGAGGAAGACTGGCATGGAGACATGTCATATACATAGAGTTAGTATTAGTGGAAGGAAGTCAACCTAAAGTAGACCTAAGGAAACTCTGTACCTGTTAGCAACTTCTGCTTTCCCTCAGCTCCCCACTCTATCCCTAGCTAAACACTAATATACGTCCTATTTCTAGAGTTACCTATTCTGAACCCTACACTCATCATGGAATCATTTCTTTGTCATTGGCTTCTTTCACATAGCATGTCTTCAGTGTTCATATGAGTTATACCTACTTTTTAGATGTTTTTAAATAATGCTGTTATGAGCTTTTATATACAAGCTTTTATGTGGTCATATTTTTTATTTCTTTTGGGTTATACACCCAAGAGAGTAACTGGGCCATATGATAACTGGATTTAGCCTTTTGAGAAACGGCCACATTTAGGGCCAGCAAGATGGCTCAGTGCCTACCAAGCCTGGCCATCTGAGTCCCATTGCCAGGACCCACATAGTAGGTTGCAAGTTGTTCTCTGATCTCCACCTGCATGATGTGGCATACATATACCCACATACAAATTAAATAAGTATGATACAATTAAATTAATTGAAACTGCTCTATTCTTTCCCACCTAACTGGGCTCTTTCCCATTCCTGCTAAGAAAACATGAGGGTTTTCTTACCTGCTACGGTGCTACACGTTGACTAGGAATCTCCTCCCCCCACCCCCCACCCGACAGACTGAAGTGCTGAGCAATTGATCCCCAGCTGGTGGAGATGGGCTAGTGGAGGTGTAAGGGGATCTTCTGGAGGAAACTCCTAGAGGCTTGGCTCTGAAGGTGGCATGCTGGGCTCCTTTCCTGACTTACTTCTGCTTCAGCCCATGAAATGAAGAGATTCCTCCAGAACAGGCATAATGGCTCAGTGGGTAAAAGGACTTGGTCTTCAAACCTGATGATCCACAGTCAATGCCCAGGAACTATATGATAAACAGAGAAAACTAACGCCTGCAAGTTGACCTCTGACCTCCACACAACCACTGTGGCACCACACACACACACACACACACACACACACACACACACACACACACACGCTTACATTGAGTTTTGTGGGGTTTTTTGTTTGTTTGTTTTTGAGACAGGGTTTCTCTGCGTATGGAGCCCTGGCTGTCCTGGACTCGCTTTGTAGACCAGGTTGGTCTTGAACTCATAGAGACCCGCCTGCCTCTGCCTCCCCCAGTGCTGGGATTAAAGGCATGTGCCACTAGGCCCAGCTGCTTATATTGTTTAAAAATAAAGCTCCACACCACACACTCCCACCACCGTCCAGCTTCACCTCTCTGTGAAACAACAGAGCCAAGAGATAAAAATCCTTGAAACTGTGGGCTAAAATAAATCTTTCTTCCAAAGAGTTTTTCTTTCAGGTATTTTGGTCATGATTACACAAAAATAACTAATAGAGACCTAATGTCCCCACATCCTCCCAGACCCCTGTTACCCCTGTTAGAGTCTTTTGACTCTAGCCATGGTAGTGGCTATATAGTGGTATCCCATTACAGCTTTGATTTGCATTTTTCTGGAGAGTAATTACAGCAAATATCTTTTCTTCTGTTTATTGCTCATTCCTATGTTAACACAAGCACATCAAGAGAGAATTCAAGATGAAAAGGGAGCTTTGTTTCAAAAGTAAGCAGTTTTCAAGCCAGGAGAATTCAGACTATGATGCAAAATTCAGGCATATTTGAAGGTACAAAGAAAAAGTTGGCTTCTGCAGAGACCATTGCCCAAGTTCTCACTCCATCTTCTTATGCAAATGAGGCTGTAAACCCCAGAGAAGTGCTCAGCCCTGATTAGTCAATTGCTAGGCCCAGATCATTGGCCAGATCTGGGAAGCAGACCGGCCTTTCTAGTAGCTGTTTATTTTGGCAGTTAAAACAAGAACATGCCCAGGCAAGACACCCAAAGGTTAAGTTTAAATTTCTCCCAGAAGATCCCTCAATCAGTAAATGGCCACTAGGTGCTTTGCCTTGCAAATCCACATGCATGCCTGGTGCCTGAGGAAGTGGTGAGCCTCCATGTGGGGGCTGGGAGTCAAACCCAAGTCCTTCACCTGAACAAATGCTCTTAACCACAGAACCAACTTTCTAGTCTTCTGGCTTTTTCTTAAAGTTCACTGTGCATCTTCTTCCTATAAATGTCTCTCCAGTTCTTCATCCATTTCAAGTTCGGTGATTTGTCTTTTTGTGTTACTGAGTTGTCAGTGTTCATGCATATATTCTAGACCCAAATCCCACATCAAAAACATGATTTGAACACAGTTTCTACTATTATATAAATTTCTCTTTGGTATTATTTAAAGTACACATGTATAAGATCGGGAGAGTTGTCTGTTTGTTTAGTTTGATTCTGTTTGTTTGTTTGTTTGTTTGTTTGTTTGTTTGTTTTGAGATAGTAGTTCCTACAGCCCAGACTGGCCTCAGACTCAATATATAGCCAAAGCTGTCCTTGAACTCCAATCCTCCAACTTCCATCTTCCAGTCTCGAGGATTAAGACATGGGCCACTACATCCAGCAAAGTTTTAAATTTGATGACATCTGCTTTATACTGCCTCTGTTTCTTTTGCTTTGGCATCCTGTCTAAGAAACCAAGTGAACAAAGACATTGATGCATTCTCCCACGTTTTCATCACTGAGCCTTAGCCTGAGGCCTCTGATTCATTTTGTGCTCCTTCTTATAATTGGTATGAAGCAAAAGTCTTTTGTACATGGATGTAGTCCCATTGCCCTGCTACTTTTTTACCTTGTGAATTGTTTTGATGTTCTTATTACAAAAATAGTTGGCCATAAAGGTCAATGTGAGTGTGAGTTGTATAAAACTACTTTTTTTTATTCTATGCTTTTTAAAGACGTACATCATACATCATACCTCAAGTTACTAAAACTCTTTTAAATAAATAAAAATGTCCAGACTAGAAACTGTTTCAATGTTTGTTTCCTCCTAGCGAATTAGAAAATTCTACTTACATCCAGAAGCAGAGTTCCACCAAGACAGGACATGGAAGTCAATAAGCTACAGAACTGAGAGCATGTGTTCACTTGTTCGTGAGTGTGGGTATATTCCTGCTTGTGTTCACGTGTTTATGTGTGTACTTGTGCATGTTTGTGTGTGTGCACATGTTTGTGAATGTATGTTCATGAGTGTATGCTGTTCATGAGTGTTTGTTTATGTGTGTATGTACATGAATGTGTGTTCGTGTGCATGTGTTTATGTGTGTATTCCTGTGTGTGTTTTCGTGTGTGTTCGTGTTTGTATATATGCATGTGTTTGTGTTGTGTGTATGTGTTCGTGTGTGTGCTTGTGTGTGTGTTTGTGTATAT
>CAJQZJ010004748.1:1501203-1521397 GCA_907164525.1 Lophiomys imhausi | reverse complement strand
TATGTGTTCGTGTGTGTGCTTGTGTGTGTGTTTGTGTATATGTATGCGTGTGTTTGTACATGTTTGTGTTGTGTGCATATTTGTGTGTATGTTATCTCATTAACCTTGAGTTCTACCTCTGAGCTACACCCCCAAACCCCAGCATTAACTTGTTTTAAAACTTATAGAGATAGATCACTTCTCTGGTATTTCGACCTAGAATTCATTTATTTTTTTAAGATTTGTTTTTAATTTATTTGTGTGTGTGTTGGCACATGAGTTCAGGCCTCTGAAGCTAGAGTTACAGGAGGTTACAGGCCACCTGATCTGAATGCTTTTGAGACCTCTGCAAGAGCAGTACCCTCCCTTAACCACTGAGTCATCTCTGCAGCCCCTAGAATGTGTTTCTTGGTTGAAAGAGCTTTGGCAGGTGAGTGAGGTAAAACGCAGGGTTTTGATCTCACAGGTGCTGGACAAGGGTTGTCTCCTCAGATAAGATAAGGCTCGGAATGGGAACATGGATGTTGGTTTATTTGCTGTTTGTTTATTTTTTGGCAATGCTGGGAGTTGATGCCAGGGCCTCCGGCATGCCAGGGAAGCACTCTGTCACTGGCCTGAAGCACCAGAGTCCTCTGCCTGCCTGGATGAGATCTTGCTCTGGATTGAGATTTTTTTTTTTTTTTTTTTTTTGTAAACTGATTGATTCCCATTCTAGACTTATTTTTGCACACATATTTAATTTCTCTTTACATTAATGAATAACAGAGTTGATGGTGTTTGAACATTTTTGCCATAAATATTCTGTTGTTTTGAGTGTTGTAACATTCTCCTTCAAATTTGTGCAAGCCTTGGACTTGGCAGTGATATAAGCTAATTAATTCGTGTGTTGGTTGTTATCAAGGTCTAGTAATTAAAGTCTACCCTAGAGTAAGTTCTTAACTCTCAAAAAAAAAAAAAAGTCATTTATCAACTCATTCTACTTGACAGGTGAGATAGTGACATCATTGACTGTACACAATCACCTATGTACTTTCACCACTGAACGCTGGGTCAAATGGATGGCGGGTTGTTCAAGGACCTGGTTTAAAATCTGGTCAAATTGATAGGACTAGGGGAAAGGTGTTTTTGAGTCTTGTTACCTTTGCAATACTGTCTCCTTATATTTTGTAAGTCTACATTTTCCCTGTTCAAAATCTTTCAACTTCTAAACTGAAAACATTCTCTTCATTCTTTTCTTTTCTTTTTTTTCCCCCTTTGGTTTTTCCAGACAGGATTTTTTTATGTACCCCTGACTATCCTAGAACTCGCTCTGTATACCAGGCTGGCTTCAAACCCACAGAGATCCCCTTGCCTTTGCCTCCCGAGTGTGGGGATTAAAGCCACCACCTGGCTAACGTTGCCAATATCTTAGAAGTCTCCTTCACATGTAGTTTTACCACTTTCTGTTCTAGGACAAGCCAGGTGGCTACACTTTCCTTCTTGGGGGCCTGCCTTTCCAACATAGGCCAAATTCCCAAGCTGTGTGAGTCGAGAAGCTGGGCCTATGCCCTCACAAGTACCCTGAATAACGACGTGATGTCACCCTTGAGAAGGGTCACAGGGTGTTGCCCCCATTCATACTCCTATAGCATACACCCTAAACTGCTTAAAGCAAATGGATTTGGGTCCTGGCCAAAAGGGAGTGGAAATCAGTCATAGCCCCAAAGAATGAGCTCATTACAACACCCCCACATTTTCTCAGGGCAGGATGAATAAGGTCGGTTCAGTGTAATTATCTTTGTGTAACTAAAAATTAAATGACTGATGACTGTACAATTTAAACATCTATTTAACTACTTTCCATTTGTTGCACTTATTTTGGAAGGAGAGGCTACTATCAAATTGGCTACTAATTTTTCTAGTAGATCAAAATCTGAATGGATCTAGGGGAAATGAGCAATGCTCCAATAGATACCCTTCTCCAGGGACCACTAGCGAAAGCTGTTCTTTTTGTTTACTCTAGCTCCTCACACATTCTGCTATTTGAAGACCTGTAATGATATAGGTAATAACAAACCCCAGAGGGATAAGGTTTTCTATGAATATAAATTAGATACTAAATAATAAAAAGATCATCTGTTGTGCTTGTCACTGCGTGTGTGTGTGTGTGTGTGTGTATGAATGTGTGTGTGTGTATGTGTGTGTGTGTATATGAGTGTGTGTGTGTATATGAGTGTGTGTGTGTGTGTGTATATGAGTGTGTGTGTGTGTGTGTGTGTGTGTGTGAGAGAGAGAGAGTGTGTGCGTGCATGTGTGTGTGTGTGTGTGTGTGTGTTCTGAGTATTGAACTCAGGTTGTCATGCTTACATGCCAAGGCTTTACTGACTGAACCATCTCCTCAGCTCTAGCCCTCAAATTTTAACATGCATGCAAATCACCTGGAGAGGTCGTATTTACAATGCAGGCTCTGCTTTGCTAGGGCCTGGGGCCTGAGATCCTACAACACTATCCAGCTCCCTAGAGTGCGGATGTCAACACTGAGGGCCACTCCTAGAACAGGAGGCATGTGCAGACCAGAAGGCATTCAGCCCTGAACCAGGGCCTGCAAGCATATGTGAACTCAAGTTCCTGGTCTACATAGACGCTTTCTAACATCCACTCTAATTGTGTACTCCCATTCCTCAATAACTCCTCTTCAGCCATCATGCAATTTTTCTTTGGGTTTCTGATTCTTAGTGCTTTTATGTCTGGATATAAATGCTGGGTATAACAAGAAAGCTGGGTATAGATGCCATAGACTTACAAGGTTTTGTTTTCAGTCTTTTACCAATCTACTTTGATCTATGGAAGTCTTGGCTGATGATGATTTGATAATGGCCTAGGATTGTAAGACTTGAGTCAACCATAAAGAGCTTTGGTAAAATAATCAAGTAAGATGTCCAAAGAGAAGAGATAGCTAATTCTACCAGAATAGGGAGTCCTTATGTGACAAGGCAAGACAGTGCTGGGGTTCCTCCAGCTTGTTTTGTTGCTGAGGCCATTTTAGGTTTGACTAGAATTTTCCCTCCTTGATGAGAATCCCTGAGGAAAATTACCCAAATCTGTTCTAGAAACCCCAGGTCAAGATGCCCCAGCTACCTTACCTTAGCTTCTACAACACTACCTCCTTATGCAGATCTCCTCTCCCAGCTAATCTTGACTTTTGTTAAACTGCTTGCTTTTGTTTTTTGTTTTGTTTTGTTTTGTTTTTTTTGTACATGAGTGCTCTATCTGAACACCTGCATCAGAAGAGGGCATCAGATCACAGTGTGGATGGTTGTGAGCCACCATGTGGTTGCTGGGAATTGAACTCAGGACCTTCGGAAGAGCACTAGCAAGTGCTGAGTGCTTAACCGCTGAGCCATCTCTCCAGCCCAACTGCTTGCTTTTGTAAAACCTCCCTCTGCAGCTACCAAGTGAGATACCAGGATAAAGTTTTTGCTTTCAAAATTTCTTTTGTCTAAACACCAGGCACTACGCTTGGATCCTGAATACATGAGTGTAGTCCCAGCCAGCTAGAATAAAGTCTCAATTGGCTATAAACTGTCTCTGTGGTGGGCTTGGTGGCACACGCCTTTAATCACAGCACTCAGGAGGCAGAGGCAGGCAAATCTCTATGAATTCAAAGCTAGTCTGATCTGTAAAGTGAATTTCAGGACAGCAGGAGATACACAGAGAAACCTGTCTCGAAAAAAAACAAAAAACAAAAACAAAACTGTGTCTGTGTGGTCATCTCTGGTGGGCTCCCCATAACACTTATATGAACCCTTTATTCAAATGCCCACAAGTGGAAAGAACTGCAAGACATGTAAAGAAAAGTGAAAACATCCACATTGTTTACCTGGGAAGAGAACACAAATGATTCTCTGAGACTTGCTATTGAATGGTGGCAGAAATCAGCAGATCTTGTGACGTGAATGGCTGTACAGCACATCAGGTAGATGTAGGCCATCTCTAAACGCTAATGTTCTCCTGACAATGATATCCCTACATGGTAGAATTGCAGAGGATAGTTCCCTTTCCTAGAATTTCTTAGAAGCAATCACCAACTACTAGCTAGTTGCCCATCAGCTTCAGGGCTGCACACACACACCACAGCTGCCACCGAATACCGGTAATCATGTGCTAGAGAAACCACAGGAAGGGCTGGGAGAGCAGAAGTCAGAGGCTGACCTTAAGCTTCCTGTTCAGACCACACAGTTCCACTCTAGAGCTCAAGAAGCTACGGCTGACATCACAGCCACTTATCACCAATGCTGGTGGTGGCAGTGGAGGCCTGGAAAACCCCATCTGACATAGCAAGCGTATCAGCACCTGCTATTGACCCCACAGACAGGGAAAACACCTCTCATCTTCCTTTGGCCTTCCTAATCTCCCATCATCATTCCATCTGGCTGACAAAACCTCAGTTACATATGGAATTCTCTAGGCAGGGCAGCCTAAGGACAGCATCATTCCTGTTTTAAGTGTAAATCACTTTGCACAGAGGTAGACCATCTGCACATACAAATATCTAAATCATAGTCAAGGAGATTGGTGAATTTTCATAAAATGAACCCACCCTTATGTAGCCAGCACCCACAAAGGAGGTGGATGCTATCAGCACACCAGAAGGCATTGCATGGTCCTATCCAAGTATTCTTCCACCCTCAAATCACTACAGGGGCTGAAGTGTAGCCCAGTGGTAGAACTAAGGCCCTGGGTTCAATCTCCCTGCCTAGCAACAAGTAATCTAATCAATACATGCAAAGATGAGCTGAATAGATAGTGTTCAAAAGAAGTGCTAATGGGCAATCAACATACACACAAAAGGGTCAGTGTCCTTAGTCATCAGGGAACCGGAAATCAAAATGACACTGAGACCCCATTTCACCCAGTCAGAATGGCTGTCATCCAGAAAACAAAGAACAGATTTCGGATAGGACATAGGCGGAGAACCCTTATACATGGTTGGTGGGAAAGTAGTTTAGTCCAGCCACTGTGGAGGTTTCCAAAACAAAAAAGAGACCCTGTTATATTATCCAGCTGGTCAACTCTTTTAGATACCTAAAGGAATCTGTGTAAGTATGTCCTAGAAGTTTTTGCACATCCATGGTTATCACAAAACTACTTCACAATAGTCAGAGTTGTGAAATCAGCCTGGGTGTCAATCAACAGAAGACTGGATTAAGAAAAATGTCAGCCGGGCGGTGGTGGCACACGCCTTTAATACCAGCACTTGGGAGGCAGAGGCAGGCGGATCTTTGCGAGTTCGAGGCCAGCCTGGTCTACAAGGCGAGTCCAGGACAGCCAGAGCTGTTAAACAGAGAAACTCTGTCTCGAAAAACCAAAAAAAAAAAAAAAAAAAAAAGAAAAATGTCATTGCCAGATGATGGTGGTACATGCCATTAATCCCACCACTCAGGAGGCAGAGGCAGGTGGATCTCTCTGAGTTCAAGGCTAGCCTGGTCTCTGAAGGGAAGTCCAGGACAGCCAAGGCTATACAGAGAAACCCTGTCTCAAAAATCAAAACAAAAACCAAACCAAAACAAAAACAAGAAAAATGTGATCTATACACTCAATGGGGTATTATTCAGGAGAAAAAAAAAAAAAAGGCCCAAATCTTATCTACACACAAAATAGGTAGACGTGGATATCATCATGTTATGAGAAATAAGCCCTACTCAGAAAGAAAGACAAACACTATGAAAGTAGAATGAAGAGTAATTAGGAAAAGGAAAAGGAGCAATGGGAAGGTAGAGGAGAAAAGGTAATAAAGAGGATATGATCAAAGTATATTACATATGTGTGTGAAGAATCATGTCAAAGCCTATCATTTTATAAAATTAACATATACTAATAAGCATCACACATACATGCATATCATGCATACACATGGTCACACGCACACATGCACATGCCGTGCACACATACACAATCTTGAGTTCTCTCATCACAGACTGTCTTTGCCTATTTGTGAGCCATAAATGAAATAGGACAATGCAGTACAAACACTTGTTTGACTGACTTTTCTTACTCAACATTCTGTTGGCTAAATGCATCCATGTTGCGTTGCTTGGAGTAATAGTAAGAGTCCTCCATGTGGGAGTTTTATTCTGTGGGCATTTAGCTCAGTGGAAGAACTTGTTTTCAGCATGTATAAAGCCCTGGGTTCCATCCACTATAACACACACACACACACACACACACACACAAAGAAAAGAAAAAAAAAAGATGCTTCAAGTCAGATTTGTTCACAGTGGATCTTAGCAACTTTGGAATACAATTTATTTTTCTTTTTCTGAAGTATAGAACTTTTCCCTTTTTGTGTAAAGAACATACCTGGTGAAGTTGAAGCTGTAGCTCAGTCAGCAGCATGCTTACCCAGCAGAAACAAGGCCTTGGGTTTGGTCACCAGCATCACATACAGTGGGTGTGGTGATGAATGCCAGTAATCTTGGCACTCAAGAGTGAGAGACAGAAGGATTAGAAGTTCAAGGCCCTTCTTGGCTACACAGCAAGTTAGAGGCCAACCTGAGGAACATGAGGACCTATTTCAAAAAGAAAGAGAAAGGGGGATGAGGAAGGAGGGAGGGAGGGAGGGAAAGATGGTATTTCATTGATACCCTTTAGCATATTCTGCATGCTGGGTTCACTGCTTTCTTGCTTTGATTTGAAACTGCTATTGAATAAAATAAGGACCACTTGAACACAAGTGACCTGGCTCCCTGGATTCACTTACTAAGTTGCCCACTAGTGACGAACAGGCAGGCGGTATGGCGTACTTCCCAACCTGGAAGCAGCAGAGTGGGACGCTGAGATTTTTATCAAGCTGTTCAGAATGGTGTGCAATTTTAAGCTTATGTGTTATTCATTTTTGGAATTTCCCATTAAAAATATTTGAACTGGGGTCAGCAAGGTGGCTCAGTGGGTAAAGGTGCTGGCTGCCAAGACTGACTGCCTGAGTTCTATCCCTGGATCCCACACGGTGGAGGGAGAGAGGACCATCCTCTGAAACACATAATACATAAATAAATGTAATTTAAAATCATATTATGGCTTTGGCCCCTATTTTTTTCATCTAATAAAAAGGGTACTTTTTTATTTGCTTATTGGCCACTGGATGCCCACTTTCAGTTTTGACTGATTGTCTACCACTTTGTCCAATTTTTCTCTTGTTCTTCTCTGAATCATTTATTTTACCTATTATTTACTTTCAAGAAATCTTTGCCAACTTCAGTGACACAGGGGCATTCTCCTGTTCTCTCATTAAAGTCTTTTTTGTTTCATTAAACTCTTATTCCATTATTTCATCAAACCCTTCACTGCTGAACTTTTCACAGTTCGATTCACAATTCATCTGGAGTTGGCCTTCATGAACAGTGAGAAGTAGGAATATACTTTTGAGCTTTCCAGTTGCTGCAAATTACATCTATCATAGAGGCTTAGTGATTGCAGGTGAGTGTTTACACTGTGCAGCGTGTACCACTTAGCTCCAGGGTCCATCCCAAACACCACAGAAAAAAACAACAAAAGACTCCCGGACAAGCTCCCAGCCCCCGGAGCTCCTTCTCAAATACAGTCTATCTCCTGTGAGGCAGTTCTGTTCATCCCACCCTGTCCCCCAGCAGCTGCTCCATCTCTTATCTCTCACCCAGCATCTTGGGATGCCACCATCGTTGCCCAGCACAGCCCGGAGTCTGAGCAAGACTGGACCTGCTCGTAAGTAAATTGAAAGAAGTCCAGAGTGAGATTTGTTGTCCAATGTGGGTGTTAGGATACGTTCACAGAACTGTGGCTTTGTCTTGGGGATTATGGCTCAGAGGTAGAGGGTTTGCCTAATCTGTGCAAGGCCTTGCATTTGACATTCAGGAAGAAAAGAGGAGAGATGAGCAGAGGAGAGGGGAGGTGAGGGGAGGGGAAAGAGGAGAGGAGAAGTCTTATAGCTTAATCAACAAAAGTAAATATAAGACTAGAGGAAAAGTTGTGCCTACATGACTTGATAACCCTGCCTCGCCCAACTACAGGGACATTGACCCCAATAGATTTTCTCCCCATGGATCAGTTGCTCTTTTCTCAGTAATATACAAGATGCTACACAAAGGGATTTTAAGGCATATTTCCTAGCTTTCCTACAACTATGTCCCCCACCTCTAGGTCTTCCATTAACTATGGAGTGGCTATGAAGACCATGAAGCAAGCGTATGTGGGGCAAATGTCTTCTAAGCCAAATCTGATTCCCAGCTCTTCCCTTTAGCTGAGTGCACTGATCCCCCAGTGATAACAGATAAAGCAGGTTGGGAAATATGACATTTTTATGTGCCAACCCAAATCTTGATCATGTCCCCATCTCTTGTCATTTGAAGCCATTTCAGGGGACATTTCTTAAGTCATCTCACACAGTGGTAGGACCTCACACAATACCAAGACTTCTGGAAGAGGGCAAGTGCCTTAGTTGGTCCTTAATTAGTGTACAATGATTTTACCAAGACTGGTGGACAAGGAGGACTTTGGGCCCCTTTGTGGGAAGAGGTCCTTTATCATTCATGTGTTGTCCCCAGAGGTCTGACCATCTGCACAGCTCCTAAGATCTTGCCAATTCTGTTTTCCAAATACTTTACTAATTACTGTACATGCATTGTCCTCCTTAAATAATACTTACTTACATAATAATCCTAAATTACAGATGTTTGCACTGCCTACATTCTATAGAGGGGGGCCTAGAGGTTAGGTAACATACCCAAAGGCCTTGCTGTCTCATAAGCAGTAAAGCTTTTGCTGTGGATTAACTCCTTTGGTATTGTGTGAGCGTTCATTAATAATCCATCAGTATACTCCTGCTCTGCTTTGCAGATCTTAAACAAACCACTTATTACCATGTCAAAGAACTCATTTCTGTAAAGACCCAATTGCACCAAGGCATGCCGGTCATCTCAGTAAATCCCCTTAGTCATTTCATGAAACAACAATTTCTTGGCACTGGGTATGTGCCCAGCAGCAGTTCTGATGACTGACCGACCAGGCTAGGGATCAAGAGAAATACAAGTGCAAATTGTATCCATGTTACCAATCTTAGCCCAGTTAAATTAATTAGGGAGAAGCCAGTCACTAGCCCATGGATTTGACCACTGGGACACCAGCAGACAAAAAGCTAATTTTGTGTTTGAAGGCCCTGACTTCTGTGTTATGCCTCAGAATCAGTCTTAGTTTCATCTTGTGCTCGTTTGAAGGTTTCCAAGCTCAGAAGGGTCAGGGTCCATCACCACTAGGTTCAGTTCAAGTCTCAGCTGTCCTGTTGTCCAACACGTGGCATTCAAGGCTCCTCTGAAGATGGAAAACTTGAAAATGCCATTTCAGAGTAAATTCAGTTGTTTTTAATAACTTAATTTATTTTATATGTATGGGTATTTTGTCTGCATGTGTGTGCTGGGTGTCCTCGGAGCAGAGAAGAGGGTGTGAGATCCCCTGGAACTAGAGTTACAAAGGATTGGGAACCAAACCTGGTCCTCCGGGAGGGCAGGCAGAGCTCTTAACCACTGAGCGTGTAATTCTAATAGGCTGTAGGGGCGAACCTGGCAGCTAACCCCTGAATATGTTTTTACAGAAAAATCTGTCCATATCTCCAAACAGCAATTTTAAAACACAATCTGATACAGCCCTTGATAAGAACCTCAGGACACCCCTTGCATTGCTCAGGGGACTTAACCCTTGCAAGCCTGGCCACCCTAACATAGAACTTCTGGAGTCCCCCTGTTCCTTACTCTGCCCTGACTCCAGTTCCAAACTTGAGCAGCATGTGCGTTTAGCCCCTCTGGGGCAGACAGGGCTCTGATGTGGATTCTAAAAGACTTGATAGCTTTGTGTTTCTGAGTCCCAGTTATCCTTTTTTTTTTTTTGTAAAAATCTGAAATTTCCTGCAAATGATTCTATAATTGGCTGAAAAGTGAGAAAGCATACCAAGGGAGCCAGTTCTGTTGAAACAGTCCATGTGAGGTCTCTATGACTGTGCCCATGTGCCAAAACAGGGAAAATGAATATTTTCCCTGTGGCAGGTGGGTCTGGGCAGAGTTTAACTCTAGAGAGCATAAAATCTCTAACTTGGGAGTGGCCTGTTGGACCAGCTGCTTCTCCCTCAGCAGGACTGTGAAGTACCTGGAGGTGGCACCTGGGAGGGGAGAACACTCACACGTCCTCAGCAGTTTTTGACTTCCGCCCGCTATGGTTTGTGATCTTTAAAATGGGTCACATTGCTTACTCAACTGGCTGTAAGAACACATGATGCAAAATAATACAGTGCCTTATAGATTTTAAAGCTGCCGATTTTGAAATTTTCTTTTTGTGTTTCTGTCGATTTTTTTTTTTGGTCTAGAAATTACACTGGTCAGTCATGGTGACCACATTGTGCTTTAGATCCAGTGTCATATCACACTGGCTGTAGTGTGGACAGCAACCTAGAAAGATAAACAAAAGAGGAGGTCAGAGGTGGCAGGAATTCTGTGGTGGATACTCAGATCACATGAGGATTCTACCCAGGTCTTGGCAATCCAATGCATGTGAGACTTACTGCCTAAACAGATATCCACTCAAGTCCATTTAAAACAAACAAAAAACAAGAATGGTTGTGGGGCTGGAGAGAGGGCTCAGTAGTTAAGAGCACTTGTTGCTCTTCCAGAGGACCAGGGTTCAATTCCCAGCACCCACAAGGCAGCTCAGAACTGTCTGTAACTCCAGTTCCAGAGGATCCAATACCTTCCCACAGACACACATGCAGTCAAAAGACCAATCAGTGTACATTCAAATAAACAAGCAAACAAACAGCAAAACCAGCCACCATTGGCTGGGCATGTAGCTCTGGAGTAGAGTGTGAGGCCCTGGCGTGTATATCCAGTAACTTTTACCTTGTTTGCCATATGGGGATCTAACCCAGAGAGAGCCCTGGGCACAAGAAGTAAGGTCTGTCACTGGGCAACAACCTCCAGCCCTCCCTCTGGAAATTTTATTCACTTCTGTGAACTTGATCACTCAAATAAGCTTTTAAGATAAAAACTTAGCATGACTTTGTCTTAAGAGACAAGGTGAATTCCAATCTGAATATAATAGAACAGATACTTCTTTCCAATTCTACTTCAACAGAACCTTTAAGCTGAATTCCACTTCTGAAAGAAAGAAAGAGAGAGAGAGAGAAAGAAAGAAAGAAAAGCGAAGGGATATGTGTACAGAGTCAGGAAGGGTGGAGAGAGGAAGCAAAATGACTCACTGCAGCCTTTGAGAGGAGGATTAAGCTACCACCCCCACAGCCTGATGCTGTCAACTCCCACTTTGGAAAATAAAGCAGATCTTGACACGAAAGGAGTTTACAGTGGTTCAACGGAGAAAAGAAAGGAGCCAGATTTGTTAGCATCCAGATTGCGGTTTAATTGTAAGAACACGCCTGGTTATCAGGACTGCTCAGGATAGCTAGGTTAAGGAACCCGCTTAGATGGTAATCAGTGGATGTGCAGATACAGAAAACGTGGCATGTGTGCCCTGTGGAGTATTATTCTGCCCGACAGGGGGTCAGAATCCTGTCATTTGCAACAAAATGAACAGAACTAGGAGATGTTATGTTAGTAAAATAAAACAGACACAGAAAGCCAAGAACCACATGTTCTCTGTTCTACACGGGCACTAAGAAGTTGAGGGGTGTAGAGCAGTGTTTGCTAAGAGTTTGGGAAGGGTGGCGGCAGAATGAACAAAAGCAAGCAGGATTTAATTAATGCGCTTGGTGTTCATACAGTGAACTATCACACCACACTCATTAATAAGCACACTTTATAGATGTGTTTAAAATAAAGGAAAAAATGGAAAACAATGTGCAAGAATAGTGAATACTCAAAGGCCTTAAAACTGTGCATTTCGGTGAGGTGTATCGCAGTAGTAGGGTGATTTCGTAAAGTGTGTGATGCCTGGGCTCAGGCTCTACGGTTAAGGGTGGGGACAAGAATACCTATTGCCTCATTTTCTATGGCTCTGTCCTTCGGAAGCAATTAAGGCAGTAATTAGGGAGATCACCCAGCTATGTTCATCACACAGAAAGAATAAAGCAACCTGAATCCACTAGTAAGAGTTCAACAAATACATCCTTATGATGATACGCTCTTTCTATTTAAAATAAGATTTCAAATATTTGTGCTGGGATAAGATGTCTCAAAGACAAACATGGGTACCAGTATGTACTCATGTGATTTTATTTTGGTTCAATAAATAAATGTGTGGATACACATCTGTGGACTTCCAAAAGCTCCTAAAGAATTAGACCTGGTGGTATGTTTCTACAGACTCAGCACTCAAGAGGCAGAAGCAGAAGGGTCCTGAGTTCTCTGCCAATCTGGTCTATCTACATAGTGAGTTCCTGGCTTGTGTGACCCAGGATTGCAAGACTGTCTCAAAAACAAAAAGAGACAAATCAGAAACTCCTAAAAGCCCTTTAAAGGTTATAAGTTCAAGATGATGGACTGAGTTCGTGCTTTTAATCTCCCCTTTTTCCAGACCCTCTGAAATGATCTAAAACCCATCCATACACATAGCCACCCAGAGCACAGTTAGCAACAGTTCAGAAGGGGAGTCTCCTTGCTTTGCCCCACACTCACTCTGGGTCTTGCCTCCATCTGTGAAGTGGGGAGAATACTTGGAAGTGAGACAAGGATTTTTGTTTGTTTGTTTGTTTTTGTTTTTTCCTGTCTTTTGTAATGTGAGAGTCTCTCCTTCCTGGTAGTAGTTATGTTCCAAGACCCAAGGTGAACGTCTAAAACTTCAGCCAGGATCAAACACTAATACACACTATGTGATTTCTACAAATACATAAATTTAATGCTTTTCCATCTTAATTACTTAACATAGTTTAATTTATAAATTAGGCTAGTAAGGCAGTGATAACATATTCAGACAAAAGCAACTGTAACAAAACACTGTAGTAAAGTGATTTTTTAAGACTCATAAATTGTTGATTTCTGGAGTTTTCCACTTAACATTTTTGGTCATTTGTTGACCAAGAGTAGCTGAAATCTCAGAAAAATGAAACTACAGAGCTGGGTGTGGTGGTGCACACCTTTAATCCCAGCATTTGGGAGGCAGAGGCAGGTGTATTGCTTGTGAGTTCGAGGCCAGCCTGGTCTACAAAGCGACTCCAGGACAGTCAAGGACTACACAGAGAAACCCTGTCTCAAAAACAACAACAACAACAAGAAACTACAGATAAGAGCAAAACACTGCTTTTAAACGTTTTCATTAGTACTATGAATTTTTGTGAACTAAAGCCAAGTATAGCCTACATCTGGAATATCAACACTTTGGAGGTGGACACGGTGGGGGGGGGGCTAAAAGTGTGGGGCTAGTTTTGGCTACACAATGAGTTCCAAGCCTATTTAGGCTACATTATACTTCAGAGACCAGAAAAGAAGCAAAAGGAGGAAAGGAAAGGGAGAGAAAACAAAAGAAAAAAGACAAGGCATGATGTTGCTCACCAGTAACCTTAGCACTCCAGGGGTGGAGGTAGGAGGATCACAAACTTAAGACTAGCCTGTGGTGCATAGAGGGATCGATCCTGCCTAAAGGGAGGAGGAGGAGTGTGGGGAGTGAGGAAAGAGGACGAGGAAAAGTAGGAGGAAAGAGGAAGACAAAAAAGAAGAGAAGGGAAGAGGGAGCAAGGAGAAGAGACTACTGAAGGCTAGATACAAGAGACATAACTCACTGCATAAAGCCATTTTAGATTTAGCTTAACTAGGAAGGGTAGAAGGCAAATGAAAAATAATTGGTTATTTTTTTTTTTGAAAGGCAGGGGAAGAGAAAGAGAGCAAGAGAAGAAAGAGGAAGCACGATAGAACATGTTTTGTGTCATCCATTTGTCCGTTCATTCATACTGAAGAACCTGTAGCCTCACACACGGTAGGCAAGCACTGCCCCCAGATATGTCTAGAACTACTTTAAAGATTGTTTTTATTTGTGGCAGAGTCTCGTTAAGCTGTACAGGCATGCCTTGAACTTTCTATCCTCCTGCCTCAGATTCCTAAATTGTTGGGATTACAGACCCGGGATTGCAGTCAGGCCCCTAGGCTTGGCTCAGAAGGAATATCTGAACAGTGCAGTGATTTCTGCCTTCCAGTTCAGCCACATTATATCTGAAAGACATAATGCAAACTTGACTTGTTCTGGTCCCATCTGTCACACTGAGTCTAGTGTTAATGAAATCTTTTGCTTTTGTTTGCTAACACTTAAATGGGGTGGTGTATATATCCCATTAATTGTGCAAAGACAATGTAATATTCTCTCCCAACACTGAGTTATCCAAAGTATTTCCAGGTTCATTCTTTCAAAAATATTGCATTTCAATTTTGGTGTGTGTGTGTGTGTGTGTGTGTGTGTGTGTGTGTGTGTGTGTGTGTGTGATGGCACAGATATGGAGGCCAGAGAACAACTTGTAGGAGTTGGTTCTCTCCTCCTCCCAATATGGGTTCCAGATTTGGTAACAGGTGTCTTTATCCCTGTGCCACCAGCCACCAGAGAAACTCTTAGTCTCCTCAGAATTTAGAAATTAACTTCTAAGGAAATCGAGATTCAATGTCAAAATTAATAAACCTTTGGTGGTAATGATTCTCTCTCTCACCAGATTTTCTCTTTTGATAATAAAAAAGTGTTCTTTTTGAGGCAGGAGAACCATATACACATTGGGTAACCCTTCCTTCTCCTAATGCTTACTACCAGAAGGAGACCAGATTCCAGGGGTTACCAGACTTTGGGATATTTATATACCCTCTGCCTGTTGAACACTCCTAATTCAAAAATTTGAAATTTGGATTTTTGGGCATTTCGCATTTTCAGATAAGGCATGCTCAAACTATATTTCAAGAGGAAAAACAAAAGGGGGGGAAGGGCAGAGAGAAAGAATACACTTAGGAAATTGTTAAATATTAAATGTTTTTAAATGAAGAGATAAAAGAATTGAAGACAAGCCGGGCATTGGTGGTGCACGCCTTTAATCTCAGCACTTGGGAGGCAGAGGTAGGCGGATCTCTGTGAGTTCGAGGCCAGCCTGGTCTACAAAGTGAGTCTAGGACAGCCAGAGCTGTTATACAGAGAAACCCTGTCTCGAAAAACCAAAAAAAAAAAAAAAAAAAAAAAAAAGACAGGATAATTCGATGATAGCTACTACTGTTCTCCCTCTACCTGCACCTGCTGATGGCCACAGCTGATTGCTTTCCAGAGATAACAAGATTGTCTAACACAGTGATATTCTCATGACCAGTTCTTTTTCCACCTTGACCACACGGAGCACTTTTCAAGGATAAGACATCATTGGCATCACAATTTTATATTTTTTCCACCCAGATACAAACTTCAGCCTCAATCTGTGGCAAACAGTGTTTGTCACAAGCCTCTTGATTTTTTTTCTCATTTTCCTCCTATAATGTGCTTTGTGAACTTATGTGAACCGCAAATTTACTTTGATCTGTTATGACAGTGGTTCTCAACCTTCCTAAAGCTGCAACCCTTTAATACAATTCCTCACATTGAGGTGACTCCAAACCACAAAATTATTTTCATTGCTACTTCATAACTGTGATTTTGCTACTGTTATGAGTTGTAATGTAAATATCTGATATGCAGGATATCTGATATGTGACCCCTGTGAAAGGGTTTTTCGACCCCAAAAGGGATCAGGACCCATAGGTTGAGAACTGCTGTGTTATGATTCTTTTTTTCTTTTTTCAGGACTTGAAACAAATGTAAGAAATGAAATTTACAGCAGAAGTGTTAAACAGGCTGCCACAGCATTGTATACTTTATGGCAAGTCCCGATGAGCAGATCTCAAGGTAAGAAACTTCTATAGAAGAGACACTTGTGTGCCAGTTATTATTAATCCGTGTTTCTGTCTACAAAATTGAGCAACTGCATATGGGCTGTCCCCAAAGAACATCTTTGAAAGCCTATATCACAACCAGGTGTTTATCTTGGAGGTATAGGGAGCGACCAAATCCTTTGGATCTTTTTGAAGATAAGGAGGAGGAAGCCACTAAGCCAGGCTGAGCCCTACAGACAACTGTCCAACATGGTAGTCTAACTGGGTTGTGGGACTAATGGTTCCTTCCAGTAGACAATGGAAGAATGAGATCGTATGGTTCTCACAGAAGACACTTGGACAGATGCACAGCTATAAGCAAAGGAACCCTGTTTTAAGATCTTTAAACATTTTATTATTTTTATGTGTATGGGTGTTTTGTCTACATGTATGTCTGAGCACCACATGGAGGCCAAAGGAATATGTTACATCCCCTGAAACTAAAGTTATAGAGAGTTGTGAGCCGCCAGTAGGGTGCTGGGAACCGAGCCCAGGCCCTCTGCAAGAGCAGTCAGTGCTCTTAATCACTGAGCCATCATCTCAACCCCATAATCTCATAGGCTTTTAATTTTGTGGATTTGAAATGGAAATAATTCTGCAAATTAAATAAGAGGCTCTCTGTGGGTATACAGTGTCAGGGTCTTAGCATGTAAGGACAAGCTTTAAACTATTTATTAACAAGACGAAAGGGCCAGGGATATCACCCAGTGGCAGAGTACCTGCCTAGCTATATGTAAGGTCCTGGGTTCTATTCTCACCAAAATGCACCACATACACACAAACAAAATAAATAAAATAAAATAATAAAATAGCAAAACATATCCATCTGCAGAATGGTCACTGGTCCTTTTCAGTGTGGAAAAGGGAAAACAGTTCCCAGTGGGAAGCCTAGAAACAGCTTCATGCTTTCCCTTGGCACTTTGAAAATTGTTTACTTATTCTTGGCAACAAGAAGGCCATTTTTCTTGCATGGAATCCATCTCTAAGAAAATACACACTTGGAAGTTGTCAGCAACAATGTTTGCCCAGTTGGAATGAGCCCATTGGCAGAGTTGGCACAGATCAACCTTAATCTTTTCCCAGGCACTGAAGCAATGTATGCAAGAGAGTACCTGTCAGGAGCTGTCAGATGAGTTCCATTCTTCTTGGCCATCCACGGAAGGTCACAGCCACGACCTGTGACATCCACAGAAGGACTGCTAATGGCGCTTTAGGGCAAGTCCCATGAGCAGATCTCAAAAGGCACAAGTCCAGATCTGCATTCTGAAAATTCTTTTTTTTTTTTTTGGGGGGGGGGGTGTTTCAAGACAGGGTTTCTCTGTGTATCCTTGACTGTTCTATACTCACTTTGTAGACCAGGCTGGCCTTGAACTCTCTCACAGTGATCCACCTGCCTCTGCCTCCCCAAGTGCAGGATTAAAGGTGTGCACCACCACGCCCGACAATTAAACAGCTGTGAACTGCCATGTAGGTGCTGGAATTTGAACCTGGGTCCTTTGGAAGAGCAGCCAGTGCTCTTAACTGCCGAGCCTTCTCTCCAGCCCCTGAGAATTCTTTTTAAGATCAAGTGTCTCTCATATGTACTGCTCTGCCGGCTCTGCCAGGGTCTCTTCCGTCATCAACTCCGTGATGTCGGCCTTGCAGCTAAGCCTCTGCATGCCTTCCTTTCCATATATTGCATTCACCCCCAGACCCGGCACAACCTCTCTAGGATGTTCTATCCTTTGTATCAGTGTACCTCAAACTCTCCGATACTCTAAAACATTCTTCCAGCTTAGCAATCTCACTGCGGACCTCTGCTCTGCTCCCACCCCAACTGCAGGTCTGAGACTATCCTAAATCTCTACCCCAGGCCCACCTTTTTCATCGGATCACGGCTCACTTGAGAGAGGCCGAAGTGCAGACTCATGCTTTGTGCCACTCTTTCTGCCTTTTGTTAAATACGGTCGTGTGTTGACATGTCCCTTAATGTCTACACTATTTGATAATAAAGAGGGAATGAAGGTATACTGTTTTATTCTCCCACCTTTTAATGTCCCCTCCTATTCCTGCTTCTGAGAAGAGATTCCAGAGACATGAACTAGAGAGTTATCAAATTAACCTGAATAGGATAAGCCGGGTGCTCTCAGATCATGGAGTCTGGCCTCTGAGGGGAGGAATATGTAACACAAATCCATGGGCCTCATTGTAATATCTGGTCATAAGTGTTAAACACTGGAATTAGGAACAGCTTGGAAAACATCAAACTTCTTATGAGAGCAAGCCCCAAGGAGGTAATGGCTGTGAAAGAGCTTTTCCAAGGACAACCTATTTGAAACAAATCATGTTCAATCTCGGAAGTGATTTATTTTCAAAGGGAACCACTCAAGACCTTGAGTGAATGAAGGTCAGCAATCTCTCTCCTTCTCAGTCTCACCACACCCTATATTTTCTATAAAAGCCACCAACACCACTAACCCCTGTTCCTCAGCTCAGATGTCCTCATCTCCTTGTGCACCAGTGGAAACTTCTCAGCTAGTTCCTGGCCTCACCATCAGGGAAGGGAAGTTCCCAATGAAGAGCTGAAGGCTTATCCTCCTGGAATGTATTCGCATTTAAATTCTGCTAAGCAGAAATGATTCTATTTGGGTGGAGAGACAATCTCCATTCTTGTTTGCGCTAGCACAGGTAAGTTCTGAGAGTTCATCACACGTACTAAGGAACACTGTGCAGAAAGGGGGAATGAAAAATCAAACTCCACCACAGCCTGGATGAGTCTCACACGTGATGCACAAGGCCAGGCAGATGAAGAGGGGACCACACCATATGAGTGTATTTACATGAAGCCCAAAATCAGATGAAATGAACCTATGACATTAAAAGTCAGGATGACATTTACCTAAGGGACTGCGGGACTGCCGAGTGGGGAGGGGGCACAGAAGCAGCTGTGGGAGGGGAACTAGTGACTTGAGTGTGTTTTGTTATGAAAACTAATTGAGCTTTAAACATACACTTTCTGTGCATATGCTGTACTTTAAAGGTTTACTAAAATTGGGGGCTGGAGACATGGCTTAGCAGTTAAGAGCATTTGCTACTCTCACAGAGGACCTGGGTTTGTTTCCCAGCACCCACATGTAGGCTTACCACTCTTCATGACTCCTAAAAGTGAAGAGAGATTTAGAAAGCGGAAGAGGAGAGAGACAGGAAAGAGAACACGGTCCACACATACAGTAAGATGCCTGTACCTCTTCCTTCACTTGCATCTGTTGCTGCAGGTGTCCACATTGCCTGTCCACACAGATTGCCTGTTTATGCCTAGGTCCAGGTCATCGGGAGCATTTTTCTGGCCTTCCTGCACCAGGCAACACTCCTGGTGTACAGACATGCACGCAGGCAAAATACTTATATAACAAAATATGAATAAATAAATCTTTAAAAGTTTACTTTAAAGCAAAGCATGTTGGATAGAAAACTATAGTTGTTTCCTGGGGTGTAGGAAATAAATAGCAGTGAAGAATTATCTTCAAAGTGAGACCAAATTTTGACTACATGTAAATGTAAAAAGAACACACTGGGCCAGGGATGTGCCTCAGTGCTACAGTACTTGCCAAGTATACGTGAGGAGCGGCTGAATACATGCAGTTCAAATGGGGATTTGATTTATGAGTATAGATACAGATCTAGGTCTAGAGCACGTGTGTTCTTCTGTACAGGAGTGTGCATACAGGACATGGTCTACATCAACTGTCTTCTCTAATCCTCTCCCTACCGGTTCTTTCACACCTTACTTTTTTGTATGTGTGCTGCCAAAGCAAGCACAACACACCTTACTTTTTGAGACAGCATCTGTCATTGAACCTGAAGTGCTTTGATTTGGCTAGGTGGGCTGGCCAGTGAGCTTCAGTGATCTGCCTATTTAAACACAGACACACACACACACACACACACACACACACACACACACACACATATACACCACACATTTTTTTTTAAGTTAACTGTTTTCATATTGAATCCAGTTTGTTTCTTTGTTCCAGAAAGTCTATTCTGGTTTCTGGTTTTGTTCTTAACTTTCTTAGAAAGGAAAGTTCTAGAGCAGAACACAGGACCATTTTAGGACTTCTGGTAGATTATTTCCAAGGATTACAGGAAGGCCTTTGTAGGGGGTTAGATAAATTAGATTTAGAAAATATATAGGGGTTTTAGCCGGGCATTGGTGGCGCACGCCTTTAATCCCAGCACTTGGGAGGCAGAGGTAGGCGGATCTCTGTGAGTTCGAGGCCAGCCTGGTCTACAAAGTGAGTCTAGGACAGCCAGAGCTGTTATACAGAGAAACCCTGTCTCGAAAAACCAAAAAAAAAAAA
>CAJQZJ010004748.1:1444770-1486754 GCA_907164525.1 Lophiomys imhausi | reverse complement strand
TAAATAAGAGTTAAATAAATAATAATTTAAAAGTTCGGTTACAGGGGAGGAGAAGAAGAAGAAGAAGGAGGAGGAGGAGGAGGAGGAGGAGGAGGAGGAAGAAAAAGATTCCAGTCTGGTTTCTGGGATTTCAAAGGGACCTGACTTAACCTGAACTCCTGAAGAGGCCCACTCCTACCAAGCTTATGTTGGCAAGACTGAGTGCTTCTTTTGTGGCCACCTCAGGAACGAAGGGTTTGAAGAACCTTACCTCACTGAAGCCACCTACCTGGCTGTTCCTCTAAATCTCTGGGTTTCAGATTGCTCTAGTGGATCTGAGCCCATGGAACAGTCAGGTTCTACAAGGAGAGTCATAGCTAAAACAGCATTTTGCCCTAGTTTGGCTTCCATTGCTGTGATAAACATGAAGAAAAGCAACTCAGGGAGGGGATGGTTTTTCACATTACAACTTACAGCCCGTTGTGAAGGGACATCAGAACAGGAACTCAAGCATGAGTCTGAAGGCAGGAACTGAAGCAGAGCCCACAGAGGAATGCTGTTTACTGGCTGGGTCCTTATAGCTTGCTCAGCTTATTTTCTTATTCTACCCACGGCCACCTGCCAAGGGGTGGCATCACCCACAGTGGGCTAAGCCCTCCCACATCAGCCATTAATCAAGAAAATTCCCCCACAGGCTTAAGTTTCCCAATTCTGAATGATCTAGTTTGGTTGGCCAAAACAAAACAACAACAAAAACAATCAGCCCACAGACCTTTCCTTCTCTTTCTCAATCCCATGACAGTGAAGGTCTCCTAGACCAAGTGTACTCACAGAGTCCCCAGACCAGTGGAATTGTTACCATTTAGGAAGTTATTAAAAAAAAAATCCAAATCTGCAGACCTACTGATTCCCAAAGTCTGGGGATGGGCCCCAGAGATGGGGATTGAATCCCCCATCCAGGTGACTTTGGCAGGAGTTAAAACTTGAGAACCGTGTTCCTAGGCCAATAGTACCACCCAGCACATGTTTCATGATGCCTGTGTTCCACACCATCCCAGGGATTCTGATTTAGTTGGTTTAGCATGGTGCTCCCACGGAAATCTTTTTAAAGTTCCACAGGTGATGGGGACCACTGGACTTTCTGAAGCAGCTACTTTCCTCAGGAGCAGCCAAAGGCACATTTGCAGTCTAGCAAAGCTGCAGGGCCTAGTAAATGTGCAAGCTTAGTAATTTCCCAATTTTAAGTCCCATCTCTTTCTCCAATATAGCTGGGAAATTCCCTTGGGCCAAGTAGGCACGGGCTTATTAATTTGAGCCTTTCTTACTTTAAGCTCATAAATTTAGTCTTTAGTGAATGTTAAAAAGATGCAGGGGAGAAAATACCAACCACCCTCAGAATAATTTAATGGAGGAAATGAGATCTCTACATGGCGTAGTAAAAGGTTAATGTTACTGGCTATTACCATCTCATTCTTTTTTAGATTTATGTGTGCTAAAGTTCTTGTCTTCTCATTCAGCACATCTCCGGTATTAGTGGGGTTCAATCAGCACTTGTCTAATGAATGGATCCATTAATCATCAATCAATCCATAAATTGCATCAGTAAGGAGGAAGCTGAATCTGTCATTGGCATCTAAGTCCAGCAAGTCGCTGCTCTTGGGAGTGAAACACAGGGAATGGTAGTCTCACGGCAGTGATTATGTTGGGAGGGAGTGCCATACCTGAATGTCACCTACAGGATACTATAATCTCAGATTGGCAAGAAGAGGAAATGAGTGTGGTAGTAATTAGAGCCAGTAACCAATGAATTGCAGGTCTCTATTCCAGAATATAGGAAGATGTCCCCCTTTCCCTTCTCTTGGGTGTCTCATGACCATGTAACTTGTCTAGGCTATTGAAGCAAATCGAGTGTTGTTTTGCCTCCATTGATAAGCTTTAAGAATCAAGTAGGGGGCTGGGGAATGTATCTCAGAAGTAGCATGCTGACCTAGTATGTGCAAGACTCTAGGTTTGATCCCAACCCAGAAAGAAAAAGGAAAGAGAAAAAAAGATATGATGAGACAAAGTTTCCCATAGGGTGGCTCATTATCCAGGTTTACTTGATATCAAGGTACGGCATTTTCAGTGCTAGAACTGAGTTATTTCCAGATAGCCCAGAGTTAGTTACCCTCCAGGGCAATTATTAGCCTTTTAGCTATCCATCACTCCATCAGCATGGGTCCAGGTATAAAGGCGATCAGAGCCAAAGTGTTATTGAATTGGAGTCTCAAAATGTTTAATCAACTTTCCTGTGGGCAATTGCTGCTGAAAATTGGAGGTGGTTTCTAGACTACATCTGCCTCACTTCAAAGACCATATTTTTATGTGTTATTGCTCCTGGGTACTGGTAATCTCTATTGTGGGGTTTTAGTTGATTGTTTGGGTATAAGATACAAACCTCTGTTTTGGGTATAAGACACAAAAAATGATTACATTTTGTTTCTTTTTAAAAATTTTAAATGTTCAGATGCTTTGCTTGCATGAAGAGCAACCAATGTTCTTAACCTGAGTTGTTTCTCCAACTCTTGTATTGCTCCAGTTTTTATAGACAAGGTTCTACAATGGCAGAGAGGATATCCTCAAATCATTAAATGTCACTCATTTATGAACACATAGTATTTGTACTGCTGTTGTGAGCTATATAAAGATGGAGAAAGGCTATGATTCCTTCCCTCAAGAACATACAAAATGGCCAGGCATGGTGGCGCATGCCTTTATTCCCAACACTCAGAAGGCAGAGGCAGGAGAATCTCTGTGAATTCAAGGCCAGCCTGGTCTATAGAGCAAGTCCAGGACAGCCATGGATATACAAAGAAACCCTATCTCAAAAAACCAAAAAAAAAAAAAAAAACCATACAAAGCAAGAATACACTTGTTCATGGCTAACTATATAATTCAAAACATTTTATGTATAGCTGTTTTGAAATTTTACTACAAAAAACATATTTGTCTATTATTTATTTATCTTTTTGTTTTTGTTTTTCATAAACTACACCCTGCAGGCTAGGGATATGGCTCAGGGGTTAAGAGCACTGACTGCTCTTCTAGATGACCCAGGTTCAATTCCCAGCACCCACATGGCAGCTCACAGCTGTCTGTAACTCCAGTTCCTTAGAATCTGACACCCTCACACAGACATATATGTAGACAAAACACTAATGCACATTAAAAAAATTAAAAAAAAAAATTTAAATCAAAGATAAAAGAAACTACATCCTGCATAGCCCAGTCTGGCCTTGATTCTCTATGCAGCTGTGGATGGCCCTGACTTCCTGATTCTGTTGTCTCCACAATAAAGTTTCCTTGATGGTTTTACAAATGTTTCTGAGCCTTTACTTCAATTCCTGAATAAGAGTCAAGAACTTTGAAACATTTGGCACAGACCCTTACCGCAGGTAACAGATAACATGTGCCACTACACTTGGCGTAAGTGTATATTAGCTTGGAGTATTTGTTTTGAAACAGGGGTTTTTCTGTACAGCTCTGACTGGTCTGGAACTCACCATGTAGACCCAGATAGCCTCACACTCAGAGTCCTGCCTCCCTTTGCTTTCTGAGTCCTGGTGTTAAAGGAGTGCACTACCGTGCCTGATATATATTAATTTCATGATTTTAAAGACAACACTTCAAGCCAGCTCAAGTGTCTCTCGCCTTCAGGTTACCAATTCTCATTGCCATAGTACACTAAAGCCTTCCTCTTCTGCTGGTCAGTGCCATTTGTTTGAAAGTGATGTAACAAGCCAGGCATAGTAGCTCATGCTTTTAATCCCAGCACTTGAGAGACAGAGGTAGGTGGATCTTAGTGGGTTCAAGGCAGCCTGGACTACATAGTGAGTTCTAGACCAGTCAGAACTAAATAGTAAGACCCTGGAGAGAGAAGTGGGAGGGAGGAGAAGAGGAAGGGGTGAGAGAGAGGGGAGAGGTACCAGCTACACTTACCAAACAAGCCTTCATTAGGAAGGGAGCTCAGATTGCCCCTGTGTTCTGGGTCCTCCTTAAACCCTGTATGGCCCAAGTCTGCACACCCACAGGGCAAAAAACATTGCCTTGTGTCAGGGCCAGCTAAGTGATCCAAACAAGGATATCCCTCGCTAATGGTTGCTTGACCCTCCCTAGGAATCCTTCCCACCCATCTACAGGCATTAGCATAAATCCTTATCTAGTAAGAGGTAGTGACCAGGCTTGTAGTAGAGGTAATCTGAAATCTAGTCCTCAAAGATAACTGGTCTCCCTTGCCAGCTCTGGACAAAGACTGTGGTTTATGGGGAAAGCACTCATTGGGCAGCCTCCAGAACACAGTGAGGTGCTGCTTGCTGGCCTGAGGAAGCAGTAAGGAGCTGATGTGCTGGTTAGAACCATCTGGGGAATGCATGAAACAATAAGCAAACAGGCAAAACCTGCTTTGAAATGTTCTGTAACTTTGATGCTCCCTGCGGGGCAGGTTTTCTTCATTGTCTGTCTGTTTCCAGGGCATCCCATGGGTATTGCCTGTTAGAGTGTTGAGTGTCCATGGAGAGTTTGAGATGAGGCGGGACTAACGCCGAGGATGGTGCAGTGAAGAGCCTCAGCAGCTGAGATGGTGCAGCACGGAGGGCCGGCAGGTCCTACTCCAGGCGAGGAGTGTCCTGGCTTTCTGGATCATGTACCATCACTGAGTAAACAAGGCACACACTCCAGAGTCATGATGTTTGTGACGTGTTTCTCCAAAAGCAGCACACAGTGAACTTTTATGTTCTTCACATTACTTATGAGGGAAGAAAACTGACTTCACCACTCTTTCATACCTCAAGATATCTCATATGTGTGTGTTTGCATAATATTACATATAGCCTATTATCACTAATTATAGTTTGGTTATAGTCTTAGTTATGACAGGCTAGCTAGATGGTATCAACACATCTATCCTAAAATATTATTGATTTAATTTAATAGGATTTATTTCATGTATCACAGTTCTGGCTGATTCTAAGTCCTGGCTGACATGGAGATTCAAGATCCTTTCACACTAAAATGTTTTTTGTCTCCAACACTGGGCCTCAACCACTGTCACTCAGAGAGTATGGATAAGACCAATAGCAGGATCTGTGGCTGGTTCTATAAACACCATCTACTACTTATGACGTATCTCCTTAGTCAAAATCCTATTGCATGGTCCCATCTTAACTGTAAGGTACAATGTGAAAATATGCACACTCTTATGTGTGCACCACAAAGGAGAAGGGAATAGGGAAATGCCCTGAAAACAAATTCCCCCATCATGTGTGCATCACATTCAATCTCACCAAGTCCTTGTGAGGGAGTGTCTGTGACATTGTCCTGAAGCTAACTGAGAGGGGAGGAGGCACTGGGGGGAGTTCTTCCACGTGGAAGCTGGCAGATTAGGATTCTCCTTCCTGATGGGCTTTTAAATGTACCATCCCAACCCACCCACCTGAACCCCAAGATTCTACCCTAGATTGCATGATCTCTCTCTCTCTCTCTCTCTCTCTCTCTCTCTCTCTCTCACTCTCACACACACACACACACACACACACACACACACATTTGCATGTATGGAGTGTATGAGTGGGTATGTATATTCATGTATGTATGTGGTTTCACATTCATGAAGCTAACTGAATGCATGTGGTGTAGAGAGGGTCTGATGTTTTCCTCAACCACTCTTCACCTTATATATTCAGGCAAGGTTTATCGTTTGAACCCAGAGCTCACCAGCTCAACTGGTCTGGCTAGCTAGCTTGCCTAAGGGACCACCATCCCCAACCAGCGTTTGCATGGGTTGCTGAGCATCCAAACTCTGATCCTCACACTTATAACTAGCAATAACCACTGAATCATTCTGTCCACCCCACTCCCCCACACCGCCCTCATTTTTATAATCGTAGTAACTAAGTTTTCAGTTAACCGGGGGCCTTGTCTTCTGAGAATAGGACCTTCATCTATGAGAGTCTATCCACAGGTGATATGGTTGCATTAAAACCTCTTTTATCAGCCGGGCGGTGGTGGCGCACGCCTTTAATCCCAGCACTTGGGAGGCAGAGGCAGGTGGATCTTTGTGAGTTCGAGGCCAGCCTGGTCTATAAAGTGAGTCCAGGACAGCCAGGGCTACACAGAGAAACCTTGTCTCGAAAAACCAAAAAAAAAAAAAAACCTCTTTTATCATTTATTTATTTTGTGTGTGGTAGGGGGTGGGCCCACACTTGGAGTGGGGCACATAAGGGTCAGGCGACAGCTTGCAGGAACTGGTTCTCGCCTTCCACCATGTGAGACCTTTTTGGCCTTTACTGCTAAGCCATCTCAACAGCTTACCTCCCCCACCTGCCCCATTTTTGTCTTCTAAATATTAGAACATATTTTGTTTCTTGGGCCCTTTAGCTATCTGTCATTGCCTCTGCCTCGGTTGTACGGCATAACTTACAGTAAGCCTGGTGGGGTGAGGCGGTGGTGGGGTACATCCAAGCTGGCTTCAGCCAAAGCACACTGCTTGTAAGAGCTGAAGAAGCTCAGACTGAGAGGAGGTGGCAATATGATGTCCCATGGAAGCGAAACATTTTCATTAAAAGACAAAAAAACAAAGCCACCCTGAAATGTGCCAGTGTACCGTAATCTATTTCTGAAATGGATTTTGGGATCATTTCAGTGCATGCCAGGCTTTCAAATGATGTTTGTTTTAAAGAGTACAGTTGGCTCTTAGTCAAAAACTGAAGTTTCGGTAATGCACAATGACAATTGTAGAGTAATTACAGGCCACATACAACCAGGTGCCCAGCTAAGCCTTTTCTACCCACGTAAGAGAGTCAAGCCAAGTCAAAACTGCCCTGCCTTGCTGTATTCAGAAGTTCAAAAGCCCAGCCTTTGTCATGAGGGAGGAATCGATTTAAAAAGCAAAGACATTATTAGGGACAACCAGGCACCCTGTGGTAAACACCTTTTGTTAATTCATGTTGAAAATTGAACTTTCTCACGTTTGATAGAGGCATGTTTAAGGGAAACTTCAAACCAAGCCAGATCTAAGGCTTTTTTCTTTTTCTTTTTCAGATGTCTGACATCAGCTCTGTGGGCATTGCACAATGGGAAAGTACTTGTATTGGAGTGTTAAGGTTCCCTGTTCTCTCTTGAACAGATCGCCTTGACTTCAAAGCAATAATCTTTAGAGTGTCCTGGGTAAGAAAACTATAACAACACCTTCTTCAGCCTGTGTCAGGAAGCTGTTTCCTAATCCTGGAGTCATAAAAAGCCCAAGTAAAGGTGTTTACAGTCATAAATTTTATTTGATTATGATGGTGATACTACAGTAGGTCTGTTTCTTTCTGCTAGTGGAGAGAGCACCAATAAGACTCTTCAGGACTTTGGTAATGATGAGGCTTTTGTGTTTGTTTTCTGTGTGCTTCTCAAAGTGCATGCATTCTATATAATGTGTATAACTACATTGAATAAGAAGGCATGTCACATGGTTGCTGCAAGCAGGCACAAGGCTGAAGGCAGGATCCAATAGTAGAGTGCACCCCATTCTCAGAGTCCACTGGCTTGCTTTGCACTCGATTGTCCACATCAGAAGACTCCTTCGGCTCTCCCAGCCGCCTGAAAACTGTGTATTGCAGACTCTTCCTGAAATTAGAATGCAGTTCCACAGTTCAGCTAAAGTGAGGCAAGAGGCATGGTTTGTCCTTGACTCTTGTCCCACTGTGAGTGAGGAACTGCTGTGTGGATTCTCTCTGAGACCTCATAGTGTCCTTTCCAGGTTGGTGCCTCTCTGGATTTCATATGTGAAGAAGTCAAGGAAAAGAGAGCAAGTTGTTGAACAGGATCATGTGGCCTTCTCTATTTTTGTAAATCAAAAAGGTCAAATATCAGCAAACTCATGTGCTTCAACCACCCACTTCCCCAGTATAGCAATGAGTGGGCACTGATTCCAGAGGAATTTTTTGTGGTTGTGGAGGTTAGAGGTTGGTGACAGGGTAACTTCCTCAGTCTTTCTCTACCTTATTCTGTGAGATAGTCTCTCACTGAACCGAAAGCTTCCTGCTTCAGCTAGACTGGCTGTTCACCATGCCTCAGAGACCCTCCTGTCTACCCTCCCAACCTGAGATTACAGATGGTGGGTGGGGTCAAACTCACATTCTCAAACTTGTGTAGTAAGTTCTTTACCACAGACATCTGCCCAGTCTCCCAATCCCAGAGTTTGAAGTCTCAACTTTCCCAAAGAGAGAGCTACATATTTATTCTTCAGTTGATAGTCTAGGCTTGAAGCAAACACATAAAATACATATCAGCAGACTGCTTCCTCTCTTCTGCAGTTTCTGATTCCAGCTGCTCACTTTATTCTGGTCTTTATTCTGGTCCTTGTGTAAAAACTGACTTGAGTCAGACAGGATTGCCCTGTCCATGGCTGTCTTAGTTACATTTCATTGCTCTGAAAAGATACCGTGACCAATACAACTTATGAAAGAAAACATTTAGTTGGGGGCTTGTGTGCAGTTTCAGAGGTTTAGTCCATTATCATCATGGAGGGAAGCAAGGCAGCAGGCAGGCAGACATGGTGCTGGAGCAGTAGCTGAGAGCTCTCAACTTAAAGTTACAGGCTGGGAGAGAGAGAAACTGGAGACATACCTCTTCCAACAAGGCCATACCTCCTAATCCTTCCTAGACAGCCCACCAACTGAGAACCAAGCATTCAAATATAGGAGCCTATGCGGGCCGTTCTTATTCAAACCACCACAATGGCCTTATCTTGGCCTAAACTAACCCATCAGACCATCAGACCAACTGTTCCTCTACAACCTGCTCACATTATCTTCCTCTCACAGTGGCACAGAGCCAACACCTTATGCCCAGGTTCTCACTCTGTGAGCCACTCAAGTGTAACTATGAACACATGCTGTCTTCCAGAGCCACTGTTGACATACACTGTTGACACTGGGAAACCTACCGACCTCTCTTGCTAACACACTGTTGACTGATTTTGTGAACTCGGGACTTCTATCAAGTGATCGTTCCTCGGGTGTCGAGGTGCAGGTAGGCAAGGGCAGGAGCCTGAGGTAAACCAGAGTCTCTCAGATCTGACAGTTGCGTTACAAACTGCACCAGCCGGTCCCAACACTTTATGGATTAGGAAACTTGATATTGAGGTACTAAAGCTTAAGAGCCTTGATATTAGGGTGACCACTCCTGTTAACATGAGCACAGGGTTATAGGATCTCTAGTGTTCAGATCAGGGAAAGTCCTGGACAAGTCATGACAAGTTGTCTACCATCAAAGATGTGAAGCTTCCAACCTTCTGCCTCTATGGAATGGTCAGATCTAAACAGGCCTGTTAGGATCTCAAGCTGAAAAGCGTAGCTCAAATGCACTTTTATCAGGATAGCTCTACAGAGCAGCCAGTTCTCCAGGCTTGGGTGTGGAGGTCACAAGGGAGCAGCTGTAGTGTGTCTGGCTCATGACTCACCAAACTCTAGCCTCTTGGGCTACATCATGTGAGAAAGATACTTACATAAAAGTCCATCTCTCAAAATGAGGCTGTGGTCTCGTGTATTCATAATACGTATTGGGGGGTGGGTAGTGTGGCTGCTGCTCTAAGTGGCTTCCTACAGTCTGCGAATGGAGAAGTGTGGAGTGGAGGAACAGACCAGCAGGGCGCCCCATGCTCCCTGACTTCCTTTTTCAAAAGTTTCATCATTCAGAGGTTTTGAATCCTGCAATAGTCAGTAATCCTTGGCCAACTTTGGACTTTTTCCTTAAATGTCAAACCCCTCATTTTAAATTTTTTCCTGGTTTTACTTCTCCTCCTGGGCTATTTTCCTCCTCATCTTTGGTTGTTTGGCAGTTGCTTCCTGTTTCCATGCCTCAAGATCTAGCCTCTGCCTAATCCTCTAACTCCTTCCTGTGGACTGAGAAAAGGGAGGGAGGAAAGCGGGGGACCCAAGACCAAGTAATGCCAAGGCTTTGGGCAAAATGTTAAGACTGGCTGAGCTCCATGTATATATGTACACTCTCTTCCTTACAAGTAACCTTTGAGATAATCAAAACAACCTAAACTCCATCCTTGTACACATACTAACTTTTTATTTTCTTTTTGAGACTGGCTGACCCTAAAATAAATCTTCGTTTGTGGCAAGAATGAATTTGTACTTCTTATCCTCCTACCTCCACCACCTGAATTCTAGGGTTACAAATGTTTGCCATGATGCCTAGTTTATGCTGTGCTGGGAAATCACACACTAGGCTGCATTCTTGCTAGCAGACTACCAACTGAGCCATATCCCCAGCCCCTGAAAACTAGTTACTCAATGATTTGTCCTTGTTGTCAACCACCAACAACCATGTTCTTAGTGTCCGTCTAACATATTTACTAACCTGACAAAGTAACCATGGAAAATGGAATTAAAAACCAGAACCAACAGCTTCAAAAATGAATCCCAACTGTGACCCACAGATTGAACACTACTACTAAACTATCTTAACATTTTAATGAACCTAGCCCTAGGGGAGAGATTTCTGAGTTGGAAGAAAGGGAAGTGGAAGCATAATTGCCTATTTTGGGAAGAGTTCAATGACAGGGGTTGCCAAACTTAGCAAAGAAAAATACAGACCAGCCAGTTGAATTTGGCTGGTTGAATCTTAACGACAAATATCATTTGGTACAGGTATATCTGTGAATGATACTTACACTCAAAGTCAAATTTAACTGTGTATCACGCTGTATTTTATCTGAAACCCTACCTCCTGTGCTATAGAGAGCCAGACTCACTGTGAAGTGTGGATGACATCCAAGAGTCTGACAGGAAAAGATCGAGCCCATCAGGGAGAAGATCATGTGGTACATTCTGGTGCAGTAGCTGCCCCCAAAGCCAGGCGAGCTGATGCAAGGGGGCATCTGAGGCCTTCCTGAACGGAATGCTCCCGGAGCCTGGCCAAGAGCCAAGAAGACAGGCAAGCTCTGCTGGATTATTCCCAGAAGGGGGAGTGGTTCCAACAGTAGAACTGTCTGTCTGAGAGCCACAAGCCTAGATCATTATTTTTAGGTCCAAGGAAGGAGTGGCAAGGTTTTAAAAAATAATGTAACAGATAAGGGGGGGGGGGGGGCATCTATGCAGCTCACTCCTGAAACAGAGTGCAAGATCAGGAACTACAATTGATGGGGTCTACTCCAGTCAAATCTGGAAATGGTTACTACTGACAGTTTTCTGTTAAAAAATGTCAATGAGGGGCTGGAGAGATGGCTCAGCCATTAAAGGCTAGGCTCACAACCAAAAAATGTCAGTGAGCCAGGCGTGGTAGCACATGCCTTTAATCCCAGCACTCAGGAGGCAGAGGCAGGCGGATCTCTGTGAGTTCAAGGCCAGCCTGGTCTCCAAAGGGAGTCCAGGACAGTCAAGGATACAGAGAAAAACCCTGTCTCAAAAAACCTAAAAATAAAAAAAGGCCGGGTGGTGGTGGCGCACGCCTTTAATCCCAGCACTTGGGAGGCAGAGGCAGGCGGATCTTTGTGAGTTCGAGGCCAGCCTGGTCGATAAAGTGAGTCCAGGACAGCCAGGGCTACACAGAGAAACCTTGCCTCGAAAAACAAAAAAAAAATAAAAATAAAAATAAAAAAATAAAAAAAAGTCAATGACCCCACACCTTTCTTTCATTTTTGTCACAATAAAGGTAACTGTACTTGCTTCAAGAAAATTCCTTTTCTTACCCATATCTTTCTGTTTTCAACTAATAAAGAGGCTATTCTGTTATCTGTTGTGTCTATGTGGGGCACATGGGCACACTTGGCCTGTTACTTCCAGATCTATCTCTTTGACCCTAGATGGCCAGCTCTGTGTCTTTAGAAGCTAATCTTTCCCTTTGGATTCTTAGGCCCAGTCAATGGTGGCCTTGTGCAAGCATCTGGAGGGTGGAAAAATCAGAAGTCTAGAATACTGTTGTGTGTGTCTATTAAAATGATCATGGTTGGGCTGGGTGTAGTGATGGTACATGCCTTTAATCTCAGCACTTGAGAAGCAGAGGCAAGCAAGTCTGTGAATTTGATGCCAGCCTGGTCTATTAGCGAGTGTCAGGACAGCTAGAGCTATGTAGTGAAATCATGTCTCAAAACAAAACAAAGCAAAACAGCCGGGCAGTGGTGGTGCACGCCTTTAATCCCAGCACTCGGGAGGCAGAGGCAGGCGGATCTCTGTGAGTTCGAGGCCAGCCTGGTCTACAAAGTGAGTCCAGGACAGCCAGGGATACACACAGAAACCCTGTCTCGAAAAACCAAAAAAAAAAAAAAGCAAAACATGTTCCTGGTTCAACAACCAATCAGATAGGAGCAGATGAATTCTTCACTATGATAGAATAATCTCACCTGCCTTGTCCTTGATGGGGAGATGCCTTTTAGCTGATAAAAAATAATGACAGAGAACATTTCTGTCATTTGGCCATTACTTCTGCTGTCTGTAGCATTTCTGTATTATGAGAAAACTTATTTGTGTTCTGAAAGGTTCATGTGGCTCAAAATCTAGAAGCTATTTTAAAATTTCATAAATTTGGACTGAAAGTGTAATTTAGTGTTAGAGTGTTTGCCTAGCTTGCAGAAGGCCCAAGGCCCTAGCTTCCGTCCTCAGCGCCATACAAGATAAATAAATTCAACTGTATGAAAATTTAAAATCATGAAGTTAAAAGACACACTAGGAAAAATGTCTTCAGTTCATATCATAGACAAAGCACTAATATCCTTCATATAAAATCACTGCTAGAAATATTGAAGGATTAAATACCCTTTTACCCTTTTGTTTGTTTGTTTGTTTGTTTGTTTGTTGTTTTTCAAGACAGAGTTTCTCTGTGTAGCCCTGGCTGTCCTGGACTTGCTCTGTAGACCAATCTGGCCTGGAATTCACAGAGATCCACCTGACTCTTCCTCCCATGTACTGGGATTAAAAGTGTGCGCCACCACAACTGGCTAAGAATAAATACCCTTTGTATACAAAGCATTACTAGAAATACATGAGATTAAAATTTGACAATCCAGTAAAAAACGAGCAATAAATACTTATTTGTCTTATTGATATACTTTTAAATCTGTCTTGTGAAACTACAAATTAATACAATTTCATGGGCAGCAGTTTTCCAAGACCCATTGAACTAATAAGTACACATATCCTTGATTCCAACTCTTATAGGTAATGCCTCATGTGAATGCGCTAGACACAATAACCAGCTTGATTTATCTATTATATGCATATATATACTGTACAGTGGTTAAATATAATATATGTATATATGTGTTGTAACATCACATTTTAACCATATATATATATATATATATATATACTGTTACCATTCATCAATTAAAACTAAACCTTTAATTTAAAAATGAATGAGATACAAATCCATTCATGAAATCATTACTTACAATAGCAGCACTGTGAGCAACACATGTGTAAATTTGAAATCAGTCCATCGAATCTTAACTCTTCAGAATAATGGAATATTGTCTGGCAATACAAATGAAATCTATAGAAAGAGAATGAAGATGTCTTATGTTACAGCCTATGATGCAGGTCCTCATAAATAAGATTTGAAATTTGGTAACACTGGACTGGAGATGAAGCTGAGGGTTGGGGTGCTTGCCAAGCACGCAAGAAATCCTGGGTTCAGTCCCCAGCACTGAAAACAAAAGACAGCAAAATGGTTCTGTGTAGAAATAATGGCTAGCTCAATCAGTAGAGCATGGGACTCTTAATCCCAGGGTCGTGGGTTCGAGCCCCATTTTGGGCACCATTTGTAGAAATAATGGCTAATTAAATTATGTACTAGTATTTAGATTATATTTAATCAGTCAGCAGTGTTAATCCTTAACTTGCCATTATAAATGAGCACACAGACACCTGATGGATTTTTAACTACCATTGGCCTGATTTGTGCAATCTTAGTCCATCTAAGCTAGCTCTTAATTCTATGCCCTAAATATGACCCCATATATACATACGTCCCCTGGGCTGTTATTTCCCACGCTATGCTGATGTTCCAGGCCACATGGAATGACGTTCTTTTCTCTAACCCATGGCGTGTTTTCTCCCTCCTGCTTCAGCTGCTTGTCCTGGGTTCTACCGGAAGGTTCTTCTTCCCATCAACCTCTGCTTCAGAAGTCTGAGCACCTTAGTCCCACCTGCCTCTATCTTTGCCCATTCTCAGGCCTCAGCATTTATTCAACCAAACAGAGACAATGTAAGTAACAGACAGCAAGCAGGACCAATTAATTAGCATTTAGAATGCATAACATCACCCCACCAGTTCTGACAAAGGCACTTGCTGCTCAGCACAGCAACCTGATTCAATCCCTGGGAATCACATAGTAGAAGAGAACTGACTCCCCAAACCCCTAGATCATCTTCTGACCTCCATATTCACAATGAGGCACCTGCAAACATACACACTGAATAAATAAATGTAATTTTTAAAAAAATAAAAACCTAAAAATTTTTGGTAGCATCTCTAAGATGTTTTAAGTGAAAAACACACTGTTGTATGGCAGTGTGCTCTGGATTACCTTCCCTGTGAAAACGAAACTGTTGACTATATTATTAGTGTTTTTATATACATTTCCAAGAACAGTCATGGTGAAGGGAAGGAAAAGGGAGGAAATCCAGCAGATGAAGTTAGAATGGTGCACACCTTTAATCTCAGCACTTGGGAGGCAGAGGCAATTCAATCTTAGTGAGTTCAAGGCCAGCCTGGTTGACATAGTGAATTCAAGGCCAGCCTGGTTGACATAGTGAATTCAAGGAGAGCCAAGACAATATAGAGAAACTCTGGCTCAAAAACAAAACCAGAAGCTGGGCGGTGGTGGCGCATGCCTTTAATCCCAGCATTTAGGAGGCAGAAGCAGGCAGATCTTTGTGAGTTCGAGGCCAGCCTGGTCTGCAAAGTGAGTCCAGGACAGCCAGGGCTGTTACACAGAGAAACCCTGTCTCGTAAAAACAAAACAAACAAACAAACCAGAGACCATCTCCATCTCAAGACTTAGTTCCTTCATATCAGAAAACTTCTTAGTGGGTAGGAAAATGAGGTTTTTGTAAATATTTACTAACAGAAGGATACACAAGATTAGATACACTGACTCTTCATTTCTACTAAGTAGCAAGGGTTCTTGCTAACCAGCAGTTGATATTTTACAGCATTTGCTCTAATCACATGCAGCAAGACCGAGTTTACATAGCAGCCTCCCCCACATCCTAACAGGGGAGCGCGTTGTTAGGAGAAACCTTAGAAGTTGGCCCTTTGCTCATGTGGTTGTTTGATTCAGTTAATCGACATCCAGTGTGTCCCCGTAAAATGAAGAGTAAAAACTGCTGGGATGAACAGCAGACCCCAGCATTGGGGAGTTGAAGTCTTAACCAACCCCCTTATTTTGCTCTTGTAGAGTCTCTAAGTATCTCAAGCTCAGATGAGAACTTCCTTTTGAAATGTTTTAAATTTCCCTGTTTGTATATGTGTCTGAGTGTGTCTGTACACATGCCTGTGGATGCCTGCAGAAGCCACAAGAAAGTGGCAGGAGTTACAAGTGCTTGTGAGCTGACCCATGTAGGTGGGTGCTGGGAATTAAACTCGGGTCCTCTGCAAGTTGTAGTTGTTGAGTGATCTCTCCAATCCCCAAAGTACGTTTATTTCCATTATGTCAAATAACATGCATTTGTTTATAAAAAAAAAAAAACAAAAACTAAACATTTTGCATTTAGGGATAGGCAGTAGTCTAGTGTTATATCAATATTTTTTACAGAGTAAGATTTTATTTTCCCTCTTCCTTGTATTTATTTTGTGTGTCTCTGTGTGTATATGTGTATGCACACGTGTGTGGGCATTTGTGTGTCGTGACATGCATACTAAGGTCAGAGAACAACTTTTGGCCATCAGTTCTCTCCTTCCACTAAGCAGGTTCCGGGGAGAATGCTCAGGTGGTTGGGTTTGGTAAGGAAGCACATTTGTCTGTTGAGGCATCTCACTGGAGAAACCCAAACTTGGGTTTCAAATGGGCGTGCCAGGACTTGTAACCACTGTTTCTCTTCATTAGTAATTTCTAATCACTTTTAGCCTCCTGACAACTTCCATTTTACAGTTCAGGAAGCCCGTCAGTGAGATTGGGCAACGTTCCCAGGATCACACAGCTGAGAGACTAAATCAGGATTTGCATTGACATTCTCTGTACCGTCACACCCAGCAGGGCTTCTCAAAATATAAGTAGAGGGCTAGAGAGATGGCTCAGCTGTTAAGACCACTGGCTGCTTTTCCAGAGGACCTGGGTTGGATTCCCGCCACCTACATGGCAGCTCACAACCATCCATATCTCTGCAGTCCCAGGGGATCTGAAACCGCCTTCTGGCATCCTCCGGCACCAGACATGCACTGCTCTGCTCCATACTTTTTGGTTACCCATTCCAAGTATGTTGTCTTTAAAGACATTATAGGATTTTAATATTATCGTAGTTTTTTAAAGTTCCTGATTGTTTGTATGTGTTCCTCTCTCCCTCTCTCTCTCTCTCTCTCTCTCTCTCTCTCTCTCTCTCTGTGTGTGTGTGTGCAATAGGAAGTGTGGAAGTCAGAGGTCCATGTCAAGTGTCTTCCGCAATTGCTTCTTCACCTTGCCTTTTGAGGCAGGGTCTGTCTCACTGGACATGAAACTCACTGATTCAGTCAAGCTAGCTGAGCAGCAGACCCCAGCGATCCTCCTGCTTCTGCCTCCCCAGCTCTAAGATTCCAGGTGTATTTGCCACCCCAGCTCTCATGTGGAAGATCCAAGTAGGGAATAAATTCAGGTCCTCACACTTGCATTAGCCCTTCCTGCATGAGCCACCTCCCTGGCCGCTGACTGTTCTTTTAACCACATGGCTGCGGCTGTGCCCCCTTACAATGCACTTTTACCTCTTCAACTTGAACCTTCTGAGAAACAATCTGTTCTTTTCTTTTTTTTTTCCTCTGTGTTTGTTTATCTATTTATTTTGAGACAAGATCTTATTATTTGGACCAAACAGGCCCAGAATTTCGTCATCTTGCCTCACCCTACCGAGCACTGGGGTTAAAGGCATGTACCAACCAACCCACAGGTAGCCAGGGCATGAGCTCTTTAGTGAATTATCAATTCATGGTGCACTCAGAGCAGATGTAAATATGGCATTTCAGATATTAAATTGATCCTTAGCAAAATAGACAGTTGGAGCCAAGTGCCATGATCAGATCTGGTATCAGCTGGAAGTTGGCTTTGGAGACTTTGGACCATGGAATCAGACTGTAAAGTCTGAATCATGTTCTTTTGAGCGATATGTCTCAAAATCACCCTCGAACCACTGACAATTAGATACAGGGATTTAGAGGCCCTTATCATTTATTTCCCTTTTACATATTTACAGATTTGAGTCAACGGCAAAAGTTGATAAGCAGCAATCAAGGCAGGAGGAAGCAGGATCGGTAAGCTCTACCAATACTGTTTCTTCAACTTCCCTAATGGAGTTGTCCTTACTATGCCAACTACAAAAATAAATAAATAAGTAAATGCCACACAGAGAAAAAGAAAAGGAAATAAAGTAAATTTATGAGCATCTTAATTTGAATTTCAACATGAAAAACACAGCTATTATAGCTTTATTACACCCAATAGCATAGAATTATGTTTCACCCTTCAAATTATGTCATATAGTAAAGGATCAGGGTGCAAAATTATGGTATAGATCATGAGCCCTGTGTTGTTTAATTATTCACAAAACATTGGAAAGTACTTCCTGGCCTAGCTTGAGCCAGTGAAAAGAACAAAGGTTTTTGGACGGAGCTAACCTAGGATTGCACCGGAATTCTGCCTTGGAACTTTAGCTGAGTGACTGAATCACAGAACTATGTGACCTTGGCGAAGTTCCCTAATCAAACCAAACTAGGCTTTATCACCTGGAAATGGCCATTGCCAAGATTAATAATGGCAAATTAAGGCATCAGGGAGCAGAGCTTTAGTCACGGTGCTCAAGAAAGTCAAGTCTCTCGTGGAACCGTCCCTCAGCAAACACAACTTGGTTAAGTCGAATTGAGTACAAGAGGATCAGCCATTTGTGTCTGACCTTTCAACTGGAGTGGGCAGTTGAAAAATATATTTACTACTGCTCATAACTCAAGCTCCTCAGTACCCTGGATGGGATATTTGAATTTCAGTAATAAATGCCTCCATAATGTTCCTTTTTAGAAGAGTGGGAAAAAAAAAAAGAAGACAAAATAGGAAGAAAACATTTACCTTATCAATCAGCACTGTCACAAAACATATATCCTTCTGTAACTGTTTGTCATGTAACCAGGATAGCCTCCAACTTGCCGTTATCCTGGCTCAGCCTCCCAAGTCCTGGAATCACAGGTGTATATCGCAAAACCAGACCCAGAAAACATCTACCCATCTAGCCAATATTTAAGGCCTTTCCAAAAAGAGAAAACTGGGCCTGCTAGAAAGCTTAGCATTGAAAGGGCTTGCCACCAAGACTGACAACCTGAGTTCGATCTTCAGAAGGAGAGAACTGACTTCTGAAAAGTGTCATCTGGTCTCATGTGCTATTGTTGCATGAATGTGAATATATGCACATGAACACACACATATACAATAAATAAATAAAATGTTAAAAAGGTAATACAGAAGTGATATTGTAGGGTATTTAGTAGACAATTTGAGCCTTTCTGATAAAATTGTTTATTACAACTGCCCCTCAATGGGTGAATGGATAAACATGCTTGGATACACTCACCACACCTTGAAGTACATGAAAAAGAGTTAGCTATTGATATATGCAGCAACATTGCTGAATCGAAATGATGCTAAGTAAGAGAATCCAGATTAAAAGGAGGCCATATTGTATGAGTCTATTTATGGTATTCTAGAATATCAAATTAAATCATAGTTACTTAAAGTAGACCAGTGGGTACCTGGGAAGGAAGAAGCAGGATTAAAACTGAGCCCAAAGCAAACATCTTACCCTGGATGTAGTTCAGTAGTAGAGTTTGCATAGCAGCTGTGAGGCCCTGAGTTCTATCCCCAGCGACATAGAAAACACACCTTGGGGATGAGGAATAATTTAATATCTTGATTGCGGTAATGGTAGTGTGTGTGGTTATATAAGTGTACTTACTAAATTATGTACTTTAAATATGTGTCATTTGTTGTATGTCACATAGTTCTCAATAAAACTTGTTGAATTTTCTTTTTTTTACCTTGCATAGGCAAGGCCCTGAGTTCAATTCCTAGAAACTTCCAAAAAGACAGGAAGGAAAGGAAAAAAGTAAGGAAATTATGTCAATTTTGCATAAAATAAAGAGTAAGCTCCAGCTTTCTGTCATGAGAGTGAATCTCCATTACTTCTTGACTACAGGCAATTGTGATGTTTTATTTCTGGATTGTTGGGCTTTAAAAGTAAAATCTATGTTTGACTCAAGTTCCTCAAACCCCACTCTGCCTCCACCAGAGGGCCATTACTCACTAAATATTCAACTGTTTTTTTAATAAATAATGCATTAGAATTTTTTTTGTCAAAACATTTTTACAAATCAAAATGGTTTTATACAACTTTCCAAATGAATCTTGCAATTTCTGATATGCCCATGGTTCGTAGTATGTCATCACATGTAAGAACTTTAGTTGGATGTGTTGTTCCATCCCTGTAATCCCAGCACTTGGGAGGCAGCGACAGGAGGATCATTACAATTAGAGGTTGGCCAGAGCTACAAAGTCAGACTCTGTCTCAGAGACAACAGACAAGAAGTGAGAGGTAGTGTTCAGTTAAGTACTGGTTGGGCACAGAAAAACACCTATTCTATGTGGGCCTCAGTTTCCTCAGCTCTTAAAAAAAATAGACGTATCTTATTTTAGAGTGTGTATGTGTGTGTGCCTGTCTGTGTGTGTATGTATATGTGTGTCTGTGTGTGTGTCTGTGTGTGTGTCTGTCTGTGTGTCTGTGTATGTGACTCTGTGTGTGTGTCTATCTGTGTGTCTGTGTGTGTGAGTCTGTGTGTCTGTGTATTTGTGTGTGTGTGTGTGTGTATCTGTGTGTCTGTGTGTGGATCAAAAATAGCACAACTTCCAGAAAGAAAGGAATTCTTTCCTTCCAGCACATGGGTCCTAGGGATTGGATTCAGGTTGTCAGGGTTGTCAGCAAGCACTATCACCCACTGACCTATCTCACTCATCCATCTTCAGTTGTTAAGAAGGGTTGTCTTGTACTTTTTTTAGGTTATCTTTTTTCTTTGCTGGGGGAAGGTCTTGTACCGCACTTTCTGAGGGACTCTCTAATTGGATAATAAAAGTTGCTGATGGCCATTTAGCTGGGCAGAGAGGGAATAGGAAGGCCGGACTTCCTAGGACTAACTAAGGGAGCTCTGGGAAGAGACAGAAGAAGCTTTCTTTTCCTGCCAGGATTTGGAAGCACCAGGACATCTGGGTTTGAGCCCTATGAGTCCTGAAGGTACAGCAAGCCACATGGCTGATTGAGAATAGTTGGTGTGGTTAATTTAGATTGGCTAATTGAGAGTCCACTAAGAACAAAGCATTGAAACATTAAAAGGTCTTGGTGTGTTTAATTACTGGGAAAAGGGCTGTCTTTGGTCTCAGGCCTTATCCCCAGGATGAGTCAAGCTGGCTAGGCCTACAGGCTTCCTGCTGGGTCACTGGTACTGGCTGCTCCACTGGCCTAATATAACAGTTTATAGTTATTAATACATATCTTTGTTAACTAAGTTGTAGTTTCATTTCTTTTTGAGAGATTCTAAATGAACCAATCTGTACATACAGATAATCCACAGTGACCAATGAATATTTGCTTTTGTTTTAGGTTGTAATTACTATTACTATTAGGTCATAGGTCCACTATATTTTTTGTTTTGTTGGTTTTTTGAGATGGGATTTCTCTGTATAGCTGACTGTCCTGGAACTCAGAGATCTACCTGCCTCTGCCTCCCAAGTGCTGGGACTAAAGGCATGTGTCACAACTGTCTGGCAGGTTCAATATGTTATAAAGAGAGAATCCTTAAAAAAAAAAAAGTTAAATAGTCTAAAAACCTGTCAGCATACATAGCAAACATATAGTGGATGCTGGAAGAGAAAAGCTCCTGTCCTCATATCTAGTTGCAAGTGAGTTAATACATCTCTAACACAAACTTTTTAGTTTATGAGCTCCACAGACAGACATACCCCATCTCTCATTGGAAGAGAGAAAACATGACAGACAGTGTGACCTGAATGTTTCACGGTGGTAGGAACCACTGCAAGCTGATATTAAAATTTTCCTGAAGCCTAAGCTTCCTAGTAGCGTGGAACTAGAGGAATTTAATTTATTAGAACAATTGCAAGGGGCACGGTAGCTTATTGTCTTGTCAGCATATTTTATACCTTGTCCTTAGACCTCTTCTCGAAGAGAAAAACAAAAACCCTGCTATTGACTTTCTCTCTGCCCTCCACTTTGAAATTCTTACATGTGGAAATCCTCTTCTCATATTTGTTTGCAGGATTTCTCTAGTGAAAAACACTTTGTCGTTCTGTCCTTGGGGAACTAATTATACAGAATGTGGAAAAGTGGAATCTTCAGGGAGCTCTGTTGTGAGTGAGCTCAGTAAATACAGCATGAGCCCAGAGACTCCAGAGCTCTGACCTCCCATGAACTAGGACTGGACTTTGGAACCAACCATTTTCTTGAACTTTAAGCCAGTTACTTAAAAATAGTCCATCATTGTCTAATTTATATTAGACCCAATCACATCTCCCAGATTTATAGGTAATATTTTTAAAATATGTATTATAACTACTATCCTTAATAAACTAGGTTATTAATCCCCCTCAAGATCCAAATTTTAATATATAAGTAATAATTACATCTGACCATTTAAGTATGATTGAGTATGGCTCATTTAAATATGGCCTTCAAAGTGCAACTCAATTTGTTTGTGTGTGATAAACAGAAGACCAGGAGTTGAGAAATGTCATTCTATTTCTGATTCTATCCATAGCAGGTAGGTGATCATTAGTAAACAGTTCACCCCCTAGTCTCTTCAAATATAAATGGTTGACCAGGAAAAATACCTAATAAATGCTACTAGTCCTGTAATTTTTGTGCCATTGCAGACATTAATAATCAATCACTGATCTTTTATATCAAATTGGGAAGTTAGGAAGTAGAATGTTGTATAGCTGAGTGGTATAGCGATTGCCTAGTGTGTATAAAGCTCTGGATTGATCTTGAACATAGAGGTAGTGGGGCTAAGGGGCTTCATGTAATGGATAACTGCTTATGAACACTCAATAAAGCATTGTAGGCAGCCATTGTGTAACAGATTTGAATTGACAATCTAAATGAAACCCACTTTTTTTTTTTTTTTGGTACACTGGTACACACTGTAATCCCAGCACTGGTGAACTTGATGCAGGTGAGGCTATTGTGAGTTCAGGGCCAGTCTGGCTACCTAGCAAGATACTATTATAATAATCTAAAGGAAGAAAGGAAAGAGAAGGAGTGACAGAGGGGAAAGAGACAGGAAAAAGGAAGAAGGATAAATAAGCAAACAAACAAACTGGTCATTGCTGTGCCACAAGATGTCTAAGATTTCTTTTAATTTTAACATTATTCAAAGGGCAAAGTCCAAGTCCACGGGTGTGGGAAACCAACAGAAGACAGCTCTTAACAGATGCACTTTCCCTTTCCACTTCCAAGAAACATGCTGCTCTTTCACATAGTGCGTTCCAACTTCTGCTTGTCCAAAATAAAAACTTTCCAATTACTTTCCCTTTGTTCTAAAATCTTCTGTAAAAATCTGAACATAAAAAAATAGAAGAATAAAGGCCAGCAAGATAGCTCATCCATTGAAGGTTCAAGGTGTTGCTCTGCCTGGTAACTTATTCCTGGACCCTACACAGCAGAAGGAAGAACTAATCCCCACAAGTTCTCCTCTGACGTCCACACAGTCTCCATGCACGCACACTCATGTACACATAAACAAGTGCAATTTTGTAAAGTGTGAAAAGAAAACTATGAAAATGAAAAGCATTTGCTTTTCTACTCCACTATTGATTTCTGCGGAGAATCAAGGCAGACATAGGTCTGGGCCTGTATATCTTGTTCATTTTCATCTTATTCTGAAGCCTCAGTTCTTTGTCTCTGCTCAAACCTCCATCTTTGGGAATTCCTATTCTGCTGCACAAAACTTTGCAAATACAGAAATCTATTGAGAGAAGAAAGGATCTTAAGGCTTTCATCATAACCACAATTCAGGATATAATCCCTTCTCTGGGCTCTACACAAGTAAATACAAATTGAATACATTTACAAAGATTGTGATTAAAATCCAGTTTGAAAAAAAAAAAAGAGCCGGGTGTGGTGGCACATGGCTTTAATTCCAGCACTCGGGAGGCAGAGGCATGCGGATCTCTATGAGTTCAAGGGTAGCCTGGTCTACAAAGTGAGCCCAGGACAGCCAGGGATACACAGAGAAACTGTCTCAAAATAATAACAATAATAATAATAATAATAATAATAATAATAATAAAATAAAACTCAGTTTGAAAATAAAATAGACCCAGTGGCTTAGGAAAGAGCAAGCATTACCCTCCTCACCTCTGTATCTTAACCATCCCCCCCCCCACACACACACATACTTTTTTCCTTATGAAAGTAATTTACTTAGGAAACTATAGACTGGCAAAAACAAGAATAAAATCATCAGTCTCCAGCAGACCAGATTAATCAGTGGACATTTTGGAAGATGTTCATTCAGTCTGTTTCCTTTCCATGTGTATTTTTGTGGAGGTCAGTGGGTGTAATTCTAAGAACTCTTTCAAACTTCTGCTCTCTTTCTTTCCTCGCAGCACCGCTCCTCCTGCAGAGTTCTGTCTCTACTGGGAACAGGAAACTACACTGGTTGAAACTGGCTTTGGAGATGTCCAGCTCTTTGTACCTGCAGTTTGCACAGCGAGGTGTCTAAGTCCAAAAACCAAGGTTATGGGTGTGTTTGGAAGTTAACTCACCAATTATTCTGAACTTGGAGTTCAGTTTATCTACTGGGCAGGCGGTTCCTCAAGTTCAGATTTCCTTAGTAGCTATTCACAAGCATCTTATATAACTGGTGTAAATGAGGTCAGGCAGGCTCAGTACCTGGATATACATTTGCATCACCATCCAGTACCTTGATGCTGTCTGTGCTCTGTAAATGAGTTTCAATGAGAGTTTCTCATCAGCAACTGTCTATTGGATGGAAAGTAAGGTCTGGTGTGATGAGGTCATTTATTCTGTTGGTAGCAACAGTTATATATTATGGGGAAATACTTTCCTCATTCTCAGAGAAGTAAATTCTTTTCCGAGGGTCTGAGACTCTGTTTAAGGTAGTCACTGAGAGCAGCCCCCGTGTGGTGCTTCTCAGTGGCCGTCAGTAAACCGAGCACCCAGGAGGCATGCTGCCTGAGGTTCAACATATGCCCATCTGATCACCTGCTCTTGGGAAACAAACCACCTAATACTTTGTGGTTGGAAGTAATTTATGTAGTCTGTCCCAGGTCTGTGGGTTGTTGAACAGGCAGACTTCTGTTACGTGGCAGCAGTGTGATTGTGCCTAGGGCTAGAATCTTCGAGGGGCTTGAGACGGGCAGGCATGGAAGGTCCAAGGGCCAGGGCAGTTTCTTCCTTTGGTTGTCTTAAAATATTTTTTAAAAGTACATTTTAGTGTGTGTATATGTTTGCGTGTGCTGGAGTGCATGTGCAGCACACTTCCTGCAGAACAAGTGGAGAGGTCAGAGGTCAGAAGACAACTTGCAGGCCCCCTCTGAGACATACATCTTGTCTGCCTTCTTTTCCCTTTCCTCTTCCTTTTTTTTTTTTTTGTTTTTTTTTTGTTTTTTGTTTTTTGAGGCAACATCTCTCTGTGAAGATCTGGCAGGTCAGGAACATGCGTACACCAGGCTAGCCTCAAGCTGGTGGCAGTGCTCCTGGCTCTTGAAATTGGGATTACTGACATCCACCTTCCAAGATGTTTTCTTCACTTACATCATGTCTAGTTGATATAACCTACTCAGGGTTGCCTACTTCATGGCTTCTCTTTCCCCACAAGTTAGTCAGACTTATAACATGGTGGCTGACTTCCAAGAGTCCAACTCTGAAAGTCATCAGGCCGTCTTCAGGCTTATGCTAGGTAGGAGGCTTATGCTAGGTAGGATGTGGCATGGCATTTCTAGACCCTTCAGCAAATTAGCCTCAAAGCCAGCCTTGATTTAACTTGTGAAGGGTGGGGCACATGCGCGTTGTTGTTAGGAGGGCTTCTCATTGGCTGTTACTTGCAGACTTGCTACTCAGAGTACTGCACCAAAAAGCATTTCAACCGTAATTCCAAAAAGGTCTGAAGATTTTTCTGGCTCCAATACAACAGACTTGATAGAAAGTAACAATAAGAGGAAGAAGTTTTGGAGGAGTCTTGAATCAGCTGGTGCATTCCTCAGGCCTTGAAACTGTGGAATAGAGCAAGAGAAAATAGACCAGTGGGTCAGGTCATCACCAGTATTCAATCCTGGCACCCAGGAAGCCTTCCTTGATGACACTTCCTGGGAAACTCTGGACTGAGGTACAATAGTCCTGATGCATCTGAAGGACGCATAAAGGTCAGGCATTCGGAAAAACAACAAATTCAGACATCAGTGGAAATGTGCAAGGATCAGCTGAATTTCAAACTAACTGGGGCCAATTTGGGGGTGGGGATGAAACAGTAGGACTAGGGGTGTAGTTCAGTTCTAGAGCACTTGTCTAACATGCCCAAGGCCCTGGGCTGGATGCCAGCACTGTACCCCCATGCCCTTAAAAAAAATGTAGACAGCCTGGCAGTAATAAATCAGCTCTCCTGGTACCAGAACAGGAGGAAAACCCAGCAGATCCTCTTTTCTGCTCACCCCTCAACCCCATTCCTTCTCAGCCAGCAGTACTGGTACTTCCATATCACTGCACCAGAGCAAGGAGGGAGCCTGGGCGTTCTGGTGAAGATAATTGTATTTCTCTGTCTGCAAAGATTAGGAACCTCCTCGACTTGGGTGGTCTGAAACTGGGATTGCATTTTCTTAAGCTGAACTGCCAAAGAGTTCTTCCTGTGTTTAGATTTCTTTCTCTCCTTAACTTGTTCAGGCTCTTGTACATCTGTTCTCCTGCTGAAAGAATGGACTCTGCAGTTGCCTGAAATAATATACACCCAGTACATTCATTTTGTGAAGGTAATGGTTTCATCAGCCTGAACTCAATGGTAATACTGGGTAACAAGGAAATGAAAATACTTTATAAATTCCTTCAGGGCAGTAGCTGTGTCTCACAGGACATTGGTATGGTCTACCTCCTGGGCTTTGTTTGCCTTTGTAGATGCAGTAGTTTTAATAAGTAACCTGAATGTTAACATTATGCCTTTACCTCTTCCTTTGATGCAGGAAAGTCATCTCACCATTATTATTGTCTCGCTCCCTTTTTTGTGTCAGGTCTTTGAAAATAACTTCTCCCAAGCTTGTTTTCACGCTGCACATCATTTTGCATAATTCAAGTTGGAGAAGCTTGCTTCAATTACAAGTAGTGAATTTAGGCTACATTTATCTCAAGGAATATTTGAACATAAGGTTTATATAGAAATCCTGGGAGTGTCAAATTATGCAACCAAGAGAAAGTAAGCCTGCAATATTTTTTGAGAGTTGATCTGCTAGAGTCACCATGCACACTCTGTCAGATTTTTGAATGAAACTGTAAAATAATTAGCAGCTTCCACAGTTTTTGAATAATTCCAAGGAGTTAAAAACTATAACTCACATTAAAGAGTTAGGTTACTAAAGAGCAGAAGAAAACACAAAACCCATTCTTTTAAAAGAATTTATGAACTCAAATTATGTTTTGTAATTCTTGGTGTTTCTATAAGCAATGTTTTTTTTCCCCCTCTGAGATAGGGTCTCACGATGTAGCCCTGGCTAAGAATGAATTCATTATGTAGATCGGGCTGATTCCAACTCACAGAATCTACCTTCCTCTGCCTTCCAAGAGCAAGGTGGTGTATAACAGTCACCTCCAGACTGAAACAGCCCATCCTTCAGGGAAACTCCTTAGGCAAGAAGGTAAACAACTCAAAATAGTTTCCAGAAGTCCCCGAAGCTGACCAGATTCACTAGGCCCCTCCTTGCCAAAGTGGACAGTATAAGCTGAGCGGGGCCCTCTCATGTAAAGAAGACTCTGAGACCAGACCAGCTGCTTGGAAGCAACAGAAACCACCCAAGCTTCTAGAACAACTGAGGCAGCTCTAAGAGAATTGCACTGTCTGCAGGCTGTATTGTGCGCTCCAGGCTCACGGCTTTGTGAGCTGTCACCCACGGTGGGGCGGGCTTTGGTAACGGAACTGTCTTTCGTCATTTCTGCCCCTGTATGTAACCCCTCAGCTATATTTCTGAGACTAATCCCAATAAAACATATTAGTTCACAAACTTAGACTGTGGTGGTGTCTGTACTTTGGTCTGTCATGGGTTATCTATATGATAAGTAGCTCTGTCATACAATACTGGGACTAAAGACTGGCACCAGCATAATCAGGCAATGTGGGTAATGATTTTTATTTTCTGTTGTTGTTGACGTTTGTTTTGTTTTTCCAGACAGGGTTTCTCTGTGTAGCCCTGGGTGTCCTGGAACCCCCTCTCTAGACCAGGCTGGCTTTGAACTCAGAGATCCACCTGCTTCTGCCTCCCAAGTGCTGGACTTAAAGATATGCTCCACCATGCCTGCCTTAGGGTTGTGATGGCCAACATTACATTGATGGCTAATTTTATGTTTAAAGGTTTAAAATCTCTGTGCTTGGGCTGGAGAGATGGCTCAGCGGTTAAGAGCACTGGCTGCTCTTCCAGAGGTCATGAGTTCAATTCCCAGCAACCACATGGTGGCTCACAACCATCCATAATGAAATCTGGTGCCCTCTTCTGGCCTGCAGATATACCTGCAGACAGAACACTGTACACATAATAAATGAATCTTTAAAAAAAAAAAATAAAATAAAATAAAATCTCTGTGCTTAAGAGAATTATAAAGCACCAGACGTGGTGGTGCACCCCTTTAATCCTAGCACTTGGTAGGCAGAGGCAGGCAGATCTCTGTGTGTTCAAGGCCAGCCTGGTCAACAGAGTGAGTTCTAGGATAGTCAGGGATACACAGAGAAATCCTGTCTCGAAAAACAAAACAAGCAAAAAAGAAAAACAACTATAAAGCAAAATTAGACCTTGTTAATGCAAGGGCTATCAAGGGTTAATTTTGTTACTGCTATTTCTGCTTTTTTGCAGGAGAGGATCTTCTGCCTGCATGAGAACAAATTGTAACTTCTTTGCCTTTATAAACAAACATTTGGCTGAGGTGGCTGGGCATTGCATTTGGGAATTCCTAGTGTAGGTATAGACCTAGTGCCACTATCTGAATAAAAGTATCTTCTTTTTTAAAGTTTATTAATGATCAGACTGGTGAATCTCAAACAACCCCAGACCCATAACATTTCGAGACTAGTCCTGGATTTGGGCATCCAACCAGATCCACCTTTTCTTTTTGGCTGGCCTTGGGACCCTGGGGGCTCCTGGGCTACTGAGAGCTGAGAAAGCAGATAGGCCCAGTGTTTGGAGGGAACCACCAGCAGATTCTTAAGCCTTAGATAGTGAAAAAAGAGGCATCAGAAAACTTCCAGACGTATAGGTAAAAGTCCTGTGTGTACATTTGTGAGACTTGCAGAAGAATTGGACACAGTGCTGATTCCCAAGCCAGAGGGACCACTGAGATGACTCACATGGGACCTCAGTTGATTTTGGTTTGTCTGAGTGGCCAACAGATTAGAGAGGTTTATCTGTCTGTTTTGTGTTGCTTAGATTGTTTGTGTTTGTGGTGTTGCATCTTCTTTTTTTTTTGTTTTTTTTTTTTGTTTTTTCGAGACAGGGTTTCTCTGTGTAGCCCTGGCTGTCCTAGACTTGCTTTGTAGACCAAGCTGGCCTCGAACTCACAGAGATCCGCCTGCCTCTGCCTCCCGAGTGCTGGGATTAAAGGCGTGCGCCACTACGCCCGGCTGCATCTTCTTTTTTTTTATTTATTTATTTATTTATTTATTTATTTATTTATTTATTTATTTATTTATTTATTTTTGGTTTTTCGAGACAGGGTTTCTCTGTGTAACAGCCCTGGCTGTCCTGGACTTGCTTTGTAGACCAGGCTGGCCTCGAACTCACAGAGATCCGCCTGCCTCTGCCTCCCAAGTGCTGGGATTAAAGGCGTGCGCCACCACGCCCGGCTGCATCTTCTTTTTAAATATTCTAATCTCTAAGGCTCTTTGCTCTCAGCTTATTCTGTTCCCTCCCCCGGTCACTGGATTCAGTGTTACAGGGATTCAGGTGTTTTTTAGGTATGGGTAATACTAAATTGTAATTTTAAGCTGTTCTATTTCAATGAAAAGCTGGCTCTGAAGTTGAGTTATGGGCACCCCCCCACCAAACATGTTTGTTTAAAGGTTTCTTCCAAAATCTCTGCCCATGTCAGGCAGGCCATCTGACTATGACATGAAAGAATGAAGAGAAAAAAGAGCAAAGCAGGACAAAAGCTAGAGTATTCCCACTGGGGAGTATTGACTCATCTCATACTCTATTTGGGTTTTGTTTAACTCTAATACTTTTGCTAAAGTCTGAAATTTTGTTGTTGATGGTTTTTTGCTGTTGTTGTTGCTGCTGTTTTTGTTTTTTGAGACAGTGATTCTCTGTGTAACAGCCCTGGCTGTCCTGGACTTGCTTTGTAGACCAGGCTGGCCTCAAACTCACAGAGATCCGCGTGCCTCTCAAGTTGATTTTGGTTCATCTTGGTTTATCTCAAGATTTGTAAGACTGTTATGTGCATTTCCTATACCTAAAGATTTGTTAGCTTACTGGGTATGGTGAAAGATCTGTAAAATCTGTAAAACAAACAAACAAACAAACAAACAAAAACTTAATTTAAAACTTACAGTGGTGGAGCCAGCCATGGTGGCACACGTCTTTAATCCCAGGTGGGGAGCCAGAGGCAGGTGGATCTCTGTGAGTTCAAGGCCAGCCTGGTTACAGAGTGAGTTCCAGGCCAGCCAGGTCTGTTACACGGAGAAACCCTGTCTTGAAAAATCTAGAAAAACAAACAAAAATCAATAACAGAACAAAACAAACCTTACAGCATCAAGGTTGAAAGTTGAAATCTATATAGAGGTAATCTTATTTTACTACTGTGTACTGTATGTATAACTTGGATTCAATTCTTGTTTTAAAAAATGGATGTTTTTAGGTAACAGTGGGTCTACAAGATATTTTGGATTTGGATGGATTTTTTTTGTGTGGTGATTCTTGTCCTAGGAATAAGAATAACAGATGAGGAAGAAAATACTAAAAACAAGGTTTATTAAAAAATTGGGAAGCAATATAATAATTTTTATTCCTCAATCCAGGCAACATAAATGAGGTTTTCTTTACTGTGCTAAGTAACGCTTTGCTCTTTTTAAAAATAAGGCTAAATATAGGTCAGTTTTATCTCAGAATAATGTCGTGGGTTAAACCAAAGTGTTTGTCCTCCTAAGTTCTCAAAATTCACTGAGTCTGCATCAGTGGTTTGATACGTGCAAAGATTCTTCTAGAAATTTTACAAGTTCTAGTTTTCACTTTAAACAAAGGGCTATAGCTTGATACATAACTGAGATAATAGAACATATCAGTTCAGGACCCAGAGGACTAGACCTGAGAAATGCATTTAAAAGGGACAAGATATGAACATGCTGCCAGGGGCTGGGTGTGGTGGCACATGCCTTTAATCCAGCACTTATGAGACAGACAGAAAGATCTCTGTGAGTTCCAGGCCAGCCTGTTCCACAAATTGAGTCCTGGACAGCCAGGGCTCTGTTACACAGAGAAACTCTGTCTAGGAAAAGAAAACAAACAAAAAGAAGAATATGTTGCCAGAAGCAGAAACAAATAGGAAAGCTCCAGAAAGAAAGTTGTCTCAACAACAAACAAACAAATAAATAAAAATAAGTCCAGGCCTCCTGGCTTAGGGCTACTTGCTGGATTTTGATGCCAACCTGATGGTCACTATCTGGCACCCTAGCTGGATTTTCTGATTAAAAAAAAAAAAAGACTTTAAAAGATCACCAGAGGTTTGATGTCATGAGATAGGACATGAGATAGATCTTTTGGGGCACATAGGCTGTGTGACCAAGGAAACAGGCCCGGAGCTAGAGTGAGGTCAAAGACATGCCCAGACCCTGAAAATCTCAAGCTTGAGACTGAAAAATCTCATACTGAGAACTTCAAGAGTAGGACAGCTCCCTATCTGCTTCCTTGTCTGAATGCCCCAGGACATGTAGCCTGGTGACCCCCAACCCTGAAATTCTCGAGGTAATCACAGGTAGTCACGTAGCCTAATACTTGGAATGCCTCTCTAGGTAAATGAGATACCCTGAGGGAAGGATCAGAAAGTGGAACCACAGGATCTGGCCAGGGCTTTGGACAGACTGAGATGTGGGGATCTGTGTTATTCTAGATAAAGAATAACAGAGGTTTGAGAAACAGGGTGAACTGGGATGAAAAGGGATAAAAGAAAAAATTAAGAATGTGGTAAGGAGATGTGAAACTAAGAAGTTAGGGCCACAGCTATGAGCACCCAAAACTGAGATATTCCTATCTTAATATGTAGCAAGACAATAGCCTAAGCAGTTTGGCAAGAGCCTATGGAATATCTTTCCTTATCTAAGGTCTATTTAAGCTAACAGAAACTGACTTGAAAATGTATATATGACCTCTTTGTCTCTGCTAAACTTGTTAAACTTCACCTATTTGGATAAACTGAGTCATACAAGAAACTATGATATTCTCTATTGATGCATTATAAAAGGGTCAAAGTTTAAGATCCACAGTCTCTCTATGGGCTACATTTATGATTTGAAGTTTTCCTTTTTTTTGGAACGAAAGGAGCTTCAATTCAAAATTGTAATTTTTTTAAGGCTATAATTAGGACATGCAGGTAAATAGTCACCTTATAAGTAATCAAATTCTTCAACATTCTCAGAACTATGCTTAGAGTCATGCTAAAAACACAGATAATTCATCAACGGGGATAAGTTTTGTTTAACCTTCTTTATACGTTTTCAAGGTTAAGCCTCTCAAGTGCCTCACCCACAGGAAATTCTCTTGGATCTTGTCCGGTCTGGCAGCCAGAGACTGATGCTTCCCTGTGTGGCAATCAGAGAGTTAATGCTGTCCTTTGTGAAACCACTCTGCGTCCATGGAGTTTTTGGAAGAGGGGCCTATGGTAATCGTCCATGGAGTGGATAAGTCTCTGTCATTTTACTGATACACAGGCCATTTGGTTTATACTTCCTGCTCAACTTTGTCCTTCTCAGATCTCCGGTGTCGATGGCTAACAGTAGCTTTATCAGTTTAACAGCAGCCGCCTGGTCAATGGACTTCATAGGTGAAGATCAGGCCTTGCCTTCTCCAAGGCTGCTAGGTCTCCGGGTGAGAAAGGCAAACTCACAAAACAGGTTTCCATGCCACTGTTGTTATTCCTCTTTTTAAAGACCTTGCTTCCCAATGACTGCTGTCATTGTCAACAACCTCTGTCTCATGGTAAATGACTGAATGGAAAAAGGTGTCGTGAGGTCTATGTAAGTTGTAAGGGTCTGAGAAAACAAAATAATAATAACAAAACTTAGAGATGATATATGATATTAAGACTCCAAAGGTGCATTCAGAGTTTAACGTATTAATCAATGGAGTTCTGATAAGCTATCAATCTGGCTCTGGTAACACAAGATCAAATTTTAAAATTTCCTTTGGTTGTTTTCTAAGTATAGACAAAAAGGTCCTTCTCATCATGCTAAAAACATCTCTGTATATATCCAGCCCTCTGGACAGAGGAAAATGTGTTAATGCTTTTAACTCAAAATCATTTTTTGGGTCCCAAAGCTTTCAGTATGATTCCACGGTATGGGTCTGCTGTTGTTTTCTACAATGTGGATTTCTGTACAGATTACAAACAGTGGTAATGCTAATATATCTAAAACTTATATCTCTTTTTGTAAACTTTAAATGCATGAACAATTCAGGGAGTTGAGACTTGAATTCACCTGTCACAGGTCAAATGGACTCTAGATAAGAACCCCTGTCAATCAACAGCCTAAGCTTTCCCACCTACTGCTTATTCCTGAGGGGGAAATTCTAAATATAAGATTCTTCCATTGGGGGCTGGAGAGATGGCTCAGCGGTTAAGAGCACTGCCTAGTGCTCTTCCAAAGGTCCTGAGTTCAATTCCCAGCAACCACATGGTGGCTTACAACCATCCACAATGTGATCTGGTGCCCTCTTCTGGAATGCAGGTGTACATGCAGATAGAGCACTCATATGCATAAAATAAAATAAATCTTTAAAAAAAAAAAAGATTCTTCCATTAAGTTACTAAACTTACAGGGCATGGTGACACACACCTTTATTATTTATTTATTTATTTATTTTGGCTTTTCGAGACAGGGTTTCTCTGTGTAGCCCTGGCTGTCCTGGATTAGCTTTGTAGACCAGGCTGGCCTCGAACTCACAGAGATTCACCTGCTTCTGCCTTCCAAGTGCTGGATCAAAGGCGTGTGCCACCATGCCCGGCCGACACAAGCCTTTAATCCCAGCACTCGGGAGGCAGAGGCAGGCGGATCTCTGTGAGTTCGATGCCAGCCAGATTTACAAAGCTAGTCCAGGACAGCCAGAGCTGTTACACAGAGAAACTCTGTCTGAAAACAAAACAAAAACAAAAAAGTTCCTAAACTTTAACTTCTGTTTCTAGTCTTTATCTGTCCCAGAAGGTTTCCATTTGGCTGACAAACACCATCCAGGAATCAGCTGTGGACTGCTTCAAAAAAGCCACGAGTGCTGAAAGCTGATGTGAACCAATCCAGCTAATGTGACTGCTCCCTGTCTCTGCAGCTGGGTCAGCAAACCAGATAGATGCTTCTGATGAATGACGCCCCCCCAACTGCCTGAGCCCCAACCCCTGAGCCTTTGACTAGCATTTCAGCCTTCATGGGCCCTGACAACAATGTCCTAATTTCAGGTGTGAAGCAATTACCGAAGAGAGCACATCCCCCCCCCCCTTATCCTCAACAAAAAGCTGGAATGTTTTGTCTTAAGGACACTGGGACCCCACTGGAAGGGAACAGACCTTATCATCCTCACCTGCTGCTGTCAAGGCAGACTGTATCTGCACCTGGATACAGGCTGTGTCACAGGGGATGGTGACTCTGAAGCAGAAAAATGAACTGTCACCAAGGCCTGAGAAGATAAGACTGATGTGGTTTATAAGCTGATAGTGTTTTGTCTGTGTTCCCTTATATTTTTTCATGGGGTGTATGTCTAGATCCCCTTATAAGAGAAAATACAAACTTGCCATAAATGTTTCACAGCTCCTGGCCACCACTTTGCCAGGTGGACATTCATACCCCACTTCTCTGTTGAAACTGTTCACATGTGATGATGGCTTGCATCCCTGCTTAGCTATTTGGCATATGCATCAAGCCCCCACATTTTGTATCTTAGTATTCCTATTTCCCCAGATGTTTGTATATGATGGTGCATCATGGAGAGAGTGTTTGTTCTTGCAAATCTTTCCAGGCCCCTGGGGCAGAGAGAAACATACACTTCCTCTCCTTTTACCCCCTCATAGTAAGCTTAGGATTGGCAACAGCTGAAACTGTTCTCCAGGCCATGGTCACAGCAATGGCTGGTATCAATCACGAAAACTTAGGACGTCAAATAACCTAGGATTTGTTTGCATTAGAAAACTCTATGGGCTGGAGAGATGGCTCAGTGGTTAAGAGCACTGGCTGCTCTTCCAGACGTCATGAGTTCAATTCCCAGCAACCACATGGTGGCTCACAACCATCCATAATGAAATCTGGTGCCCTCTTCTGGCCTGAAGATATACCTGCAGACAGAACACTGTATACATAATAAATCTTTTTTTTTTTTTTTTAAAGAAAACTCTATTAGCAAAAAAGAAAGAAAGAAAGAAAAGCTTATTTTTAGCTGAAATAGTCTTACAACACTGTAAGGTGGTTGGGCTGTTTTATGCAGAACAAGGAGGTTACTGTATGGCCTTGGGGGAAACTTGCTGCTGCTATGCAAACCACTCAGGAATTATTAGGGATAATTTGGCTGAACTTTGAAAAAAATGCCTCACAGAGAGGGAAAAGGCCCTACGAGGAGGAAGTAAATTGCTCCTGTTTCCTTCCTCAGGTTCTTCCTGGCTACAGGGTCCTTAGCTCTCCTAATCCTGCTGATTGAGGTTGGCCCCTGCATCATTAATGCCTTAACCAGATATATAAATTCCCCAGTTTAGGAGCTATTGAGCTGATGGTAATTAAGTCCCAGTATGAACAGGTAGCTAACACAGAGTCAAGGATTTGACACTGGGTTTAACTCAAATGGGGAATGATGGGTAATGTTATGTTGATGGCTAACTTCATGTTTAAAAGTTTAAAATTTCTGTGCTTAGCCAGTGTGGTGGCGCACGCCTTTAATCCCAGCACTTGGGAGGCAGAAGCAAGTGGATCAGCCTGGTCTATAAAGCGAGTCCAGGACAACCAGGACTACACAGAGAAACCCTGTCTCAAAAAACAAAACAAAACAAAAAAAAAAATTCTGTGCTTAAGAGAACTATAAAGCAAAATTAGACCTCCGAATGTCAAGGGCTGTTAAGGGTTAAATTTTTTTACTGCTGTTTCTGCTTCTATAAACAAGCTTGTTTTGCAGGAGAGGACCTTCTGCTTGCATGAGAACAAATTATAACTTTGTATTGTTTGCCTTTATAAACTCCTGGCATAGGTGGCTGGCTGGTCATTGCATTCCAGAATCCCGAGTCCCAGTATAGACCTAGTGTTAGTATCTAAATAAAAGCCTCTTCTTTGTTAAAGTTTATTAATGGTCAGACTGGTGAATCTCTAAACGACCCAGACCCATAACAGGTTTTAAAATTACATTTCAAAAGAAGATAGTAGTTGTAGATTTCAAACATACTTAAAACAACAAAGAAAAAGATGAAAGTACTCTGTGGGGTTTCAACTATTAATACATTAATGAACATCCCTCGCTTTTTTTTCTAGGCACATAAGAGTTGTTTTATAAACTGAATTTTTTCAGGAGTAGCTAGAGAAGTATGTTTGGGAACTGATGTTGTAAAACTACCACCACCACCACCAACAGAAGTGGTTCTCAACCTATGGGTGGGGTGACCCCAAGCATCTCAGATATATTGAATACCCAGATATTTAAATTATGATTCATAGCAGCAAAAGTACAGTTATGAAGTAGCAGCAAAAAATAATTTTATGGTTGGGGGTCACCCCAACATGAGGAACTGTATTAAAGGGTCGCAGCATTAGGAAAGTTTTTAAGCCTGCTATAATAAACAGCCCTTGGGAAGTGGAGGCAGGAGGATCAGGAATGCAAAGCCTCCTGGGCTTCATGGGACCCTATCTCAAAATTCCAAGATAAAATAATAAAAATCGGAGGGGGCACACCTATATCATGAGTAGACGAAAAGGAATCCACACCAGTAAAGGGTGGTATTTGTGGTGTGTGCACTTCGTGTCTGTTCTTGTTGGGCTCTGGGTGGGCGAAAGGACACTGGGCGGCCGGCACGGACGGGGCGCCGAGGGCCCATGGGAGAAGTGGAGGGCCTTCGAGTAAGTGAACACGAGTTTGCAGCGTGGACTGACCTCCCTGGGACAGAGCTGTCGGGCACCAGAAACTGAGCGGGACAGGGGGCCAGAGAGCAGCTGGCCACTTGCAGTCTCAGTCCCAGCGCAGAGACCCAACCCCGGGCCTGGCGCCACAGTCAGCCGGTGGGGCGAGATAAAGCGGGCAAGGTTCTGCGGGTCCAAATCAGGGAGGCGCAGCTCTGATAGCAGCGCCCGGGGCCGGGGGCTCCCGGTGTGTTTGTTCCAACTGTTTAAACTCCTACAAAGCGCCAGATCCCGAGCGACCTTCGGCAAACAGCTGCTAATCTCTAGCAAAGGAGAGCTGTCCTAGGGAGGACTGGGGAGCCGACGGCCTCCCGCCGGCAACCCACCCACCCCCGCGGGACCTTTGCCCACCAGACTCCGCCACACCCGGGACCGCTAGAGGCGGATCAGCGGCCGGGCCAAGGAAACGCGGGAACGCTGGCCGGAAGCCCTCAGGTCCTTGCCCCGCCTCCAGGCTCTTGCTCCTCCCTCTGGCCCCGGCCTTGCCCACCTACCTCTGCCCCGCCCTAGGCCTCCGCTCGGGCCCTCGCCACGCCCCATTCCCTTGTCCCGCCTCTGGCCCTGGCCTCTTGCCCTAACCCTTACTCCCGCCCCTAAGCGCTCATCCCGTTCCTAGGTCCTTGTTCCGTCCCCAAGGGGACGGGGGAGGGGGGGGCGGGGCGGAGACGGGGGGCGGGGCGGGGCGGGCTAAGGCTGGCCTGCCACTCTAGCGAGCAAGCTATCTGCTGGTTCCCGACCGCTCAGACGGGCTCGTGCCTCCTCTGCACCTCGGCAGCCACGATAGCGTCGCCGTCCGGGAACCCCAGCGCAGCGCCAGCCTTCAGCATGATGGACTTGGAGTTGCCACCGCCAGGACTACAGCCCCAGCAGGTGCTGTCCCGGCCCTCGGACTCCTCGGCTGTGCCAGGAAGCGGAGCAGGAGCTCGAGGGGACAGTAGCCCCGGGAGGGAGGGACGGTCTGTGCCGGGACCACGACGGTCAGGCCTGGGAGCTGTCCCTCCGGGTCGGGAGGGCAACGGAGATGTTGGTGCAGCGACGAGAGTGGGGACCGAGCCCGAGGTCTCCAGGGGAGCCGGTGCTGGGGCGTGGAGGAAGCTTGGGCTTCGTGGGGCCGGGCAGAGACACCTCCACCTCTCAGGGTCGGGAGGGGGTGGATGCTGGCGGTCTAAGCCGGCGCCGCCCGGCCCTTTCCGGGGCTGCGTGGTTTCCCAGATTAAGTGCCCGTAAAAATGTGCCTAGTCACGGGGCCGCGCTCGGGGGAGCTGAGGTTTCCTCGGCGCCGACCCCGGAGCCCTCCCCAACCCCCGTCCGCGACCTCCGTCACGGTGCGCTCGCCCTCTTGGCCGTCTTTGGCCTTCTCGGCCCGGGAGCTGGTCGTCTGTGGGATCACGCCTGTCCGGTTTGATCTAAAAAAGCCCAGCCCTCGGGGGCGGAGGAGAAAGTCACCGGGTGGCCCTCGTGCTCTGGCGCCCCGACGGGCGGCCGGCTGGCAGGGCTTACGCGCGCTCCCTGGGCCCGGGAATCCAGGGTTGGCCTCGAGTCCGGCTCGAGGACTTGCGGGCCTGGGCGGCGGGCTCCGAGGTCCGAGTCGGCCCCACGTGGGGCTGCGAGTTCCGGGCGTCGTGGGTCGCGGGGCCCCACGTTGCGTGCGTGGCATTGGCCTCCGTCTGGATGACAACGGCCGATTGGCAGTCACAGAGCCCCTCGGTTGGCCCTTTCCTGCTCTATAGCGTGCAAACCTAGCGGCGCTGGGGCCAAGGGACAAGTTGGAGCTGTTGATCTGTTGCGCAATTGTTATTTTCCCCTTGGGCGGCTTTGTCTTTGGATTTAGCATTACAGAGTTGCGATACCAAGATGTGTAAGGCAGGATATTCTGTTCTTGCCGTCAAGGGTAAGAGTTATAGATTAGAACTTGTTGCTTTTTACACTGTTTGTGAAGTTTGTTTTTAGCTATTTATTATCTGTCCCCTGCGTCCTTAATACATTTTCCTTTGCTCTTTGAGATTTTTGCCTCAATTTCTTAGCATGTTGCGCACTTTTTTTTGAAATCAGAGGATGGGACCCTTGCGTTTTATAACTTTCCTGCTAAGTTTTGGAGATTGTTATGTAAGTGAAAGCCAGTTTCTGGTTATGCTTCAGGCACTTTTAAAGAAGTAAATGCTTATTTTGCAAAAAAAAAAAAGTTAAAGTGTCATGATTGGATTTTTAGAAAAAGAAAACACTTAGCTCAAGGAAATGTGTAACTTGGTAAACAGTAAATTAATTTAAATATAAAGTTTTAAGCTGACCCCGAAGGTCCTGGTGTAAGCGTTTAAGTTACTGACAACGCATTTCATTCTACTCCCTCCCTTGAACTTGGCCCCAGAAATGATTGAGGTTGTAGCCTGGTTTTCATTAGGATGAATAAGTAAACTGTACTTTCTGATTTCTGCTCTTTATTAGTAATCAAAAGGAATGCTTGTCTGGCCACAGGACACACGATGCAAACGAACTTTGACTTTAAAGTTTTCCTCTCTTTTCTCTGTAGCATAACATTTCATGTACAAAAATGGCACATGTATTGCTTTCTCTTCCATGTGAAAGTGTCATTTGTTTGCCAGTAACATTTCTAGTTACTGTTTTAAATATTTAAAGACTTTGAAAAAGGAATTTAAAATTATAATTCATCTAAAAATCATTGTTTGATGGTCCAGGAGGATTAGAAATGAGTTACAGATTTGAACAAATGGTTGGAGAAGTCAGCCAGTGTGTAGTTGTTGCAGAATAACTTTTTTTAACTGTGCTCCTAACTGTTAGGAGATTCAGTGATTCTTCATCTCAGTTAGGAGGGGAAACCATCCATTACTCTTCCACTGGTGTCCTGAAAAGATAAAATACTTTTGAAGACGAGATGAAGTTGATCTTGAACAAGAGATATGAGATTATTTTTAAAGAGACATAGGACAGGTCTCTCCAGAATGAAGGAGGAGAGAACAGCTTAAGTAAGAACAACTTGACGGTTTAGATGTGTGGAACTTCTATGAGACAATACAAAAGCCGCATGTAGTTGATTATCACACGACTACATCAGTCTCTCTGCCTTAAAAATAACTAGGGCCACTTTGAAATTTCGTTTGTATTAACGAACAGTGGTCCTTAAAAACAATGCTGGGGAACCAACCCTCTTAGGATTAACAGGAATAGTTGAATGAAGCCAGATAACGGGTTTTCTTTTTCTTCCTTCCTTTTTTTTGGAGGGGGGGGGGGGTTCGAGACAGGGTTTCTCTGTGTAACAGCCCTGAGTGTCCTGAACTCACTCTGTAGACCAGGCTGGCCTTAAACACAGAGATCCACCTGCCTCTGCCTCCCAGGTGCTGGGATTAAAGGTGAGTGTCTTTACATTCAGCACACTGCAGGAGGAAGGAGCATGGGCAGTTACACTTACTTCTGGATTTTTCCTACATCATGATCGAGCATATTTAAAAGATTTTTGTAAATACATCCTTCTTAATTTTCCCTTGAACCTAGGTTAGCTTGAGGATGCAGGAAGAATTTGGAGCTTATATACTATATAGTAGTTAAGTTAGTGGACACCTCTTTGCAAATCAAGCAATAGGGCAATTGCCTCTGCTGTATAATTTCTCAGTAACCCCACAGGGAACAATTTTTATCTTCAGTTTCCAGGTTAGGAGAGAGGCATGCAGACAGTGAGGCCAAGGCCCTCCAGGGTGACCCAACTGTTCTGTATTGAAGATAGAATTCAAACTTAGCCTGACTCCAAGACTCCGAATCTTCACTTCCAAACTGGACCAAAGGGAATTTGAAGCAGAGCCACAAAGCTTACCTTTTAAGTGGGTAGTTTGAAAAAAAAAAAAAAGCAGGTAAACAACAGGGGGAAAAAAAAGCCTGGGAAGAGAGGCTGGGATGGTACAGGCTAGGATCCACTCCTTCACCACTTCCAAGGTTGTTAATAGGGGAGTGGATCCTCTCAGTTGCAGCAAGAGTGAGTAAGCAGGATAGTTTTTTTTCCTGTAATAATCGTTTCTAAAGCAGTGTCTGAAAGTATGCTTCACATTTTCTGGTGACCATTTTACCTTTTTCTAAATTAAATCTTTTAGCTGTGGGTATCTTTGCCTTTGTTTGCCTTGTTTTTGATACATTCTCCCATTTTGGGGTAGTAATCAATATTACGCTTAGTAAGTAAGGACATGTCTTACAGTGTGACCGACTGGGTTAAACTGAATTGAGGGAAAGTGGATTTGGGGTTGGGGAAGATGAGTTGAAAACAGGCAGCAGAAACCTGTTAGTTCAAACTAAGCACGAATGCCCTGTCTTGGCGCCTGTTGATTGAAAGCAGCATTCAGGGCGTAAGTCTGTCCGGTTCAGACTAGTACATCTGAAGATTAACTACTTTATTTTTGGGTCTTTATTGTTGAATTTTGTTAGGAATTATTGTCTGATTATCTGAGTTAAATATGCTTCAAAGGAGCCGGCCATGGTGGTGCATACCTTTAATCCAGAGGCAGGTGGAGCTCTGAGTTCAGGGTCAGCCTGGTCTACAAAGCTAGTCCAGGAAACCCAGGCTCTGTTTCACAGAGAAACCCCGTCTTGGGGGGAAAAAAATGCTTCAAAGGATCTTCAGGGTTTTGTGAATGATTTACCTGCATTTAGTGTAGGTGAGTCTGGATACTTGTGTAGGTCACCCACTTCAGAATGTACTGAACACTCCAGTGGAGGTGAGTTTGCTAGTTCATTACTTCGCTCCGCTCCATCTGTGGCTGTAAAAAGAATCATTTGACTGTGACCTGCAGAAGAGTTTCTATTTTGATGATGTGATATCCAGAAGGTCCTGAAATTTCATTGCCATAAGTACCATTTAGCAAAAAAGGGCTTTAAGGTACAAAGGCAAGACTTGGACAGTTGGCAGTGGTATGTTTTATAGACAGGAAAGCAAAAATGTGTTTAAGTTTATAGAACATATAAGTGCATTTTTATGAAAGTTTGTCCCTCAAAATAAACAAAACAAATCCTAAGTTGGGCTTCTCTGTATATGCCTTGCTATAATAATGTTAAGAATTTGAATAATCCCCATTGGTGGAAGCAGCACAATGTTAATCTCTCATTTTTATCTTAGCATATAAACAGTAATACTGATGTCACAAAGCCCTATGTTAGATATATAAACAGTAATACTGATGTCA
>CAJQZJ010004748.1:1380373-1444760 GCA_907164525.1 Lophiomys imhausi | reverse complement strand
TGTCACAAAGCCCTATGTTAGATATATAAACAGTAATACTGATGTCAAAAAGCCTTATGTTAGATTCTTTTTTCTGGGAGAGGATGGTTGGGGTGCTGGGGATAGACCCAGGCCCTGCACTTGGTAAACACGAACTCCACCACTGAGCTTACCTCTCAGCTGTGACAGTCCCTCTGTGCTAGAATGTAAGCATATTAAGCCCAGGTCATATAGTGGAAGACAAATCCAGGGCCTAAGCAGGATTCTGAGCACCCAGCCCATCTCATCCAGGCCCCTTTCATGACCGATTCACTCTAATATCATTAAAGTCCAGCAACAGCTGCCTTCTGAAGAATCTGTTTAAGTGAAATTTAATCCACCGGTCACATAGTTCACTCATTTAAAGCCATTCAGCAGTCCGGTATGTTTATAGTTATGTAATTACCATTGTCGTTGATTTTTAACACTCTCAAAAGAAACCCTAGGCCCACCAGTAGCCACTTCTTATTTTCTCCCAATCCCCCGAACCCTTAATAACCCCTCAGTTGTTTTTGTTTTTTGCTTCTGGATTTGTCCACACTAGACATTTCATATAAATGTAACCATTCTTTTTTTTTTTTTTTTTTTTTTTTTTTGGTTTTTCAAGACAGGATTTCTCGGCTATCCTCAAACTCACAGAGATCGACCTGCCTCTGCCTTCCAAATGCTGGGATTAAAGCTGCGTGCCACCATGCCTGGCTGAAATAGTACCATTCCATTACTGGCATGATGTTTTGAGGATTCACCTTGTTGTAACAGGTGTCTTGTGTCATTATTCCTTTTTACTGCCAAATACTATTTCACTGTATGGGCACTTCACATTTCAAATTGGGGAATATTTGACTTCTTTCTACATTTTATACTTGCAAAATTTGTTGTTTATTAGACTCACCTCCAGGATTTCAAGTATTGATGGCCAAGCTGTAGTCTTTATTCAGTCAAAGTCTCTAGGGATGCGTTAGACATTAGTACTAATTTTTAAGGCATCCCACTGGATTCCAACTGTAGTGAGGGTTGAAAATTAGTACCCTCTGGACTAACTCAGTACCTGGTGATCATTGGAGGTATCCTATGTGCAGCCAATGTTTGAAATACACTAGATACAACTTGAGTTTTTTAATACCTCATGAAAATTCTGATGATGACCTTGTTATCAACAGGGCTTCCCCCCGAAGAACCAGTAGCACTTTTCCTTGGCTTTTTCAGGAGTGCAGATAACCAGCACTCATGTCAGGTTGTCAGGTGACTTACAGCTGCCTGTTACTCCAGCTCCAGAGGACCTTCGCTCTCTGACACCACCCCTCCCCCGCACCTTCCTGCACTAGCATATTCTCCCAAGCAGACAACTTAATACAAGGCAGTGAGAGCCGGGAGTGTGGTGGTCACTCCTGCAGTTCCAGCCTCCTAGAGCACAGCCAGGCCTGGAGCGTAGAACCCTGTCTCCAAACAAACAGGAGAATGGAATGCTCATGCTGCTGTGGGTGCTGAATGGAGATTCCTGCACACTCTCATTCCTGTGCTTTGTTTTCTTTCTCCAGAGAAAACCCTGGCATGTCCAAGCCAGCTTTTAACAGCTCCTCTTTTTGGTTGTGCCTGACTGTCACCCTGACCACAGACAGTACTCAGTGCCTATGTTAGCCCAGTGATTTTCTGATGGACACATTTGGAGCTAGAGGCTACCTATGCTGGTGGGTGGATGAAGGGTGATGGTGGGGACTACTGGGTGTGGCCTCTGAGGCTAGCCTCTGCATTGCCTTGCACACCTCTGCCCCAATTGCCTCCCCTGCTCAGGGCTGCCAGACAGAGGTGGTTGGCTCCACCTCAGCCATTCCCATGGCCACTTGGTAAGGTATAATTTAGTCACCGGTCAGGAAGTTAGTAAAAGTTTGTCTCCTATTGCTTTTAAGATTTTGAAAAATGGTATCCTAGTTTTCTATTTGTTTCAAATTTCTTCTGCCAACATTTGGAGTGGGATAGTACCTTCCTTATTTGTTGAGAGGGAGGACATGGATGTTAGGGCTGTACTGATTGTGTGTCTAAGTGACTGGCACACTGAAACAGGGTGTTGGAATTTTCCTTTATGTCAGATCTGACAGTCTTCTTGCTTGGCTTTAGTGGAAATTTGTACTCATGGAAGCAGAAGCTGACCTCTGCCCAGCCTGAGGCATTAGGTTGGAGGGGAAGTGGTTGTGGTTGGTCCCTGCTGTGAGCAGGGCCTCACTGAGCTGCGGCTGCCTGATGGAATTATCTGCTGCTGTGGTTCTTTTGGTGACCAGGAATTAGACTCTGTTGGTTTGTTTTGCACTACTGGAGCTTAGGGATTCGTTTTTTGTTTGTTTGTCTTCTTGAAACAGGATCTCACACAGTAGCCCAAGTGGGCCTTAAGCTCACTACAGTCCTCCTATTCCAGCTTCCCCAGGGATGGGTTTACAGGTGTGAGCTCACCGTGCCTGACAAGGCAGGGAATCTTGGTTCTGTGAATAGAGAATGTTGGAGAATCACGAAATTTTATTGTTATTAAACCATTCAAATCGTGGTAATGAAAATCAGATCGCTCACCATTTTTTATCTGTAGTAGGAAAACTGCCAGGTTCTGACGGTTTTATTTTTGCTGCTGGCAGTTCTCAACAAAATAGTGAAATATGCATTGAAAGCCACTCTCAAAGGTCTGTTTTGCTTTCTGTTGGTGGCTTGTGAGGGAACCTTCACCAACTCATGTTGTTCCTAGTAGTTCCCAGGCTGAGAACAGGCCTCTCCCTGGCTGGAAGCGGTTGGTTCTGAATATTTCAGGAGCCGGTCCCTCGTGGTCAGGAGGAGTGTCTAGGCACCTTAACTGTCTCATTGACCTTGACAAGTACAGTCCTCTGTCTCCAGAGATGTGGGTCAAAATGGCTCCTCTAGGTAGAAACGTGGTTTTCTGTCCCAGCCCTGCAAGGGAGTCCAGAGCTCAAGGGCTCTGTGTCTTGTGTGCTTTAGTTGTTCAAAGTTCACTTGATAAGGCTGTGACTGTACAGTGGCGGGGTGCGTACTGCAAAGACAGTGACAGCCAGCAGAGGCCCAACAAGTCCCCCTCTCTACCTGTGAAGGAGCCAGTGTCTTCAGCGTCTCAGGGCCTGTCGGGCCAATGGGCACTAAACTCCTCAGGCGCTCAGATCCTCCTTGTAAAATATACGTGCTCTGTACAGAGTCTCTGTTACTCTGTAAGCCATCCTTAACTTCCCAACAATACCTAATACAATGTAAATGCTTCATAAAGAGTTGCCAGACATGATGGCGCACACCCTTAATCCCAGCACTATGCCAAGCAGAGGCAGGAGGATCTCTGTGAGTTTGAAGCCAGCCTGGTCTACAGAGCAAGTTTTAGGACAGCCGGTACTGTTACACAGACAAACTCTGTCTCAAAAAACCAAGAAAAAAGGAGTTATATTGGTAGTGGGTAATAAAGCATATGTACTACAGATAGTTTAAAGAATTCTTTCAGTTGAGGGTTGCTTGAACCATCGTGTGAAACCCTCGATGTGGGGGGCTGACTACACTGCAGCACTTGTGTGTCTGGGACAGGGGAGATGAAACTTGAGTTGTTGAAATTCTGCTAGTACTAGACCCTAGACCTGTTCTTCTACCTATTCTTAACATAGAAGTTGTTTTTAATATAGAACTTCCCTTAACATAGAAGCTGTTGAGATGGCTCCGTTCAAAGCGTTTGCTGTGTAAACCTGACATCCTGAGTTCAGTCTCTAGAACCCACATGAAGTTGCAGGGAGAGAACTCCACAACGCTGTCCTTGAACTCCACACAAAGTTCAACGCTGTCCTTGAACTCCACACAAAGTTCAATAAAAAAGTAATAAGTCTATGGAGATAACTCGTTGTAGTTGACAAAAGCTATTGGGAGTGGTTAAGCTACTTCCAGGGTCACACTGCTTGCATGTGACAGAACAGGGAACACACATTCCCTGACCCCAGCTCTTGCCTTACTGCCTCACTCCTTTCTCATTCTGTTTGTAAAGGTGAAAGCATTTTCTTTTGTTAGAGAATGAAGGACTCTTTACAGGGTACTAAAGAGTTCCTGCCAAAGGGGCAATGTGCATGCCTGTGCCCATCTTCTCCGTAGAGAGCAGGCCTGTGGTACAGTGCCTACCAGAAAGCCCCACCCTCTGCCTCCCATACAAGATTCCTGCCTGCAGAACATTGGCAGATGACTATTGTCTTCTTTGTAGGGAACCCCGTCATCTCCTCAGCAAACAGTTGTACCTTTTAGTCTCAAGGAATGGGGCAATAGGAGAGAGATTGTAGACAGCTCTAGAGACCAGGCACATTTGCTTGACTCAGGTAGAGTAACTTGCCCAGATCCTTTCCTGCCAAGGGCAGTGTTGCATGACATGTTGGTGCACTGGTTTCGGGGTCTACAGCTGCAAAGAGTTGGCCCTGAAAAGATGATTAACATTGTTGAGTGTGTGAGGAGGCAGAGTTAAAAACCATGCCATATTTGTTTCTCATGTTCTTTCCACCTGAAGAAGTGTGAATAGTAAGATCAGAGTGAGGAAAGCTGTGCGTGGCTGAATATTGTATGCCAAGGGAATGGTTTAGTGCTTTTGAAAAAGCTGTCCTGTGATTGCAAATTCATCCTTTCTGACCATCGTGAGGCAAACAGCTCGTGTCGTGAAGAAAATACACCTAGTCAGCAATTAGATTGATGGATTAATTTGTTTTTACTGCCTTCCTGGATTGCAGATGTCTGACATTTGCTTTTTGAACAGACTCACCATGGTGGCAAAGTTAGCTCCGCGAAGTTTAGGACGACCTCAAGCTCAGAGTCATCAGCCTCCACCCCCTGAGTACTAAGGTTCCAGGTGGCACCACATGCCTAGCATCCAGATCATAGACCTCTTTAGTGGCCATTTGAAGATAATGCCGCATTTGTTCTCTTTTAAGAGCCAGTATTAAGGCTGGAAGTCTAGATTGGGGATAGTAGTAGAGTTCTTGCCTGGGGTGTATCAGGCCCAAAGCTCAGTGTCTAGCACCATCTCCTACTCTTCCCAAAAGCTGGATTGTTTATATCTTGAGAGGTGTATGTTGAAAGGCTGTGTGCTAATATCCTTAAGATACAATACCTACCTCTTGTACTCAGTAATGTTCAAGTATTGCTTAGGAGTGGAATTAAATAATTTTTCTGTGACTGGTGTTTAGTCCTAAATGATAGGAAAAAAATGTGCCTTTGTTGCTTTGGTAATTTGAACTATAACTTCAGACTCCTATGGTTTACAATGAAAATACTGGATTCTGAGACTAAATAATGTAAACTTACTCATTCCACAAATATTTATGAGTTCTACATCCAGGCTTACAGAGCGTGAAGGTTTGCTTTAATCTTCAACATAGTGCAGCAGTTGGTATTCAAAGACGAGAGTTTCTGAGATTGCCCTTTCCAGCTACTCTGACCCTTTGGCTCTGCACTCCTGAATTACACGGTGTGTCTTATGTAGTGATTAGTGTAATTTCAGTAATGGTGTCTGTTCTGATGGGGTGTATACATTCTTATGATCCTTGGTGGTTTTTTTTTTTTTGTTTGTTTGTTTGTTTGTTTTAGTAGTTGCTAAGTAAACTAGAGGAGGGAGTTTTAACTACCCTCAAGAGTTTGGTACTCAATATAGAGAAGTCTGTTGTGAAGTGGGCCATGACAGGACCACATGAAAAAATGTTACTTTCTCCTGGGGTACTTAGGATGTTTAGAAGGTGGGAGCATTTTCACTAGGCTTTTGTTGAGTTTTCTAGCCTGTAGATTTCATTTGTTTTCAGTTATAAGCCCCTTAGGAAAGCTGGGGAACAGAGCAAACGTGAGCCGCACTCCAGACTCCAAGGTACTGGGGAGGTTAACTAGGGTGTGGGAGGGGTAGTTGGCGTCATTCTCCTGTGATCACAGACCACCTGAAGCCTTGGAAGGCTTTGGAAAGGCCAGAATACCTGGGTTGGCTGTGGACAAGGAAGTTTTATGGTGAGTCAGAAGATGGACAAGTTGGACGGTGGTGAGAGGCCCCTGCTGCTTGGTTTGTTTGCCACCACCTCATGTACTGAGGATTTCTAATTGTAGCTACATTTACTTTTTCAGCTTAAAAACATTTAAAACCAGAGATAAAGGCACATACCTGCATTTCCAGCATGTGGGAAGTGGAGGCAGGAAGACAGAGAATTCAAGACTAGCCTGAGCTACACAGCATGTTTGAGTACAGCCTGAGCTACATGAGACCCTGTCACAACTCCCACGTTCCCCTCCCCCCAAAAAAAAACCTTTTTAAAGAGTAGATTTTCTTTGTTAGTGACAGCATGAAATCAGTTGTGCTGGGCCTCACAGGGCACATGTTTGCATGTTCTGGTAGAAACTCATCTGCTGTTTGCTCAGTTCCATTGATAGAAGTTCAGGGGAATCCATCAGACTTGCTTCATTGCTTCCAGAATACCTTTTCTTCTCTGAAGTGGCATGGAGGGAGTGTCTCTTTTGGCCCCTCTGAGGTCAATGTATTGTCTGGTTGTCTGTAGCTGTCTCATCCTTGGCTTCCAGTCACACTAATTATTAGCGTTCACCCAGGAAAAATGAAAAACAGACAATATCCTGACCTCAGCTGCAGTGTCCTGGGCTCTCCCCAGCACTGGGCATAGTGCTGTGTGCTTTAACGAACTACCTTGTCTGGGCACAATCCTACTACCCCCTATGATGGAAGGAGCTTTCTTTCAGTAAAGATCTGAGGCCTAGAGAGAGGCCTTGTACTAGAGAGAGGACTGTTACAGTGGGTTTCATTGTGGTTTCTATTGTGGATTGTGTCTGTGATGTATCCGTAAAATAAACAACAGTGGGCTCTGACACACCCACTCAACAAACAGTAGCTGTGGTTGTCACACTCTTTCTCATGAGCATTTGGAAGTGTAGCAATGTGAACTTACATTGGCCACTTGAAAATACAGTTCCTCCTCCATTTGCAGCCTCATCAGCGCCCAGACCCCCCTGCTCTGTTGTGTTCTTTATCAGAGGCATCCTATTTTTCTGCAGCCGCCCTTACGTACTCCCTGACCCTATTATAATGGAGCCTGAAGTCTCCTGAGACTGAAAGCCAACCCCTGACCAGGCCTTTCATGTACCTCAGCCCAATAAAGGCCACACACACTGCTCAGGCTCCCCTGAGAACCCTCCAATCTGCTGCTGGATTCCCTTGTGATTAAATGGGTTGATAAGCCACCGCATAGAATGCCTTCCAGGCCTGTCTCTTCCTTGCACAAGAATTTCTTACTTGGGGATTCTGGCCTAGGAACCTAGGGTCCTGTCAGTACAACTGGATAGAGAAGTTGGCTAGTGTCAGTGAGTTTGGAGTAAGGCTAAATCCAAATGCAAACTGAGCCAACCCATCTCCTGTCCTCTCCTCACCCCACCCCCTTTTTAAAGTATTGTTTTGTAATATCTCTTCCAAAATAACTTTGGCCTTTAAAGTCAGCAGAGCAGTGAAGAAAAAAGAAAACCTCCTAGGACCCTGGGAGAGAGCTGGCACCGCCGAAAGGCATTTGCCTTTGCCACTGTTTGTTGCCATGCAGGTATTGGATATGAAACAAGCTATGGCCTCACCTTCTATTTTTCATGCAGTGGCTAAACCCAGAAGCCTAAAAAGTAGCTGCTTTCACGGTCACTGAAATTTGCTGCAGGAGCTAAATTTATTAATAGTATTGCTGCCACACCCTGGCCTTCTCCTTTGTATTTTAAAAACGCATTTACATACTTTTTTCATACAAAAGATTATTGTGTGAAGACTGGCATTATCTTGACTTTTTGTTGTATTAGACCCCATTGTGAGGGTAAGTGGGTGGGCACCATCATCCACGTGGTTAATAACAAAGGTTGCTCAAGTCTTACAAGCTACAGTGTGCTGTCCATTGTTCAATCAGCCTCCCCAAAGAAGGAGGTTGAGGAGTTCAAGCTGTGTTCTAGAGTGGGGGAGACCTCAATCTCTGCAAGGTCACTGTACCTGCTTTGGATCTCACTGTCACAGTGTGTTAGACGTTTGCTGGGAAAAATACTAAAACTCTTTGTGCTTCCATTTCCTTACTCCAGAATGATGATGACATACTGCCCACTTGGTGGATTGCTGTGCATTCAGACAAGGCGGTACAAGTTTTGGAACAAGTTTTTTGAGCACGTAGATAAAGTATGTGATCAGTGGTGCCTGTCATTGTTGCAATGTAATGTCTACTTTACCTGGACTTAACCTTCCATTCTCAAAGCTCGGTGTGACCACTGTCTAATAAATAGTACTGTGTGGTGGATTTTTAATTTACTCTTATTATATAGGTGTTTTGCCTGTATGTCTGTGTACCACATGTATGCCTGATGCCTTCAGCGTCCAGAAAAGAGCATCAGGTTCCCTGGGCGTGGAGTTATAGATGGGTGTGAGTTGCCATGTGCGTTCTGGAACCGAGCCTAGCTTATCTGTAAGAGTAGCGAGTGTTCTTGATCCTCCTGCCTCTGCCTCCTTCAGCAAATCCTACCGGCGTGTGCCACCACAGCCGGCTGTAGCGAGTGTTCTTAGCCACTGGTTCAACTATCTCTCCAGTCCCTAATAATCCTTTTTGTTTTTTAAATTATTTATTTATTTTTTTTAATGTACATTGGTGTTTTGCCTGCTTGTATGTCTAGAAGAGGATCTTGTATCCCCTAGAACAGGAGTTACAGATAGTTGTGAGCTGCTATGTGGGTGCTGGGAATTGAATCTGGGTTCTCTGGAAGAGCAGACAGTGCTCTTAACCACTGAGCCATCTCTCCAACCCCCCACCCCATAATCCTTTGTAATAGATCCAAATTGCTTTGTAGCAGTCATCACAATGGTGAGTATAGTAATTCATTTTTGTTATGTATACATATAAAAGTAGTTGAAATACAATTTCCCAACTCAGGGTTAATTTATTCCTGGCTTATTTCTGTCTGTTCTTCACATGATGTATACAGTAACCATGGTAATCATATCATTTGTAAATTATGCTATTACTGAATAATATAAAAAACTGTCGAGTTAGTCGATTAAGAGCCCTCTTTGTGATTCAGATTCATACCAGCTCTTGGAGATGATTGCTAACCCATACCTGGAGCGGTTTGGAAAGGAAATGTCCACAGTTGGAGCCCCAGGAAGTCATTAGCCACACAGAAGCTTCTGCTTAGATAGAGGACCCTCTAGGAGTGCAGTGGCCCGTAGTGGGGGCCACTGCAGAGCAGCGTGGCCCACCATGGCAGTCACCGACTCTTTGCAGTCTTGAAATGTGGTGAGTGAGATTGAGAAGGTGCAGTTTGAACTTCAATGGCCCTGACAGCCACAAAGAGCAGAAACTACTTTTCTGTCTGATATGCCTTTGGCAGTCCACCGTAGTCAGGAGTTGGGGCTGCAGGCATGCCTTTGGAAGACTACGTTCCACACTGTCTTGTTGGGTGACATTATTGCCGTGTGTGTCAGTGTCTTTGTCACTTTCAATATCAGTAATTTTTGTTGATGTTTTAAAATACTATTTGAGCAAATTGGATTAAATAGATTGTTCAAAATAAATGCACTGTGTTGTTTTGTTATTGTGTCTAAGCTGCAAACAATATCATTACATGTGTCATGTAATATTTATATTTTTACATTAAAAATTAAATTTCAGTTGAATTTTGGAAATCATAAAATCAGAAACACTTAGAAGAAGGCATTGTAGAAATCTTCCTAACCAACCCACCCTCTTCCAGGTGTAGAAAGCAAGGCTGATAGTTTTATAAATTGATGGTGCCCAGTCCCATGGAGGGCCCAGAACCTGGTCATCTTTACAGTGACTTTACAACACAGTAGACCAGAGCATCATCATCTTCCTGTTACAAACAGAAAATGGGTCCCGTGAAAGGACAATGTGTTCAGTAGGTGTTTACTATGTGTCATTCTTGGTTAGTGTAATAACACTTTCATGAACAATAATGTTCCTATTCCCACACTTGGTGTGATCATCCACAATGTAAAATTTCATACTGGTTTTTCAATTTTAACGTAAGTCTTTCCTTCCCAAAGCCAGAGATGTTTGTTCTGTTTTGTTTTTTGAGACAGGTTTTCTCTGATGTTTTGTTTTTCGAGACAGGTTTTCTCTGAGTAGCCCTAGTTGTCCTAGAACTCGATCTGTAGATTGGGCTGGCCTCAAACTCAGAGATAAAGCCTGTCTTTGCCTCCTGAGTGCTGGAAGTAAAAGCTTTAAGCAGGGGAATGCTACCATGCCCGACTCAAAGCCATAGATTTTTTTTTTAAATCAGACCCATAGCTTTTGTCTTTAAGAGAAAAGACTTTGACTTAATGTGTTTGGATAGAGTTGTCAGATCACTTAAAAGTTTAGGCCTGTCTCTTTGGTATTTGCAAAGCTGGCTTGAAGAGTCCATTAACAGCCACATGGAGCAAACCAGTTTCCCTTATTCCCTGAGGAGTGAGGGAGGAAAGGAAGGGTGTTCTCATCGCCCAGGCCTGACTTGATCTGGGTGGGAACCTCAGGTGTGGAGGTGGCAGCTCGGCTGCAGACAGGGCCCATGCGAATTTGGTCTTTTCCTCTTCCTCCTGTTGTCTTCTTTCTCTCACCCTCAGGCAGAGAGGTTTAGGAATTACATGGCATAAAGGTGGAAGTGAATGTTTTGTGACCTTCGGGTACTTACATGTCAGGGTCAGTGCCCAAGAGCCGTCTTTCTTAAAGAGGACTAGGGCTCTTTCCTGATCCCCAGTCTTGGGACTGGGATGAGCAGTCAGCTTTGTGATGCTTTCAGTGGGTGTGTGGCCTGCGTTGTCCAGTTTGGACCTTTCTGAGCCATGTACTAGGTTCAGGCTGTTGGTCTGTGGTTAGGTTACTCTAGAGGCCAGGCTCTAGACAGGCTCTAGCAGGGGCTGTGAGATAGGAGGCTCTTCTGGATCAAGCATGCCATTCAGAACTGCTCTGGGGACAGCAGGTCTCCATGGAAGGGTGCAGGTTCCCTGGAGCCCCTAAGTGGTCAGATGTCAACTGGGTTTCTGATAACAGAATTTCACAGGCTGTTAATTTAGCTTCATAGATAAGTCCCACACAGCAGGTTTTTGCTCTTTGTTTGATTTTTTTTTTTCTCTTTTTAAACTGGTTTTTGGTTTTGCTTTTGTCCTACTTTGTTTAGACTGGGACTTGCTCTATAGCCCAGGCTGGCCTCCAGTTTAACAGCAATACTTCTTTCTGCCTCTATATCTTGAGTGTAGGATGATGATGTATGTGCTAGTACACTATTACCAGTGTCTATTTTCAGAGAAATGCAAAATAGTTTATGTATTTAGGAGCAGAAATTGTAGAGAGCCAATGGATGGGTCAGCCTGGCCGGACTTGTCTCCTCCTTCTGTGTCTTGTCTTCACATGTCTGAGATGCTGGTTTTGCTTGCTGTGCTGGAGTATTGCTACTGATAAGACTTGACTCCCTCTCTTTCATCTTTGTACACCACAGCCTCTGTTCGTTGTCCTTGTGGATGTGCAGGCAGCCCAACAGGATCGTGGCTGGGCATAGACTCATTGAAAAAGTGCTGGCTAGCAGGGCGTGATGGTGCACGCCTTTAATCCCAGCACTCGGGAGGCAGAGGCAGATGGATCTCTGTGAGTTCAAGGTCAGCCTGGTCTACAAAGCGAGTCCAGGGTAGTCAGGACTACACAGAGAGACCCTGTCTCGAAAAACCAAAAAAAAAAAAAAAAAAGTGCTGGCTAATGCTTCTAAAGGAAGAGTGTATTCTCTTCTGTAGTCTCGCTGTCATTGTTAAAAGTAAGAAAGACTTGGTTTTGATATGACCTCAGAATACAGGACGCCTTGTACAAACTCTATGTGCATTGTATGTATGTTTATCTACAGATAAAGATGCTAAGAATCTTGTACATACTAAGCCTGTGCTCTCCCCTTGAGTCACACCCAAACCCCAGAGTTCCTTTACTGAACAGGTACCACATTCCACTTTGGTGTAAGGTACAGAGTTGATGAGTTGGGAAAGGTGGAGAATTGGCACCCCCACATTACTGGTGGGAGTGCACAAGGCACAATCTCTGTGGAGAGCTATTTGGCAATGTTTATCATAATTAACCTATAGCGGCTAAGTGTGGAAGCACATGCCTGCAATCCAGTGCTTATAGAGGGGTCAAGCTCATCCTCAACTACAGAGTAAAGATGAGGCTATCCTGAACTACATTATATAACACTTAAAAAAGCCAGATACTGAGGAATCTTAAAAGAATTCAGTATTATCAGACCATTGTAAGGAAACAATGGCATGTAGGCAACTAGCATGGAGCAGAAGCTAACTTGAGGATTCATCATTTCAACATGAAACTCTTCCTCAGGTAGCTCAGGGGCTCAGGTCCTGTTGCTGAGTGGTCTCTGTTGTGTAGGCAACCAGAGAGCAAACTCCCAAGTCTTGGTTTCCTTCTAGACTTTAAAATACATATATGCATAGATGTTTTATGTGTGTGCGTGTGTGCACATATGTATGTGTATATATGAATGCGTGTGCACCATGTGCCTACATTTCCCGCCAGAAGACACAGGTTCAGTTCTCAGCACCCATATCAGGTGGCTCACAACTGTGTGGAACTCCAGCCCCAGGGGACCCAGCACCCTCTTCGTAACTCCTTACTGAGAGTTTTAGGCATTGGTGCTTGTTACTTCAAGAACCATAGCTTGCTCTTTGTGTCTTCAGCAACACATGCAGGAAAACTGGACTGATTGAGAGATTAACATGCCCTTCTACAGACACGATACACAAAGATCCATACTTGCTGGGGGTGGAAGTTGGGGTAGTGTCGAACATCTTTAATCCCCACACTCAGGAGTCACAGGTAAGTGGATCTCCGAGTTTGAGGACAGCCATAGCTACACAGAAAAACCTTGTCTGGGTGGTGGGAGGGGATCATCTTTAAAAAGTTCACAGTTTTGCTCTGGAGAGATGGTTCAGTGGTTAAGAGCACTTGCTGTTCTTCCAAAGGACCCGGGTTCAAATCCCAGCACTCACATGACAGTTCACAGCTATCTGTAATTGCTGGGTGTGGTGGCATACGCCTTTAATCCCAGCACTAGGGAGGCAGAGGCAGGCGGATCTCTGTGAGTTCAAGGCCAGCCTGGTCTACAGAGTGAGTCGAGGACAGCCAGGGCTACACAGAAGCCCTGTTTTGAAAAAAAAAAAAAAAAAAAGTTCACAGTTTTAAAAAGTTAGCAGACCCTTGCAAAGTACCCTAAAAAGTGCTTGCAGTTCATTAAAAAAAAAGATTTTTAAGTGTCCTATGTGGTTTAAATATCATTCAGTACATTATATTCATACCTACAATCCCTCAGCACCCCTGACGTCAGCGCAGCCACGTCTGAAGGTCAGGGTCTGACTGCCACAGTTCTTACCTGCCCCTCAACCTAGGTGGACTGTCTGGATTGTTGCTATTTTTAACTAACTGTTAAGCGATGAGATCTGAAAATGGTCTTGAAGATTAAATAATTTAGTTTGAGGATCCTACAAGAATATAAAGGAGCCTGAAGTGTTTAGTGGCATCAGCCATTCCCGTGAAGGGCCTCTGGAACTTGAGGCCTCCCTCCTTTGAGCTGTCAGAGAGGTCAAGGGTGGAGACAGGGTGGCACTGAGCTGCAGGCCTGGTCTCCTGAGTGTGGAACCAGTGCTCCTGAGGATTCTTCTGGTAATGATGTGTGCATATCGTTCAGACAGCAGCTGAAGAGTATTCACCAAGTGCTTTTTCTGGGTGACTTGCTCGTTCAGAACATGGAGAATTAAACAACTATATTATAAAGATTGCTTGTCACATCATGCTGTTCTGACAAGAGTAGGAGCCGCCCTTTGTACAGAGTAGGGGTCACCCTTTGTAACCCATATAAAGCCCTAGTCTTACTGCCTTGCTCCAGCACAACCAGACTCTTGAAAGCCAAGTGTGAAACTTGTCATGGAGAGAGAGGCCAGAGCTGTGTGGGTTCCAGAGCAGGTGACCTTACCCACTGTTTGGAAAGTAAGTAAGTGTGATTTGACCACATTACAGCCCCGGTTCTGGCTGCCCTTGCTTTCCAGTTTTCCCTTGTATTGCATCATGCACTGTAGGTTATGGACAGTGTAATGGGGAGAGTTCCAGTAAGCTGGCCAGATCATGTTTCTTAGATTGAATGAGTCATTGCTAAGAACGATGTATGAGAACAGGAAGCAGCCTGGAAAGTTTCTGCACATGGTAACCTGCCAGACTGAGGAAGCAGACCACTTTCTAGCCTAGGATGTTTCCACAGCCTAGGGAATGGCACATTAGTGATCTAAGTTTTAACCTTGCTGAGTCTTTGTTCTTGGTGTGAATTCGGGAATTTTTAGGTGGTGAAAATCTCTAGTTGCTGACTATTGAGGGAGGATTTCTGGAGGAGGAAAACTTGGGTTAGTGTTGAAAAAAAAATTTTTTTTTTTCAAGACAGGGTTTCTCTGTATATCTCTGGCTGTCCCGGACTCGCTTTGTAGACCAGGATGGCCTCAAACCCAGAGATCTGCCTGCATCTGCCTCCCAAGTGCTGGGATTAAAGGAGTGTGCCACCACCACACTTGGCACTTGGCAGTCTTTTAACATTCAACACTGCTGGGCGGTGGTGGCGCAGGCCTTTAATCCCAGCACTTGGGAGGCAGAGGCAGGCAGATCTCTGGGTTTGAGGCCAGCCTGGTCTACAAAGTGAGTCCAGGACAGCCAAGGCTATTTTACAGAGAAACGCTGTCTCAGGGGAAAGAAAAAAAAAGCCAAGTATAAATTATAAATTAGTTGCTTAACCAGTTCTTTCTAATTTTGCTGTGGTTACAGACATAAACAGCAATATTTGCATTTGATTTAGATGGCTAGAAGGCCCTCTTTGACTCCACACTAGTCTGTATTTTAGCCATTCTATATCATTTACTCATCATTTTCACAGTAGTAACACAATGAAAAGTTAGAGAATTGATTCACTAAAACAAATGTGCTTGGTGTGCGGCCCGGCTGCAATGAATGGTGGGTCTCTCTCTGCCTCTGGAGTCTTTGTTAAAAAACAATTGGCAGCCGGACGTGGTGGCGCACACCTTTAATCCCAGCACTTGGGAGGCAGAGGCAGGCGGATCTCTGTGAGTTCGAGGCCAGCCTGGTCTACAAAGTGAGTCCAGGACAGCCAAGTACTGTTACACAGAGAAACGCTGTCTCGAAAAACCAAAAAAAAAAAGAACTAAGATGTGATTTTTTTTTCACTAATATGCCAAACACTCGGATTACTGAATAGTTTTAATTTAGAATGGGACTCGTATCATCTTTGCTTTTTTTATATTCTTTTAAAATCATGTGAGTGTTTTGTTCAAAGAACTAAAATTGTCTTGAAACACAGTATGGGCGGTTTAAGTGTCCGAGGTCTGTTTACCCTGTGCAGACATGTTTATTTCAAAATGGCAGGAGTTTGCTGTCCAACTGTAGCATTCCATGAAACCTGTGATGGGTCACACAGACAGCAAATGATTAGTACACATTTTAAATATAACTTTTTGTTAGACCAGATGGCGATTTAACATGAATTGCCCAACAATTTGTTTCTGTCTTCTTGTGTAAGCTAAGTTTGTAGTAGAATTTGGAACACACTCAGGAACTGATAAAGGACAGAAAAGGTGATAAGTTTGAAACAATGAGTGACAGGGATCATTTGCCTCATATGTCTCAAGGCTCACCCCAGTACTGTGTTACCATTGGGCAGCTTTTTTCAGTCTCAGGAGATGCCTGCTGGAATGCTGTGCTAACTGGTCCCTGCTTTTGTTTTCCTTCCCAGACTGTTTATGTGGTCCTCTGTCCGGGAACCCACAGGGTGGAGGTCCATCAGCTTTGACTTTGAACAGTTTTACTTCTCCTTAGGGACTTCCCTTCCCTGCTGTCTGCTGTCATGTTCTCATGTTACAGGCTCCACCCTAGTATTTCCTCTTAGACGATGTTCAGGCTCCACAGAGCAGTGGGTCAGGAATGGGTCTTTGTGGTGTAAGTCATGCGCCAGTCACAGGGTTCCTTACAGGAAAGGCTAGTGGTTTGGTCATTACAGAAAACAGCACTCAGGCTGTGGGCTGCCCAGGGAGTTCTTTGATTAACAGATTGCTTTGTGTTTGTATGTTTGTATGTATGTATGTATGTATGTATGTATGTATGTATGTATGTAATGCTTTGAATGTTTCATAACAGGTCACACAATTGTAATCTCAGCTTTCCAAAGCTGGGACAGGAAGATTGCTGTGAGCTTGAGGCCATCTTGGCCTACAGTATGAAATCTTGTCTTTTTGTCGTTGTTTTGTTTTGTTCAGATAGGGTTTCTCTGGTTAGCCACCCTGATGAAATCTTGAGGAAAACAAAAAGTCAAATTTCAGACATTGTACTCTGCTGGGAGAATGTATGGTGTTTAGGATTCCAAAGTATAAAAATTGCTTGAAATTCAGTTTGCTTTTACTTCTTAAAACTTATTTTAAGCCGGGCGGTGGTGGCGCACGCCTTTAATCCCAGCACTTGGGAGGCAGAGGCAGGCGGATCTTTGCGAGTTCAAGGCCAGCCTGGTCTACAAAGTGAGTCCAGGACAGCCAGGGCTACACAGAGAAACCTTGTCTCGAAAAACCAAAAAAAAAAAAAAAAAACTTATTTTAACCGTGTTTATGTGTATGTGGAAGACAGAGGTGTCAGATCCTGTGAGCAACCTCACATGGGTGCTGGGAGTAGAACTCAGGTTCTTTGGGTAGTACATGATCTTAACTGCTGAGCCCTCTCATCAACTAGTTTTTTTAAAAAGCGGGTTTTTTGTTTTGGGTTTTTTTTTTGGCACATTTTGTAGCACAAGTCCAAAAGTGCAGAGAACTTCCTAGAACTCTTTGAGGTCTGTGTGGGTGCCACTATGATCACAGTGAATGTCCCCTGACCCATTGGTAACAGTTAGCTGACAGCCAGGTGTGGGTGGCATGACTGTAGTCCCAGCACTGGGGAGATGAAGGCAAGGAGGGTCAGGTCAAGACCATCTTCACTGCTGCATAATGAGTTGGAGACCAGCCTGGGCTACATGTGACTCTGAAAAACAAAGAGCAAGAAAACAGTTAGGTGTAAACACCTCCTTGTGGCTTTCCTGCTGGAAATGGAATCTGGGCTGTGGAAGCCACTGTTTCAGCTCAGCGCTGCTCCAGGTGAGCCGTCCTGTTTTTTTGATAAGGATCCTCCAATGTATCCTTTTCCGTTCATGTCACAGGAAATTCAGAGCAAAGATGTACCAAACTGGTTTGGGGTGCGCATGGGGGAAAGGAATCCTAGAAACTGTTCATGGTGACTGAACGGATCTGTCTCAAATCCCTTAAAAAACAAGGATATCAAAACTACATGTTAACATATCTCAAGGAAGGACCTAGAAACTTCATTGTGACACCATCCGTGATTTTGGAATAATTACTCTGTTGAGTTAGTCCCAATATTACTTTAGAGTCAACAGTTCCATTGTTATGCATTGGCCTAGAGTTTGGTCTTGCTTACAGTAGGTCTCTCATCACTGTTTGTAAAACCTGCTTGTTTTATATTTATTAAGAAATTTGGCTGGGTGGTGGTGGCGCACGCCTTTAATCCCAGCACTTGGGAGGCAGAGGCAGGCGGATCTCTGTGAGTTCGAGGCCAGCCTGGTCTACAAAGTGAGTCCAGGACAGCCAGGCTGTTACACAGAGAAACCCTGTCTCAAAAAAAAAAACAAAAACAAAAAACAAAAAAAGGAAATTTGTTTCATTTGGTAACCATTTGTATGCTGGGGTAAGAAAAAGCAATTAACACCCTCTGAAGTTTTGAAGCATCATTTAGGAGAAATGAACAAATAAATAATTGTGATAGAGCCAACTCTTGGTATGATTGATACTGGTAATTTTAGAGTAAGTTCCATTAGAAATTGTCTTCCGGTGCTTAAGGGCTGGGCCCTAGAGATGCTCAGGAAGTCAGACGTGAGCAGAAATTATCTTAGTTCTTGTTTGTACAGAATCGTAACTGGAGATTAGGTGTCAGTGGTGGTACATCCCAGCACTGCAGCTGGGTTAGTTGTTCAAGGCCGACTTGGTCTATATGATCCCGTTTCAAAAAACAAAATCCTGCATGGGCAGGGGTAGTGCACCCCTTTAATCCCAGCACTTGCGAGGCAGGGATATCTCTGTGAGTTCAAGGCTAGCCTAGTTTATAAAGCAAGTTCCAGGACAGCCAGGGCTGCAAAGAGAAATTCTGTCTCAAAACAAACTGAGCATTCATTTTTATTCTGAATTCTTTTTTTTTTCCTGTTTTTTGTTTGTTTGTTTTTCTTGAGACGGGGTTTCTCTGTGTAACCCTGGTTGTCTTGGAACTGACTCTGTAGACCATGCTGGCTTTGAACTCACAGAGATCCACCTGCCTCTGCCTCCCGAGTGCTGGGATTAAAGGCATTCACCACCACACCCGGCCAAGAAAAAACTGCTTTTGAGCTGCGAGATGAGTCCAGTGACAAGAATGGTGACACATGCTTTATCCCAGCAGATGGCAGGTAGAGCAGGACTGTCAGGGCTACAGAATGAGGCGTTATTGCAGAATAATCTTATTAAAAGGAAATCATGGCCTCTCTTTGTAAGATTTCCCTATGTCTTAAGTTTAATGTCTTGAGTGTCTCTGGAACAGTGATTGTGTTTTAGGAAAGTTGTTAGGAGGCTTTGAGGGTCTGAGTCAGTGTTGTACTGTGTAACACACACCACCTTTATACTTTTGAAGGTAATAGGCAGTCCTCTTTACCAACTTGTTCTTGCCTTAGAGACTAAAGCTCAGGAGCAAATTACTTTGTTTTTTTCTTTTTGCAAGACAGGGTTTCTCTGTGTATTTCTGGTTGTCCTGGAACTTGCTCTGTAGACCAGGCTGGCCTCAAACTCACAGAAATCCACCTGCCTCTGCCCTCCGAGTGCTGGGATTAAAAGGCGTGTGCCACCATGCCCAGCAGCAAGTTTGTCTACTTCTATTATTACTAAGTCATTAATGATCTGTGATTAGGATGGTGGCTATAGAGATATATACTGTTGCTTTTATAAATTAGTGAATGAATAGTTGAGTGAATGGAATTAACAGTGGTAGATTGCCAGATTTGCATTCTCATTCAGAGTTTGCTGTATTCTCCCCCATCAATGATGTCATGCAGTGAATTAACCCGTGTGGGCCATGTTAACCATAGGTTTTCCTTCCTTTTCTGTTTTAAACATAGGACATGGATTTGATTGACATCCTTTGGAGGCAAGACATAGATCTTGGGGTAAGTCGAGAAGTGTTTGACTTCAGTCAGCGACAGAAGGACTATGAGCTGGAAAAACAGAAAAAAACTTGAGAAGGAGAGACAAGAGCAACTCCAGAAGGAACAGGAAAAGGCCTTTTTTCGCTCAGTTACAACTAGATGAAGAGACAGGAGAATTCCTCCCAATTGAATCAGCTCAGCACATCCAGACAGACACCAGTGGATCTGCCAGCTACTCCCAGGTACACTTAGTTCTTGGGAAGAGGTTATGGTGGGATCTAAGGAAAACTCGACTGAGAAAGCAGAACACCTGTATTTGAGTTTTTGGTCTGCAATCTACCCTGTCTTTTGTGACCAAGCTGAGCTTCCTGATGAATTCAGCAAGCTGAGTGAGCTCCTCAGGAGCCCTTGTGATGATCAGGGCACTATCTCAGGGAGCTCTTGGTGAGTTACAGAACTGTCCTGTCAGGAGCAGACAGCAACAACAATTCTATGGGTAGTAAAATGAGTAGCCGTGACCAACAGTGTTGTGGCAGGTTATGACCCTAGTTGTATGAATATCTGATTTAACCTAACTGTTTCTAAGAACTATGATTCCCAAGTTATATGTTAATGAACAACTAAAGCTTAAAAGGGTTAAATCATGGTGTGGTGGTACACGCCTTTAGTCCCAGCACTCTGGAGGCGGAAGCAGGCAGATCTCTGAGTTCAAGGCCAGCCTAGTCTACAAAGTGAGTCCAGGACAACCAGGGCTAATACATCAAGAAAGCTTGTCTCAAAAAAAACAAAAAAAAAAGGGAGTGGTGGTAAATCATTTGCCCAGATAACTCAAAAAATTTAGGGGAGATTTTTCGCTAGCACAAGGCCCTGGATTGAGTCCCCCAGAACTATTTATTTGAAAAGCAGGGAGAAGACTAATATTCAAAGCAAGTGATCTGGTTTGAATCTGTAGAAGAAACTGATTTGTGAAATGAGACTGTTGGGTGTTGAACAGCTCTCAGTGCCGGTCATGACTCTTGGGCTCAACATTTACTAAATGGCCTGTCTTTCCCTCTTACCCTAGGTTGCCCACATTCCCAAACCAGATGCCTTGTGCTTCGAAGACTGCATGCAGCTTTTGGCAGAGACATTCCCATTTGCAGATGGCCATGAGGTATAGAAATGTCTGCTCAACAGCAAACTCCTTTATCTGTCGTTGGTCCCTTTAATGTGTCTAATTAAGAGAATAAAAGAAATTTTAGAGGGAAATTTGTGATCAAAAAAATTCATTGTCAAGTAAACTTTTAAGTTTTTATAAGGTATCCATACAACACTTAAAAATAAGACCTGAACACAATACTAAAGCACAAGTCCATTTTACTATTTATATATATATAGAAGCATGAATCAGAATATTTTCCTATGGAAAATGGATATAGGTATGTAATATATTTTGACTAGTAAAGAATAACTATTAACTAGTACTTTAACACAACACTCTTAATTTGTTGGTTGAAGGACTCTCCTAAATATTATAGATACAAATTAAGTCCTAATGAATGTTTTTATCCATTTTGAAGTGTTGCTGAAGTTTTTAATTATTATTTAACTTATTTATTACTATATTCACTTATAACAAATACCAACAATTTCTTAACTATTAATCCTACAAATTCCTACAATCCCTTTAACCTATCCACTAATCCTATTGACAATTATTTTCCTAACCTTTTAGAAGGATACAGTCTCTGGGGCAGGTCCTCAGTCGTCAGGAACACAGTCTTTGTTGTAGATTCTTTAACGCACTTAGCAGTCCTTTTTCTGGATCTCTCAGATGCAGGTTCGTCAGGGTAAGTTGGTTATTACAGTCTCACCTTAAATAAGGCTTGATGTTTTCTTCTTTTTGGGAGGCCCCAGCCCCTTCGCATCAGCAACTCTGCCACTCTACCTCAGAGTCCTTAAAGCCAGGCACAGTTTCCTTTAGGCTACTGTTTGGACAGATCAAACCCCTCTACGCAAAAGCTGAGCCACAGGGTTTAGTCCTTGGCCTTTTGGTGTCTTGCTCAGGCTTTCTCTGCTCACCAGCTTCTTTCTGCCTCAGGGAGAGCTGGCCATCAAATGATGGCCAGCACTTTTTTCAGCAGGACTCTGGGAGCTCTCTCCCATCAGGGGCCTCTTCTTCTTTTTGGGGCTCCATGCACTGTCCTTAAATAGGAGGAACTGTGTTTCAGTTTAATTTGGGCTCCACCCACTTAGCCGCTGAAAACAATGTCAGGCCAGATACTTTGTTTCCTTAAGTCCATTAAGTCTTTCCTGTTTTCCTGACTTCAACCTTGTTTTTTCAGTCCATTAAGTCTGTTTGTTTTCTGTTTTCACCTGACTTCATCCTTGTTTTTCCACAAGCTGATAAGCTAAATCGCTCACAGCCAAGTTGATCTTCATGCCCCGAAATAAGAGACTGTATCAGATACCCCTATATATTTTCTAAATCTAATTTAATTATTCTAACTCCCTACAAAGTGTCTCCTTAAATATGTGGGATGAGGGGCTGGGGAGGTGGCTCAGCAGTTAAGAGCACTGGCTGTTCTTCCAAAGGACCTGGGTTCAAATCCCAGCACCAATATAGCAGTTCAAAACTATCTATAATGGGCCGGGTGGTGGTGGCGCACGCCTTTAATCCCAGCACTTGGGAGGCAGAGGCAGGCGGATCTCTGTGAGTTCGAGGCTAGCCTGTTCTACAGAGTGAGTTCCAGGACTGCCAGGGCTACACAGAGAAACCCCCTGTCTTGAAAAACAAACAATTTATGGGATGAAATAACTAGTAAAGCGTGTACTCACTTGGGAAGGAAGAAGTGTTTTATTTTATAGAATAATGGTCTGTAATCAGAGCTGCAGTCTGCTCTGTGTGCCTTGACTCTCAACTTACGTGCACCTTGTTGCTCTCAGGGTTCTTCGCCTACATTTCAGTCGCTTGCCCTGGATATTCCCAGCCACATTGAAAGCCCAGTCTTCACTGCCCCTGATCAGGCTCAGTCACTCGATAGTAGCTCTCTGGAGACAACCATGACTGATTTAGGCAGCGTACAACAGGACATGGAACAAGTGTGGCAGGAGCTGCTTTCCATTCCTGAGTTACAGGTAAGAGAGCTGAGTGTGCTGTTTTCTATGTAGCCCTTTTAAATTAGTCATCCTAGTGATTTATTATTTACATGCCCCCTACCTATAGGACGAAATTGATGGGTGCGTTTAAATTACTCATGTGAGCTTCCCAGGCTCACTTAACACATACAATTTTTAGTTAATCAGGCTGACTTTTTCAGAATAAATTCATTCTAAGCCTGAAAGCTAATTTAGAACTCTGACAATCATACCTATCTATTGAAAATGGGAGTTAATCAGAATTACTGAAAAGAACGCCTTATAAATGGGGGTAGGGAACTAACCCAAAATATGTTAGCCTCTAGTCATACAATGTGAACTTTTTTTCTAGTGTCTTAATGCTGAAAACAAACAGCTGGTTGAGACTGCCACTGTTCCCAGTCCAGAAGCCAAACTGACAGAAATTGACAACAATTACCATTTTTACTCATCCATCCCCTCACTGGAAAAAGAAGTGGCCAACTGCAGTCCACATTTTCTTCATGGTTTTGAGGATTCTTTCAGCAGCATCCTCTCCACGGATGATGCCAGCCAGCTGACCTCCTTAGATTCAAATTCTACATTAAACACAGATTTCGGTGATGAATTTTATTCTGCTTTCATAGCAGAGCCCAGTGGCAGTAGCAACATGCCTTCCTCTGCTGCCATCAGTCAGTCACTCTCTGAACTTCTGGGCGGGCCTATTGATGGGTGTGATCTGTCACTTTGTAAAGCTTTCAACCCGAAGCACCCTGAAAGCGCAGCAGAGTTCAATGACTCTGACTCTGGCATTTCACTGGACACTAGTCCCAGCCAAGCCTCCCCAGAACACTCTGTGGAGTCTTCCATTTCAGAGTCACTGAGCCCGGGCGGTGGGTCTCCGGAAATGGAAGAACTAGATAGTGCCCCTGGAAGTGTCAAACAGAACGGCCCTAAAGTACAGCCAACACATTCTTCCGGGGATACAGTGCCACCTCTGTCACCAGCTCAAGGGCACAGTGTTCCTGTACATAATGCCCAATGTGAAAATACAGCAAAAAAAGAAGTGCCTGTGAGTCCTGGTCATCTAAAAGTTCCATTCACAAAAGACAAACACTCAAGCCGCTTAGAGGCTCATCTCACAAGAGATGAGCTTAGGGCAAAAGCTCTCCATATTCCATTCCCTGTCGAGAAAATCATTAACCTCCCTGTTGATGACTTCAATGAAATGATGTCCAAGGAGCAATTCAACGAAGCTCAACTTGCATTAATCCGAGACATACGCAGGAGAGGTAAGAATAAAGTCGCCGCTCAGAACTGCAGGAAAAGGAAACTGGAGAACATAGTAGAACTGGAGCAAGACTTAGGCCACCTAAAAGATGAGAGAGAAAAGCTACTCAGAGAAAAAGGGGAGAATGACAGAAACCTCCATCTACTGAAAAGGCAGCTCAGCACCTTGTATCTTGAAGTCTTCAGCATGTTGCGTGATGAGGATGGCAAGCCTTACTCCCCTAGTGAATATTCCCTGCAGCAAACCAGAGATGGCAATGTGTTCCTTGTTCCCAAAAGCAAGAAGCCAGATGCTAAAAAGAACTAGGTTCGGAAGGATGTAGCCTTTTCTGAGCTAGTGTTTGTTTCGTACTGCTAAAACTTCCTACTGTGATGTGAAATGCAGAAACACACTTTATAAGTAACTATGCAGAATTATAGCCAAAGCTAGTGTAGAAATAATCTGAAACTTTACAAAGCATTAAATTCTCATTGTTGAATCAGTTTCATTTTAACTCTAAAGTTAATTTCTTAGGGCACCATTTGGGCTAGTTTCTGTGTAAGTGTAAATACTACAAAACTTATTTATACTGTTCTTATTTGTTATATTCATAGATTTATATGACATCTGGCTAAAAGAAAATTATTGAAAACTAACCAAACCACTATACTTTTTTATATACTGTATGAACAAAAAAATGACATTTTTATATTAAGTTGTTTAGCTCTGACAAAAATTAAAGGAGCTGGCACTAATAAAGGAATATCATGACTTAAATTACTTTGTATTGTTTAAGTTTATTCACAACAGTACTGGGGGGCTGGAGAGAGTGCTCAGCAGTTAAGAGTACTGGCTGTTCTTCCAAAGGACCTGGGTTCAATTCCCAGCACCACATGGCAAATCACAATTGTCTGTAATTCCAGTTCCAAGGGATGTGACACACCCTCACAGAGAACATACATGCAGACAGAACACCAACATACATAAAATAAATAATAAATTATTTTAAAAATATTTTTCTGCCGGGCAGTGGTGGCGCATGCCTTTAATCCCAGCACTTGGGAGGCAGAGGCAGGCGGATTTTTGTTGTTAGAGGCCAGCCTGGTCTACAAAGTGAGTCCAGGACAGCCCGGGCTACACAGAGAAACCTTGTCTCAAAAAAAAAAAAAAAGAAAAATATTTTTTCCATAGGACAATCACTCATTTACCACATTTAGTTATATTACATTTTCAGAATGGTTTTGAAAATTCAGAAGCATTTTATAGCCTTGCATGGTGGTACATCCCTTTTATTACCAGCATTCAGGAGGCAGAGGCAGGCAGATCTCTGAGCTCCAGGAAGGACAGTCAGGGCTACATAATGAGACCTTGTCTCAAAAAAAGACAAAAATAAAACTTTTATACTAAATATAGTCACTATGGTTGTCATACCAAGGAAATGGTACATGTTAAGTGAAAATTTGTTTATTCACAACAGTGCTATGCCTGCTGTTCAGTTCTGTAACACAAAGAACAAAACCAATAATACCCTGTGGTCTTCTTTTTTTTTTTTTTGTTTTTCGAGACAGGGTTTCTCTGTGTATACCTGGCTGTCCTGGACTTGCTTTGTAGACCAGGCTGGCCTTGAACTCAGATCCACCTGTCTCTGCCTCCCAAATGCGGGATTAAAGCCGTGGGCCACCACACCTGGCCCTCCCTGTATTATTAGGAGTGGCATTCTAAGGGGGCTAGGAAGTATACTAAGAAAAAAAAAAAAAAAGCCAGTTTAAAAAAAAAACAAAAACCTAGGCTCACAATGTGTAGCGGCTCATCTTCCATACTTGGAACAAGCTAGCCTTGAACTCTGGTCCAGAGACTGGCCAGTCTGCAAGCTCATGGCCAGCTAGGTCAACATAGAATTCCAGGACAGCCAGAGCCATGCAGAGACCTTACCTTATCTCAAAAAAATTTAAATGAGTAAGTACTAGTAAAAAGCATTGAAATTTCAACATCTAAAGGTGTAGGTAGGTCAAGCTACTCTATGCTAACAGCAACTCCACAGACCAAGGCTGAGCAAGCCACAGTGGCTGGAAACAATGGGAAGAACAGAGCTATAAAAAGCACAGGAGAAGTGGGCAGTCTTTAGGAGGAGCTAAGGTTGGAGCTGATGAGACTCCCCTCTGGTTTATGCACCTGAACAGTTGTGAAGGCGAGGGCTGGGACCAGAGAGATCAGTTGTGAGTTTTGTATATGCATTTCTTTCTCTTTGGTTTTTCCTTTTTGAGTTTTTTTTTTTTTTTTGGTTTTTTGAGACAGGTTTTCTCTGTGTATCCTTGACTGTACGGGACTCACTCTGTAGACCAGGCTGGCCTCGAACTCACAAAGATCTGCCTGCCTCTGCCTCCCAAGTGCTGGGATTAAAGGAGGGTGCCACCACTGCCCAGCCTCTTTTTGGTTTTTCAACACATGGTTTCTCAGTATTCCTGGCTACCCCAGGACTCACTCTGTAGACCAGACTGTCCTTGAACTGAGGTCCGCCTGCCTTAGCTTCCTGAGAGCTGGGATCAAAGGCCTGCAGTGCCACCATTTTCTAGCTGAATCAAGGAATTGAGTGACTCAGAAATGAAGAGATTCTAATGGTGGGGAAACTGGCTCACATATGTGGATAGGTTGAAACTGTTTAGACATGGGGAAGGTATAAAAACAGAGCCCCTGAAACTGATTGGAAAACGTGCATTCCTATAAAAACTTCATCCACCAGTTCAATTTCATCACTGGTGCTTTTTGCAGTTTTAAGAGTTAGGAGCTGGGTTTGGCAGTTCAGTCAGGAGGAATAATCATCCCAAATTCAAATTCAGTCTGACCAGTTCCAGGACTACATAACAGGGTATTTGAGGAAGAGGTCCTCAAGATGCACTTGAGAACTGTGTATATAATAAGCATGACCTTGTAAATTACCCTCCAAGAGTTCTATCACTACACTAGGACCAATCATGTACTTCGCAGCCCTGCCACCAGACTCAACCTGTTACTAGTCCTTTCCTAGAGAATGACCTCCAGCCACTCCCTTTAGCACTCAGCCTTGTCTCATCTGTAAGATGGGAACACCCATAGATGGACACTTTGTTCATCTTCAAACCTTATTTTTTGTTAACATGAGAAACTAGTAAGAGATTTGACCAATGATTGAAGGGCTGAGTTGAAAATGGATCTAGGATTCATAAGCTACCTGGGTTCTCTACTGTCAATCTCTGAAGGTGTGGTGGTGACAGATGATTCCCGGAGACACTACTCCAACTGGAGGGGAAACTCACAGGAATCCTGGGAGCAGCCTCATCGAGAGCAGACAGGAATAGACTGTGTCCACCTGCATTTCACACAATCCAATTTGATACGATTCTGCCACTCATAAAAAGGAACTGACTATAGGGCCTCACAGTATCTAAACTTACATTGAGTAGAGATGGTTCATTGGTTAAGACCTCTGACTTCTCTTCTAGAGCACCTGCATGGCAGTTTACAACCATCTGTAACTACTCTTCCAGGGGACCCAACCCGATCCTCTGGCCTCTGTGGGCACCAGTTACAGACATGCAAACAAAACACCCATACACAGTCTTTATTTTTAGTTTATTTTTTACTTTTTGGCTTGTTTTTAGGTTTTTTGAGACAGGGTTTCTCTGTGTATCCTTGACTGTCCTGGACTCACTTTGTAGACCAGGCTTGGCCTCAAACTCACAGAGATCCGCCTGCCTCTGCCTCCTGAGTGCTGGGGTTAAAGGCATGTGCCACCACACCTGGCTACTTTTTGGTTTTTTGAGACAGGGTTTCTTTGTGTATTCCTAGCTGTTCTGAACTCAACTTGTAGACCAGGCTTGGCCTTGAACTCAGAGATCTGAATGCCTTTGCCTTCCAAGCACTGAGATTAAAGGTGTGCGGTTCACACACATGCATGACTCACACAAAATCTTTTAAGAACATAAAAAAGGTAACACTTAAGAGCAAATCCTAGCTTACCTAACCCTCAAAAACAAAAATATTTTTTCGTAAACACTAAATCCAGCTCAACTGTTTAAGGCTTACTTCTACTGTATTTAATTCAATTCTATAGGCAAAAATGTACACCTTTAGGCCGGGTGGTGGTGGCGCACGCCTTTAATCCCAGAATTTGGGAGGCAGAGGCAGGCGGATCTCTGTGAGTTCGAGGCCAGCCCGGTCTACAAAGTGAGTCCAGGACAGCCAGAGCTGTTACACAGAGAAACCCTGTCTCGAAAAACCAAAAAAAAAAAAAAAAAGTACACCTTTAAGGTTGTCAAACATTGACTTCTAAACATTTTAAAAACTTTTATGTCGGGGCTGGAAAGATGGCTCAGCAGTTAAGAGCACTGACTGCTCTTCCAAGGGACCTGGGTTCAAATCCCAGCACCCACATGGCAGTTCACAGCTGTGTGTAACTGCTGGGCACAGTGTTTTATGCCTTTAATCCTAGCACTCAGGAGGCAGGGGCAGGTGGATCTCTGTGAGTTCAAGGCCAGCCTGGTCTACAGAGTGAGTTCAGGACAGTTAAGGATACGAAGAGAAGCCCTGTCTCGAAAAACCTACAAAAAATAAAAAAATAGAAAAGCTTATGTCCTGTATATCTGTGCGTGAGTGTGTGCATGAGTGCACTTGTCTGTGAAGGACCAGAATAGGATGCTGGGGTTCCCTGGCACTAGAGTGGCAGGTTGTGGCTATTAGCTAAGCCCTCTTCAGCCCCCTTCCCCCTTAAATTCTGTGCGTTTGAAGGTTTTGCCTGCATGTATGTCCCCTGAAACCAGAGTTATGGATGGCTGTGAACCACCATGTGGAACTGGGAGTCTGCAAGAGCAACAAATCCTCTTAAACTACTGTGTCATCTCTCCATCCAGCCCTCTGTAGTGAAAATTTTTTTTTTTTTTTGGTTTTTTTGAGACAGGGTTTCTCTGTGTAGCCCTGGCTGTCCTGGACTCACTTTGTAGACCAGGCTGGCCTCGAACTCACAAAGATCCGCCTGCCTCTGCCTCCCAAGTGCTGGGATTAAAGGCGTGCGCCACCACCGCCCGGCAGTGAAAAATTTTTAAATCCATCTAAAATTTTTCCAGCTGCGTTTGGGTGAATTTGAAGACAATATTCAAATGTACTGCCACACTGTTAATTTATATGATTATGAGGCTGGATGTAATATTTTATAGCTTTAATCCTATCTTAGCACTCAGGTGAGTCTGGCAGATCTTAAGAGTTCCAGGCCAGTCAGGAGATTGTAAGACCTGTCTTAATCCTCAACTTTTTTTTAAAGAACATACCGTTCTTCCCACTTAAAAACAAAACCACAGTTTCAGTTGATAGAATTACTGCTGAGAAACTGAGAAAAAACAATGACTTCAATTCCTTTCTTTGAAGAAAAAAAAACAAACATCAAGATCCTAACTTCACTAGTCACCCATTGGGTTTTAGTTCTGCTTTCAGGGTGTGTTTAAAAAAACACCACACCAGGCGTGGTGGCGCACACCTTTAATCCCAGCACTAGGGAGGCAGAGGCAGGCGGATCTCTGAGTTCAAGGCCAGCCTGGTCTACAAAGCGAGTACAGTACAGCCAGGGCTACACAAAGAATCCCTGCCTCAAAAAAACAAAACAAACCACACAATCACCAAAATCTTTTAGCCAATTCTTACACTTTGCATAGTTCTTAACATAAACTGAGGTCTTTCCTTGGGTAGTCTATATACGCACATGTGGCCAGAAGACACCACTGAGTGCAGTGCCTTCACTCCACCTTATCCTTGAAGCATGGTCTCTTCAACTGAACCTGGAGCCAAGCTAGCAGCCAACAAGCCCCTATGTACATGCGTGACCGACCACACCTAACTTTTTACATTGGTGCTGAAGATTCAAACTGAGATCCTAATGCTTGCACAGCAAGAACTCTTATGCACTGGGCATTCTCAACAGTGTCAAGATTTTAATGAGAAAGTTATGTAATTTTGCTAACAATGAAAAATAACCCTGGGCTGGAGAGTTGGCTCAGTGGTTAAGAGCACTGGCTGCTCTTCCAGAGGTCATGAGTTCAATTCCCAGCAACCACATGGTGGCTCACAACCATCCATAATGAAATCTGGTGCCCTCTACTGGCCTGCAGATATACCTGCGGACAGAACACTGTATAAATAATAAATCTTTAAAAAAAAAAAAAAAGAAAAAAAAAGAAAAATAACCCTTTATTTTTTATTTTTTGGCTGAGACAGGGTTTATGTGTAACAAAGCCCTGGCTGTCCTAGACTAGATTTATAGGCCAGGCAGGCCTCAAAGTCAGAGATCCACCTGCCTCTGCCTGCTGAGTGCTGGGATTAAAGACAGGAGCCACCGGGCTGGAGAGATGGCTCAGCAGTTAAAGAGAACTGTCTGCTCTTCTAGAGGTCCTGAGTTCAATTCCCAGCAACCACACGGTGGCTCACAACCATCTATACTGGAATCTGATGCCTTCTTCTGGCATGCACGAGTACATGCAGATAGAGTTCTATGTTAAATAAATCCTTTAAAAAAAGATGTGTGCCACCATGCCTTGCACACGTCCTTTAATATTCTTAATAGTATTGATAATGTCGGAAACTCAAAAGATCCTTAGGCAGCAACTTCAAATATCTAAGATCCACCAAATGAAATAAGGATTATCTGATGAGCCACATACACATACATATATACATACATGGATAATTTGTCTGAAAGTACATCTGCACACCAGAAGATGGTATCAAACCCCATTATAGACCAGACAGGTGTTAGCCACCATGTGAGTGCTAGGGATTGAGCTCAGAACTTTTGGAAGAGCACCCAGTGTTCTTATCCACTGAACCATCTCTCCAGCCTCTGATTAAGACTTTCAAAGTGCGGTGGTGGCGCACGCCTTTAATCCCAGCACTTGGGAGGCAGAGGCAGACGGATCTTTGTGAGTTCGAGGCCAGCCTGGTCTACAAAGGGAGTCCAGGACAGCCAACGATACAGAGAAACCCTGTCTCAAAAAACCAAAAAAACAAAAAAAAAAACAAAAACAAAAAAAGACTTTCAAGCTAACATTTAAACTGTCCACATTTAAGCACGAGCAAACATTAGATGTTCAAGGCTGTATCTCCAAAGTTTGGGAAGACTTTGGGCAGAAGATGGAGGCCAAATTGGGTTGTCTCTGAACAAATCAAACTTAGTTTTTTTAGACAAGGTTGTCACCATATAACCCCGGCTGGCCTCAAACTGATAAAGACCTACCTGTCCCTACCTCCCAACTGTTGAGATTAAAGGCATGTACAGAAATTCCCATGTAGACATTTTTAAACATTTATGTCTAGGGGTGTTTTGTCTGTGTGTCTGTCTGCACTTGTTTGCCTTGTGCTGAGACCAGAAGGGGCATTGGATCCCGCCTATATCAGATGGTTGAGCTACCCCATATGAGTGCTGGGAATCAAACCTAAGTCCTCTGGAAAAGCAACACACTCTTTGTCACTAAGCCCAAAACCCAGTATTTTAAGTTCTCTTGTTGGCATTATCAAACAGGTAAGGAAACACAAAATAATCCTCAAATAAGATGTCCAAACCCAGCCAGGCGTGGTGACGCAACCTTTAATCCCAGCACTCGGGAGGCAGAGGCAGGTGGATCTCTGTGAGTTCGAGGCCAGCCTGGTCTACAAAGCAAGTCCAGGACAGCCAGGGCTGTTACACAAAGAAACCCTGTCTCAAAAAAACAAAAAAAAAAGTCCAAGCCAAAAAATAAATAAATAAATAAATAAATAAAAGCCGGGCGGTGGTGGCGCACGCCTTTAATCCCAGCACTTGGGAGGCAGAGGCAGGCGGATCTTTGTGAGTTCGAGGCCAGCCTGGTCTACAAAGCGAGTCCAGGACAGCCAGAGATATTCAGAGAAACCCTGTCTCGAAAAACCAAAAAAAAAAAAAAAGTCCAAGCCCACATGACTAAGTTCAGAATCTAAACTTGATAAGCAAAGCTTAAAGATTAAACAGAACCTAATTGCATCCTAATACTTATTAAAAGAGGGCATTAGACCACTGAAATGAATTCATAGCAGGCACCCTATCTGAAGCTTAAAGGATGTTCCCATTAACCAGGAAACAATGTCCACTTAAAAAAATCACTAGATGTGGTGGCGCACCTTTACTCCCAGCTCTCAAGATTACGCAGACGGATGTCAGTGAGTTCAAGGCCAGCCTGGTCTACAAAGTGAAGTTCCAGGATAGCCAGGGCTACAGAAACTGTCTCAAAAAAAAAAAAAAAAGAAAACAAAAAATTATAACTAGAGCCAACAATTTAAAGCTTACAAATTGCAATGGAAGGGGCTGGAGAGATGGGTCAGCTGTTAATGGAACCTGCTGCTCTTGCAGAGGACAAGTTTGATTCTTGGCACCCATGCAGTAACTCAAAATTGGAACTGGCTCCAGAGAATGAGACACTCTTCTGGATTCTAGAGACACCAGGTACGCATGTTATGTGCAGGCAGGCAAAACAATCCTTAAAAATACAATGATTACACAAAAGGCTGTAAAAGTACTCATTTTCATCCTTTAGTATTTTAAAGGTCAAAATTGCCCTATACCTTAGTCTATACCTGTCTAGTGATAATCTCTAGGATCTAAATAGTATGGACAAATGCTTATCTTCCAGTTTCCAGAACACTGATGCTCTGCACATGCAGTTAACTCACCTTTTTGTTCTTAAATGTGACACCAAAAACTGGTACTTCCCCTAAATCTTCAATCTAAAGCTATGCCAATTTACTGCTTAACAGAATGCGGATTTTGCTAGAGAAAATTACAGTAGGTTTAAGTACATGACAGGGTTTGATCTTCCTCTCTTGTTTGGCAGGTTTCTGTATTTAAGGGAGAGGGGCTGATCCCAGAATCTTGTGCATGCTAGGCAAATAGCACTGCTCATTGCGCCATACCCTCAGCACCACCAGATGAAAGTAAATATATTTTGGTGAAAATGAAGTTCATTTTAGGTCAGGAGTCAATAATAAGGCAGACAATTTTTGGTTGGTAATCATATACAACCCAAAACCAGCATTTGAAGCAAGGGTTAAAATCTTACTAAAAATCCTCACCTAGATTCAATTTACCAAATGATTCATCTGTGGTGGTGTGTGGTTAAGAACCTTCACAGAGCCGGGCGGTGGTGGCGCACGCCTTTAATCCCAGCACTTGGGAGGCAGAGGCAGGCGAATCTTTGCGAGTTCGAGGCCAGCCTGGTCTACAAAGCGAGTCCAGGACAGCCAGAGCTGTTAAACAGAGAAACCCTGTCTCGAAAAACCAAAAAAAAAGAAAAAAAGAACCTTCACAGAGTACTCAGGAGGCCAAAGCAACAGAACCTCATGTCGGCAGCCTGGGTTTCAGAACTAGACTATCTAGCTGTTAGGAACTCAGAACTCAAATCTTATACGTAAGCAGTAAATTGCAGTCTAGACCAACACTGAAGTTAAGCCTTTTCCGATTTACCTTCACAGACAAAAGGAACTGCTATTCAAAGCTAGTCACACGTGGAACTCATTTCCCCCAGCCTTTCAATTCACTTCAGTTCTCACCCCACCACCCAGGAAGTCTGTAACAAACCAACTATGCCATTTTATCCTTGTATTGACAGTAGACTTGTTTTTAAAAAGATTAGAAATCTCCATATTCACCTATAGGAATGAATCAAATGCAACTTTCTGGGGGCAGGGGCTTGAGAAAGGGTTTGTGTCTCTGTGTACCCAACTATCCTGGACTCTGTAGACCAGGCTGGCCTTGAACTTATGAGATCCTGTCTCACGTGCTGGTACTAAATAAAGGCGTGTACCACACCTGGCCAAAGTAATCTTGCAAAGAGATCAGACCACACACATTTCTAAAAATATTTTAATGAAAAGGTCATCTTTCTGTAACATTTCATTATGCTACAAATAAAACAATTGAATTACAGATCACCTCCACTGTCATATCAGAAAACATGTTAGTTTAAAACTGAATACGTGGACAGGCCACCAATACATCACCTTGCATGTCCCATGCTTACCACTTTGCCATGCCAATTGCTGATACATCAGGAATGTTTCAAATTGTGACATAATAGTAAACCTCTTGAAAACCAAGCCCATTTCTCCACCAGATGAACATTTTACCATGTGTTCTCTAGACATGAATGTAGATTTTAGATATGTAAACTGGGAGCAGTATCAGAAAGCTCAAACAAAATCAGCTTCAATTGTTTCCTATTTTGTATATTCATTCACCCTTGCTACCAACTTAGTTTTTGCAGAAAAGACAGTGGAACCACATCAAGTAAAATCATTTTATTTCAGAAAGGAAATGGAATGTAATGCTTTTGGAAAAAAAAAATTTCCCCCAAATCTATATGAAGGAATCACCATTGAAAGATTGCTACCTTTATTTGTTAACTATGGTTTGTGTTAATTCAGTCCTGACTTAAATGACAAGTAAACTTGATGCAGGGCATCCCTGCTTAGGAAACTATAATTTACTAGCCAGTATTTTTGCAAATTTGTCCCCTGAAGACATCTTAAGAAAAAAAAGTACCCTGAATTAAACAATTCTCAAAGCCCTTTTAGGGCAGCAAAAAATAGCCCTTATGAATGAACAATCAGCAACGGATTTGAATAGTAACCCAAGTGTTCTTTGGATTTTTTAAAAAAGAAAAACTAAAGGAACATGTCATCTAGGCACCACTGTTTAATCCCAGCATCTGGGGCAGAGGAAGGTGGATTGAGCTCCAGGGTAGAACCGTGAGACAGTGTTTGTGGGGGGTAGGGGAGACTGGACAGACACGACTGTTCCTACTGGTTCACATAGTAGGAAACATATGCAAGGTTACTTTGAGGAAGACCATTATCTGGCAACTGTGAAAACTCCAAGTTTTCCCTATGGTGGAACTAGCAGCTTATTAGAAGTCATGCATAAGTGTATTCTTTGAGAAGTCAACATGACTTTCCCTTCTTTTTTTTGGTCTTTTTTGAGACAGGGTTTCTCTGTGTAGCTCTGGTTGTCCTGGACTCGTTGTAGACCAGGCTGGCCTCGAACTCACAGAGATCCACCTGCCTCTGCCTCCCGAGTGCTGGGATTAAAGGTGTGCACCACCACCGCCCGGCTTTGACTTTCCCTTCTTGAAGCTGACTTTACCACAGATATGAGTTGTACACAGAAGCCATATCTGCTCATGACAAACACCCATGGCACTGCAGAATGTAGTAATTGCCTAGTCTTCCTAAAACGCTGAGCTTGACAATTCTGCCAATGCACATACTATGAGAATGTTTCAAACTGACAATGAATTGTAGGGAAACCAACATCAGGTTTTTACTGTGAGCTACCAACCTTACCCAGCCAGAAACCTTCGCATTTAAGATGGTAGGAAACACATTCCTCATTTAGGCAAGTAGGGTTCTCATTCACCTGCAAATCAAAAAGATTACTCTTACCTTGCTTTACAAAAAAGTACTCCTTAATTAGTGAAAAAAATTCAAATTCAAGCCTTACCTAATGCTTATTGCCCTTCCTTGCAGGTCTGCATGCTAGACCTACTGACTGTGGCAACTATCTCATTGATGTTCCAAAGGCGGAGCTCCTTCCTGCTCCTTTCTTCGACATCTCAGCTGCAATAAGCAGATTTAACTAGCTTCTGGAAAGCTACGCACTATCACCAGTTATCTTATGCCTCCACTCCTTTGTAGTTGAAGCTCTTGGCTGCTGCTGCCTTCTCATTATTTATGCTGACTTGTCCACACTCAAAAGGCTGCTGAAGTCCTGTCTTAGTGGGCTTCCTTTGATCCACACTGTGCTTAAAAAGCACAACTTAGGTCCTTTAAAGCTGGTTAAATCGATCTCATGGCTTACTCTTCCACTGTTCACAAACGCTAACCTAATACAACTTATAAACAGGTCACATACAGATTCCACCTGATTATAGGTTGTAAACATCAACTTACTGAAAAAGATTTCACTATTATACTAGTTCCAGAGCATAAACAGTTAACAATACAAGTGACTTCAAGACATTCAAGGATACTGTCAAGGTTATGTCCAAACAATTTCACAAACAAAACCAAGAAATGTCAGCCTCCCCCATTCCTTCAATCTTTATTATATGAATAAAAGGACTTGAGACAATTTAGCTCAATTTTAATGTTTCCTAAGCATTTTGACCAGGTACCCAGGTTTAAGCTATGAACATTGACAGTGTCCATTTATATAACCACACTTTTAGTTATGAAGGATGTTACCATTTTCTAACATGAGCCTATTTTCTACACTGCTTATTCACATATGCCCATTAACAAATGGAATGTTGTGTGTTACATTTGATTTGTGAGTGTGTTCTGGAAAAACTGTAGTATTTGTGAAGACCAAAGTTCCATGCTAGCATTGCATGCATTCAAATATTAATAATGCACAGAGGCACAGAATTAGAGCAACAAGAGAGCATATTCAAACACTAGCACGCCCCATTCCCCTTTTTATTGCTTCTTTAGCTTATACTTTAAAAACCAAGTAAAAATTTGAATTCAACGTTCAACTGCCAAAGAAAGTAACAGCAGGACACATATTCAGGGCTTGAGTGAAATTGTTAAGCACTAGCTGGCGCAAAAGTAGACATTTTTTCATATAATATGACCTTAATATCTAAAACCCTTCTCACCAGAATCTCCTAAACAAATTGTAACCCACACCATTGTGTTTTAGGATGAGATATATACAAAGAATAACCGTGTGTTCTTTGGGGATTTAAGCACTCAAAACTATCTGAATTTGAGTTCAGATCTTTGGGAAGTGAGGTGCTTGCACCAAAGCAACTGTGCTACATTTTCTGCTTTGTTTGGACAATGACACCTTACTATCCTTGGTTTCATCATCCAGCAAAACGAATAGGGTATAAACAGGAAAGCATGCCAGTCAGTCAGGGGTTCAAATGAGTGACTTTTATTCCTTTGCTCTGAGGAGTTGTGTGTGGGAGGGAACGTAACCAAGGAAAGTGACTACTAGACCAATGGGCTTTGAGACCTTAAATTTGAAAAGCAGAACAAACCAGGTACCCACCAGCTTACTCAGACACGGCAGACTTGGTGGTTCTGTGTTAAAAGCAGACTGCTACACTAGATGAAATACATCTACCACCATTGGTAAGTGGAGGACAGTATAACTCTTTGTATCCCAATCTATTGGCAGCAGCTTCGATGTGATCAAGGTAAATGTGGAATGGAGATGTTCTTAACATGGCTAGGACTCAATAAATCTAACACACTAAAATCATGATTACATTTTGAAAGAAAATGCACAAAAACCAAACAGGAACTTTTGAGATCTTTTTCATTTGAAGGTAATCTTAATGCTATTAAATTCACAAATGTGCTATTTTTTATTACCCAATCCTAATTATCTAAAACATACATTGCAAACATACAAATATCTATTCTCTCCACATGTCAGTGCCATTCATCATGGTTTTGGAAATGGGGAGAATAGATTCCCCTTAAGTTGCGATTCAGTAGGTGTTTCTTTACAGTTAACTTTAGCAAATTTCATACAAAATAGTGATTAACAATGATCTTCTTTACTTGTTAACTCACAAGGAAACACCTTCGAAACTGCATTTTTGTTAAAGTTTCTGTACTAAAATGTAGAAAAACTGAACTTCACAAATATTGAAAAGTTAAAAATTCCTTAATTTTTTATTCCTGGTACCACTACCACAATTTACAGGGCAATATACCTGATGTAATGAAAAGAAAAAGAAAAAGACAAAGCTACAACAGATAAAAGACCTCAGGAATGTACATCTAATTGACACTACATTGCATTAATCAATAGCTGCACTTTTTGCAAACTGTGGCTATGACAGTCCTGAACAAGAAGGGTTTCCTGTTTAAGCTGCAGTAACTTTTCTGACTATGGATCATCGTTCCTTCTGTGGCAGATTTTTACAGTTCCTCTAATGCATTTGGGACGACTGTCTCAAAGTAACCTGCAGCTTTCCTGACAACTCCTCGCTCTCTCTCCTGCTAAGAACTGTAGCCTGTTGAATAATACAGGATAAAAAAATTATTACACTCAGTGAATAGTACCATATATTCTTTTATCATGATTTTTAAAAATGTAAAGATACCTACCCTTTTCTGTTTTTTTAAAACCTTCTGCTACCATATCCACCACTTCCACCACCAGATCCATAGCCACCTGGAAATGACACATACAGTTAGTTCCAAATACACATATGTTAACCAAGATGGCTCTGAAGAATTTTGATTAAAAAAGACTTACCACCATAGGGACTGCCTGAGCTTCTTCCACCAAAACTGCCCCCCCTTCATGGGTCCATAATTTGATTGCTGTTGTCCACTATAGTTTCCAAAGTCATTGTAGTTCCCACCACCACCATAGTTACCTGAAATCAACGATTTTATTTGTAGTTTACCAAAATAATACAATCATGGAAGCAAGTATAATTATTTTCATGCAAGCATTAGCTGCAATTTTAGGTACTAAACATTTCAGAGTTTAACGATCTAATAAACAGGTTAGTTAAAGGGGGGGACTCTAAGTGGAAAATATCTAGAAAATGCATTTCTAACAAGCTTATCCAATTTCAGCATATCTGAAAAACACATTTTCTTTGGTGTTGTATCGTAAGTACACATTCCTTCTATATCATTTAGATCAAAATAGTCAGTATTTAGCCGGGCGGTGGTGGCGCACACCTTTAATCCCAGCACTTGGGAGGCAGAGGCAGGTGGATCTTTGCGAGTTCGAGACCAGCCTGGTCTACAAAGTGAGTCCAGGACAGCTAGAGCTGTTAAACAGAGAAACCCTGTCTCGAAAAACCAAAAAAAAAAAAAAAAACCAAAAAAAAAAAAAAAATTGTCAGTATTTAATGTGATTCTGATGCAATGCTTTTAGAGCAGCAACAGAATATCACCCACTCACATTTATTAATTAGGTTCAACAGTTTCTCTTCTATGTTACATGCAATTGTGTGTAGTCCTTGGTACAATGTTGGTATATAACAAATATATATTAATACCTAATATAGTAACACCCAAAGTATTCAAAGAGCTAATGACACTAATTCATCTAGTAATTTAAGTATTCAATTTGTACATCCCATTCACCTAGTTTAAAACTTAAGAGTTCAGGAAAAACTCAGCAATAAGGCAGATTTTAAGACTTCCCTTGTGATTTACTAACCAGTAAATGTCTGTTTCATTATACTTAGTAAAACATTATGAAACTGTGATTATGCTTAACAGCATTGAAATCTTTCACTAGAAACCTTTATTTTTCTTCTATAACATTCAGACTAAGCCGGGCGGTGGTGGCGCACGCCTTTAATCCCAGCACTTGGGAGGCAGAGGCAGGCGGATCTTTGTGAGTTCGAGGCCAGCCTGGTCTACAAAGTGAGTCCAGGACAGCCAAGGATACACAGAGAAACCCTGTCTCGAAAAACCAAAAAAAAAAAAAAAAAACAAAAACATTCAGACTAATCTGTAATTGAAGATCCCCCTCTGCATAGCCACCTTTAGAATGGTTTTCTAAGTGTGAGTGAAATGTATGCAGTATCCATTTTTTCTCACAACTTAAAAATGGAAATCGCCAGTGAGGTTAAGTTGTACATTTTATAGAGATGTGCTGTATTTCAATATGGCTGCTAGCACTTAAAACCTTTCCCCCCAATTTATCCTTTAAACATTTGAGTACTGCAGAGAATTTTAAATTAAAAGCTGGTTTGCACTTAAGACACCTGTAACTTACCTCCACCAAAATTTCCTCCTTCATTGTAACCATCATATCCTCCTCCTCCACCACCATAGCCACCACCTTGGTTTCCGTATCCTGGTCCACCACCCCCATAGCCTCCTCTACTACTGTAACCAGGACCACCACCATAGTTGCCACCTAAAAAGAAATCCACACAGAAACAAATTATCAGAGGACCCAAGTATTTCTTCTGGCTTTATACAGCACTGTATCTGGCACAAACCACTGAACTAAATATTCTAAAATGTAGTCACAGAACACACAGGAAAAATCTTTGTCTTTGGAGATGGGAGTTTCTCTGTGTGTATCCTTGGATGTTCTGGACTCAATCTGTAGATCAGGGTGGCTTGAAACTCAGAGATCCACCTGCCTCTGCCTCCCTCCTGAGTGCTGGGATTAACGGCTTGAGGCACCACACCCTGCCATTACAGACAGCTGTGAACTGCCATGTGAGAGCTAGGATTTGAACCTGGTCCTTTGGAAGAGCAGCCAGTATTCTTAATAATTTCAGTCATCTCTCCAGACCCCTCATTGGTAAAATTTTAATGTTTTTGTTTCTTCAAACTAGAAGTCAATTTTCACTAGGGAAAATATAGCCTCACACAAAGCAATTTTAGCTCTACTACAGGTATACTACATTTTACTGACCAATGACGACTTGTTAATATTTTACTTCCATCCTTGGGAAGAGGTTTGCTCTTCTGTGGTCCTAGTTAGGAACTACGTTTTATCACCCTACACTCATGTATGTGTATGTGTGTATATATATTTACTAAACTGTATTCTACAAAAAAATGCTACCAATGTGTAACACTTTTAATGATTGTTGAAATCAAAACATGTCATCTATCACATTTGTTAAGTCCTACCACCTATCATTTGAGGCCATATGTGATTTCCAGCAATTCAGAAACTAAAAGATAAAAATCTGACATTTGAGGACTTACCGTCACCTCCAAATCCATTATATCCACCGTCACCACCTCCATAACTACCTCTGCTGCCACCACCTCCACCACCATAGCCTCCTGAGGAAAAGCAAGATTTGAATTAAAATTACATCTTCAACTTGCTAGGAAATCTATGATGAACTAGCACTTACTTATAGTAAGCACACCTTACCTCTTCCACCAAAGTTTCCACCACGACCAAAGTTACCTCCACCACCTCCAAAGTTTCCTCCACGACCCATAAAGTTGCCAGATCCACCTCCACGACCTGTAACACAGGATGAAGTAAAAATTTCAGAATCTTCCAACCACTGTTCAAGTCTACAATGTATGTGTATCTGATCCTACTCACCCCTCTGTGATCCAGCAGACTGCATCTCTTGTTTAGAAAGGGCCTTTTTCACTTCACAATTATGCCCATTAATAGTGTGGTATTTCTGAACTGAAGTTTTTAAAGTAAAAAGCAAAAGTAAAGTTATTTTTTATTTGGAAAAATTACATTAAAGTGAAATGCTTGGTCACTATGCAATCAATTAAAATACTGTTATAATGATAAAAACTGAGAAGGGAATGAGGGAGTATTTTAGAAGTAAATATTTTGTGATCTAGATTAATGGTTCTCAACCTATAGGATATCACATCAGATATCCTGCATTATCAGATTTATTTAATTTTTAACAGTAGCAAAACTAGTTGAGTGGCAATGACAATAATTTTATGGTTGGGGGGTCACTACAATATAGGAAACTATTAAAGTGCCTCAGCATTAGGAAGGTTGAGAACCACTGACTTAAATATCTGTGAAAACTAAAAGTATAACCTTTCAAAAATTATGAGCAAGTTAAGTGAATTCAGCTGAAGACAAAGAATTATTTATTTTGCAATAAATTGTTACTTACCAACAATTTTATCAACTGTGTCATGATCATCAAAAGTTACAAAAGCAAATCCTCTCTTTTTTCCACTCTGCCTGTCTTCCATAACTTCTATGGTTTCAATCTTGCCATACTTTTCAAAGTAGTCTCTCAGATTATATTCTTCTGTATCTTCTTTAATACCACCAACAAAAATTTTCTTCACCGTTAAATGGGCACCAGGCTTTACAGAATCCTGCAAACAAAATAATTTTAAGTCAAAAAAACCAAACTGACACAGTTCCATGCATTATACAACATGTTATTAAAATACCTCTCTAGAAACGGCTCTCTTTGGTTCCACCACACGCCCATCAACCTTGTGTGGTCGAGCACACATTGCTGCATCCACCTCTTCAACACAAGAGTAGGTCACAAAACCAAAGCCCCTGGAACGTTTTGTTTGGGGATCTCTCATTACCTACAAAATACACAATTCAAAGTTTTACATAATGTTATAGGTCCCTATCCCTTCCTAAGGGCTTCCTTACCCCAGACTCACCACACAGTCTGTAAGTGTGCCCCATTTCTCAAAGTGTTCTCTTAAGCTATCGTCTGTGGTTTCAAAGCTCAGACCACCAATAAACAGCTTCCTCAGCTGTTCTGGTTCCTTTGGATCATGGCCCTGAGAAAAAAAGATCAATATACTTTTTTTCTTGGAACACAAACTAAGTTATAAGTCTTAAAACCTGTAACATCAACACTCTATCCAATTTAAAAAATATGCTCTCTGCTGAGCATGATAGTACACACCAGTTAACGTCAGCTTTTGGGAGGAGACTAGGCTAGACTACATATCCAGTTCAAGGCTAGTGAGTGGGTTGTCTTAAAAAGATATAAAATATAATGGCATCCAAGGTCATTTTAAACCTTAACTAAACTGAATCCCCAAAACAATCCCAGCATTAAAAAAATCAAAAAACTAATTTTGTAAAAGCGGCAACTGAAAGTCTATAGGGTACTTCAGACCTTTTTTTAATAAGTCAAGGGGGAGAAAAAAAACCCGAAGACAGCATTATTCAACACATGCATGCCATTTCCACTATCCTCAGTCTGTAACACCAACGAACCCATAATTTAAAAACACGGTCTATGAAATACAACTTAAAAGTTTAGAGTGGCAAATTGATAGAAGTTCCGATTTCCGTCTAATCAGTTGTTAAAAAGACATTACTAAGCAAAAGAGGCATATTCCACAAAGAACCAAACACAGCCAAGACAAAACAATCCCGTAATACTTTGGGGGGACAAAAGGTGGGTAGTGGGTTGAGGCAGGTTCTCAAGGACAGGCTAAGCTAGTCTGGAACTCGAGGCACTCCCTATCCAGTCTTTCAAGGCTAGGTGAACAGGTGTGCAAGCACCAATCACACCTGGTTCCGCTACTCAGCTCTCTAATCAATTTAACTTGGCGGCGTATACCCATTTCCGTCACATAGCTAATGATTCTGAATGCGGCTCTTACATTCACAAGTACATCATTTGAATTTACAAGGTATAACATATACTGTCTGACCAGAAGAACTAGGCACAAAACTGTAACTGAGACCTGAAATATAAATATCCAGCCTGAGGTTTTCGTTTTGAAGGTTTTCCATTCAAGTGAACCGCTTCTCAATGAGCGCATGACAATTCAGCACAAATCCTTACACGGGGCTCACATTTACATTTAAAATCGTTTTCAATCTTCTAGAAATAAGGTGTTAAAGCATTCAATATGAAGACTGCCAGAAACAAGTTAAATGATCAACTGCCCAAAACATTAATTCACTTAGTTCCATTTATTCAAGCCTCGGATAAACGCATTTGGCAATACACAAAAACAGCATCCCCCGTACGCACAAAATTCTAGTAATCATGAAAATTTCGACTGTGGTCGCAGTTCTCTAAAACCAAAATCCAGGAAACGATGACCGGGACCAATCCAAGTATAAGACAAATTAGATCAAAGTATTGAGCTCCAAATAAACACTTATCTACACCCAAATCCTGAAACAGTTAATACTTCAACCACAGGACGCTGGGAATTCTTTCAGTCCAAATACGTGAGCACAAGTAGCGGGTTAGGAAGCGCCTTAAAGCAGCAAGCTTTTTCAGTAATTATTCCCGAATGGGCGCTGAGAAAATCCGGCCGATGGATTGCGCGGATTGTCATCACCGAGGCCCGCCAAGGCCCAGTTACGCGCCTGCAGCACCCCAGCGGAAAGCACCGCGCCCCGAGCCTCGAGGCCATCTGCGGCATTTTCTGCCGGGCCGCCTCCCGCCGTCCCCTCCAATCCCGCGCACTCCTTCTTGGCGGCGTAGCAAGGCGGCGGCCATTGCGGGCCAATGCGCCATTTCGTAACGCGGCAGCGGATCAATGTCAATGTGGCCGCCGCCCGCCCGCCTGCTCGCTCGCCCGGATGTGCTCCTCCCCTCCCCCACCGCCTTCTCCCAACCGCTGCCGCGGAGGCCCGCCATGCCGCCCGAGGCCTCGCCAGTCAGGCCGCGCAACCCGCGGGCTCCTCGCCGGGTCGCGGACCCCCTCCCCGGCCGCGCCGCGTCTTCGAGGGCTGCTGGTGCGGCCGACCGAGAGGGCCAGGCCGGCGGAAGGCCTCCATGAGGCCTCCCGGCCCGCTCCCCTCCCCCTCCCACCGCCCTCAGCGCAGAGCGCGGGACTATCGTCTCGGTTCCCCCCCGGCCTCCCCACTCCCATCGAGCCAAAGCCCCCCCATGCCGGCAACTACCCAGCAACCCCCCGCTCTCCCCCTAATACCTCCTCCCCCCGGCGGCGGCGGCGACGGCCGGAGTCAGGCTGGGGGCGACCGGGCGGCGGTTTTACCTCCATTTTGAGACCGGACTCGCCTCTTCCAACTCGAGTTCAATATGGGACCGAGAGGAAGAGGCAGGACTAGTAGTCACGTGACGCGCCATCCGCGCGCTGCCCGCCCATCGAGGGCGGAGCCGCGCCGAAGCGGAGCGCGACTGGAGGAGCGGGTTGGCGGGCCGAGAGCGGAGGGCGGGGATTGGACGGGCAGCGGGAGCGCGCGCGCCCCACCAACTTCCAACGCAGCGCCGCCCTCGCCGCGGTTCGCGCCGGGCAGCTGCGGTGACGTCAGCTGCAGCTCGGCCAATGGCGAGAGCCCACGTTGGGAGAAAGCCGCGTGACCGCTTGTCCGCCTAGAGAAAGGCCTTTCCCTTTCTTCTGGCGCCTGCCACCCCTCCCCCGTGCGCGCTCCTCGGTCTCCATTTCTGAGTTCGCCCTATTCTAGGGCCTGAGGGGTAGAGATAGCCACGATTTCCTACCTTGCAACTTAAGGTTGCATAAAAGCCGGTTGACCCCTTCTCCTCCCTCGCGGGTGTCTCAGTGTCGGAGCCGATGTGTGAAAATTTTGCCTGCGCCTTCTTCTTGGGAGACCCACGCTGCAAGTCCTGTGACTCTGAGGTCCCTGAGTCGTCCACGTGCTGGGCCGCAAAACGCGGTTCATTTAATAAGATTTTCCCCTTAAGCGCCTCGCACATTTAAAGAAAGAGGACTTGATCGAAATGAGAGGAGTAGCAGAATCTTTTGTTTAGGATACAGAATTCAGAGAATGGAGCGATTTCCAAAGTTTTTAAAAGGCTTTGTGGCCAGATAGGCTACCTGTTGGCTAGTGATTTTAATCTTATTTAATGTGGTCATCTGTTTCAAGTTTCATTGTGCAGCGTATGAACGAAATAAGTCGAATCATTTTTCGGGATTTGAAATCATTTGGACTTTAATTTCTCAAACAAAAGTGAATATAGGATTATGTTCCTGACAACCATAAATTAACAGTCTGTGGGTTTGCTGGGCGTGGTATGGCACACCTCTTGCTTGCACTCTGAAGGTAGAGGCTGGTGGGTCTCTGACCTGATACAGTTCCAGGGAGCCAGTGCTATATAGTGAGACCGACCCTATCTCAAAGAAAAATATATCGGGACTGGAAAGATGGTTCAGCGGTTAAGAGCACTGACTGGCCTTCCAAAAGATGGGGTTCAAATCCCAGCACCCACATGGCATGTCTGTAATTGCCAGGCGTGGTGTTGCACGCCTTTAATCCCAGCACTCGGGAGGCAGAAACAGGAGGATCTTTGAGTTCAAGGCCAGCCTGGACAACAAAGTGAGCCCAGGTCAGACAAGGATACACAGAGAAACCGTGTCTCAAAAAACAAAACTCTCGAGAGACAGAGAGGCTTGAGGCCTTGGCCTGGATCCTCATCTCAAACTGGGCAAGATGACACATCTAATCCTACCGCTTGCAGGGTTAAGGTGGGAGGTTCAAAAAAAATCAGGACAGCCAGGTGTGGTGTCTCAGGTTTTTTGTTTTGTTTTGGTTTTGGTTTTTCCATACAGGGTTTCTTTCTCTGTGTTACAGAGCCCTGGCTGTCCTGGGCTCACTTTGTAGACCAGGCTGGCCTCAAATTCACAAAGATCCGCCTGCCTCTGCACCTGGGGAGCTGGGAATAAAGGCATAAACCACCCTGACCAGCTGTGTCTCAGGCTTTTAATCCCAGCAATTAGGAGGCAGATGCAGAAGGATCTCCGAGTTCCAAGCCAGCCTGGCTCATGTAGCTCCAGGACACATAGCTCGGCATGGAGATCTTCTCTCTAAAAGGAAAAAGTTCAAGGACATTCACAGATACAAGGCAGGTATGAGGCCACCCGAGCTACACACAATACCCTGGTTCTACTTTGCTTTCTGTTGATGTAATAAACACTATGGGCAAAAGAAACCTAGAAGAGGAAAGGGTTTAATTCATTTTATACTTCCAGGTCATGGTCCATCATTGAGGGAAATCAAGGCAGGAACTGAAGCAGAAACCATAGCCGAGCTTTGGTTTACAGGCTTGCTCTCTGGCTCATGCTCAGCTAGCTTTCTTGGTTTAATCTTTGGTTTTTCGAGATGGTTTCTCTATGTAGTGTCCTGTAACTCACTCTGTAGACCAAGGTGACATCAAACTCAAATATTCACCCACCTCTTCATCCAGAGTGCTGGAATTAAAGTCCAGTGCCACCACCGCCAGACGTAGCTCACCTTGTACAGCCCAGGTTCACAGCGCTCCCTCATCAACTATCAATCAAGATAATTCCTAGGGGCTGGAGAGATGGCTCGCTCAGTGGTTGAGAGTACTGACTCTGCTTCCAGATGTCCTGGGTTCAGTTCCCAGCACCCACATGGCAGCAGAGAGCTCCCTCAACTCCAGTACTGACATCCTCACACAGACATTCACGCAGGCAAAACAACCATGTACATAAAATAAAAATACATTTTAAAGCTTGTCTCGGTGGCCCATGCCTTTAATCCTAGCACTTTGGAGGCAGAGGTAGGTGGATCTCTCTGAGTTTGGGGCCAGCCTGGCGAGTCCAGGACAGTTAGGGCTGTTACACAGCAAAACCTTGTCTCGAAAAACCAAAAAATTAATTAATTTTAAAAAATAGGCCGGGTGTGGTGGCACATGCCTTTAATCCCAGCACTCGGGAGGCAGAGGCAGGTGGATCTCTGTGAGTTCGAGGCCAGCCTGATCTACAAAGTGAGTCCAGGACGGCCAGAGCTGTTATACAGAGAAACCCTGTCTCAAAAAACCAAAAATAATAATAATAATAATAATAATAATAATAATAATATAATTCCTCAAACATGACCACAAGCTGATCTGATCAAAGTAATTATGCTCTCTTTCTAGGTAATACTAGCTTCTATCAAGTTGATAACAAAACCTAACCAATATACCCTATCTCAGAAAGTTAAAAACAAACAAAAACTCTATAATATTTGTATTAACAAGTAGGGAGTAAGGCTGGAGTTTAGAAAATTGATATGAAGAGGGTAAAAAATTCTTGGCCCTTAGTATTGTCCATAAAGGATAGACATTATATTTGGGAAACAGGAACAAATACTGTTGGCTAGAAACTAGTTACTAAGCCTTATTGTAAGTGGGCTGAAATAACTAACCTCTTCTTTTAACTCTGTTTCTATTACAACAAACAGATTTATATTCCGCTTTTCAGTTTCTCCCGAGAGCCATCAACAGACGTGAAACATTAGAACCAGGTTTCTTTTTTTTTTCTTTATTTTTTATTTCTTCAAGTTACATCTCAATCCCAGTCCCCTCCCTATTCCCCCCTCCAGTCCCACCCTCCCACCCAGAACCAGGTTTCTAATGTCAGGTTTATGCTAGGGTTCTGTAAGCCTGATTGCTGTGGAGTTCTCCTAATATCTGACCAGTTCTGACTTAACAGGAAGGTCAATGTTTTTTTTTTTTTTTTTGACCCAGGGTTTCTCTGTGTATGTAGCCCTGGCTGTCCTGGACTCACTTTGTAGACCAGGCTGGCCTCGAACTCACAGAGATCCATCTGTCTCTGCCTCCCGAGTGCTGGGATTAAATGTGTGCGCTACCATGCCCGACTCTGTATTAATATTTCTACATTGAGCTGGACATAGCAGCAGCACACCTGTAATCCCAGGACCTGTTTGGCAAAGATAGGGGGGATCTTTGATAGAAATTCAAGGTCATCTCTGGGTACATACTGAGTTCAAGGCCAGCCTATGCTACATGAGACTCTGCCCATAAAAGATTTAAATTAAATTCATATTGAAACTCTAACTTTCAGAATTTACTTGCACTGACAACAAACAATCCAAATACTATTAAAAGGGCACTGTCAAAGATGGGCCATGCGGGCCAGGCGTGGTGGCACTCACCTTTAATCCCAGCACTCGGGAGGCAGAGGCAGGCAGATATCAGTGAGTTCAAGGCCAGCCTGGTCTACAAAGTGAGTCCAGAACAGCCAGGGCTACATACACAGAGAAACCCTGTCTTGAAAAAAAAAAAAATGGGCCACGCCTTTAATCCCAGCATTTCAGAGGCAGAGGCAGGTAGATCTCTGAGTTTGAGGCCCACCTGGTCTACAAAGCTAGTCCAGGACAGCCAGGGCTCTGTTACACAGAGAAACTCTTTTTCTTTTTTTTTTTTTTTTTTCAGGTTTTCCATCGGTGAGGGCAAGAGAGCCAAGAGGAACTCTCTGGTTTATATAAAGTGTAATCTTGTGGTCTTTTTGGGGGAATCATGGACTCATGAGCTCTCTCATAAGTAGCCATCCTGTGGCTTCTTGAGGCAACCAACATCATCCACAGCTTGTGCAGTTTCTTAGCCACACCCCTTTAATAAAGCATGTGGTGTTTCTCATGCTCTGTTTCTCAGAGTTGTGGCCTCAACTGGGCTCCACCCATCTCGGTCCCAAGTCCAAGCAACATCAAGCTCCTCCTTTATGTGCTGCCAGGTGCCAGGCTGATCTGCATATTAATACACTTACTAGCCAAGTGCAGTGGCACACGCCTTTAATCCCAGCACTCAGGGAGGCAGAGGCTGGCGGATCTCTGTGAGTTCAAGGCCAGCCTGGTCTCCAAAGTGAGTCCAGTACAGCAAGAGATACACAGAGAAATCCTGTCTCAAAAAACCTAAAAAAGCCGGGCGGTGGTGGCGCACGCCTTTAATCCCAGCACTTGGGAGGCAGAGGCAGGCGGATCTTTGTGAGTTCGAGGCCAGCCTGGTCTACAAAGCGAGTCCAGGACAGCCAGAGATATTCAGAGAAACCCTGTCTCGAAAAACCAAAAAAAAAAAAAACCTAAAAAAAAAAAAAAACTTATTAATACACTAAAGAGAACTAACTCCTACCACAGGGCCCCATGACACCAAAGTTGCGTTGGGATCCAGCTTGCTTTCCTCCCCATCCCTGGAATGTTAAGCTATTCATTCAGATGTCTACATGTGTAGACATAGCCTCTCTCCTCTCTGCCATCTACTGATGCACATGTGACACAGCAGCCACATCTGCAATGCCTCTAAGGGGCAGACCAAGGCAGGCTTTTTATAAGAACCATATCCAGGTAACAACCAGGAAACCAGGTCTAGGAAACCAACCGAATCCAGGTAACAGTCGTGTGACCAGGTGTAGGAAACAAGGGGATGGCGGCATTACATCATTTTGACCAGCCAGATAAAGCATTTCTAACTGACCTTTAATTTGATTGGTCCCAAGAGGAGCTACAGTTGGGGACTCTTCAGAGTGTCAAGGTAACAAAGTAACAAAGTATGAGTAATTTCATCTTATAACTAACATGGAGACTGAAGACAGAAAAGACAGCAGTTATGCTAAAGAAACAGGCCCCAACAATAAGCCTCGAACTGTCAGCTAAATAAATCCTTTCTCACCTAAGTGGCTAATGTCAGTCAGCATATTTTATCACAGCAACAGAAACCAACCTAAGACACAGCCTAACTGTCACCTAAGACTGGAGTAAGATAGTGTTCACTTGGTTTACATTTTCATTTTAATTTGTGCTACCCAGAATCCAAGTGTTTGTATATAGAATGGGTATTATGGGTGTGGTTTCTGCTACAACAGACTTTGAGCTGATTCTCTGACTTTTGTCACCAGCAAAGCATTTAATACTAAATTTGATATTAAATGTAGCATTGGCTGTCTCCCAAGTGCTTAGATTAAGGTGTTCGCTATCACTGCTTAGCTGAAATTTTCTTTTGTAGAAAAACCTTACTTTTTATGTTTATTCTTCATGTTATTTGATAACAAAGATTTGTTTCTACAATATAGTCATTAAGTATTGAACTGCTGGGCTGGAGAGATGGCTCAGTGGTTAAGAGCACTGGCTGTTCTTCCAAAGAGCCCGGTACAAATCCCAGCAACCACATGGCAGTTCACAACTGTCTGTAATTGCCGGGCATGGTGGTGCACGCCTTTAATCCCAGCACTTGGTAGGCAGAGGCAGGCAGATCTGAGTTCAAGGCCAGCCTGGTCTACAAAGTGAGTCCAGGACAGTCAAGGATACACAGAGAAACCCTGTCTCCAAAAAAAAAAAAAAAAAAAGAAAGAAATGCTGTCATGAATAAGGTATCTCAGTTATTAGAAATATGTGCTGAGGCTGGAGAGATGGCTCAGTATTTAAGAGCACTGTCTGTTCTTCCATAGGGCTGGAGTTCAAATCCCAGCACCCACATGCCAGTTCACAGCTGTCTGTAATTGCAGGGTGTGGTGGCGCATGCCTTTAATCCCAGCCCTTGGGAGGCAGAAGCGGGAGGATCCCTGGACAATCACAGCCTACTCTACATAGTGAGTTCCAGGACAGCTAGGGCTACATAGAGAGGCCCTGATTCAAAAAACAAAAACCGCCGGGCGGTGGTGGCGCACGCCTTTAATCCCAGCACTTGGGAGGCAGAGGCAGGCGGATCTTTGCGAGTTCAAGGCCAGCCTGGTCTACAAAGTGAGTCCAGCACAGCCAGGGCTACACAGAGAAACCTTGTCTCGAAAAACCAAAAAAAAAAAAAAAAAAAAAAATTAAAAAAAAAAAATTAAAAAAATCAAAAAACAAAAACCAAACAAACAAAAAACCCAAAACAACAAAAACTAAATCACACCAAATCAAATCAATCAAAAACAAACAGCAAATGAAAAGGAATATGTGTTGAAAGCTTCAAGCTAAACTCTGTTCCAAACACTTGAGTCTTGTTCATATTTTCATGACCACACAGCTTTCACCAGTGAACGGAGCTTTTTAGGACAGCGGTGGAAAGGAGAGCAACTAGGCTATTTCTAGGTGCCAAGAATGTCACATTCTTTCCGAGACATTTTTTATATGATAGTAGGAGCTAAGAGGATGGGTGACATTAAAGTATTCCTTACTGTGTGGAACAAAGACTGTTTCTAGAAACTTTCAAAAGGTCAAATTCCTACAAGTGAAATATATTTTAAAAATATAACTAAAATTAAACATGTTTCTTGTGCCTTTGAGAACTTGTTTGTCTGTAGTTGAGTGATTCTCTGAGCAACTAAGGCAGCCATCTTCCTTCCTGGAGTTCTGTCAATTCCAGCGTTAGGTTCTGTACTGTTTCCTGTGTTGTGAGTTTGAATTTCTAAGCAACAAAGATAACAAAGTAGGAACAGTGTGGTTTCCTATTTCCACTGCTATTTAAAAGATAGATGTGGGTGGAGACTTAGATAAAGAGCCCCACCCCTTGTCAAAAAGTGTTTCATGCATTGTCTAAATTAATCCTTTTGTTGACTGTTGGTAGGTTTATTATTTCCATGGAAGATATAAAGTTACCATGAGTCAGAGAAGCTAAGTAATCGTTTATAATCATATAGCTAATAAAAGACTGGAAGTGAATTCAAGGTCAAGTTAGGAACAGAGAGAGCATGAGATGGACTGGTTCACTCTGTAACAGCTCTCCTGCTCTTGACCCTGCTGTACTGAAGAGCTATAGAGGCATCCTTGCTTTGTGCAGGGTGAAGATGATGTTACCAAGTAGAAGCTTTGCTTTTCTTAAATGACAGCCATAAGTGACACAAAAGACTTGAGGAAGATGCCATAAGAAAGGTAAGTTTCTAGGCTAGGTAACACACACCTTTAATTTTAGTGGTCAGGAGACTAAGGTGGGAGAGCCCTGAGTCAAAGGCTAGTCTGGGCTACGTGGTAAGATCTTATACCCAGAAAAAAATATTAAGGCATAATATTGAATCCCCTTTTTACTTTTAATTTTTATTAATTTTATTTTTAGAAATATTTAATTATCTAATTAATTTTTGGTTTTTTTGAGACAGGGTTTCTCTGTGTAATAGCCCAGGCTGTCTTAGAGTCAATTTGTAGACCAAGCTGGCCTCAAATTCACAGAAATCCACCTGCCTCTGCTTCCCCGGTGCTGGGATTAAATTTATTTTTCTTTAGTTTATATATATGGGTGTTTTGCCTACATTGCCCGTACCGTATGTATGCCTGGTGCCTGCAGAAGCCAGAAGAGGGCATTGGATCCCCTGGAACTAGAGTTATAGTTGTGGACCACCATGTGGGTGTTGGAAATCAAACGGAAGAGCAGTCAGTGCTCTTAACTGAGGAGCCTCTCTCTCCAACCCTTTTTATTTCTTTTTTTTTTTTTTTGGTTTTTCGAGTCAGGGTTTCTCTGTGTAACAGCTCTGGCTGTCCTAGACTCACTTTGTAGACCAGGCTGGCCTCGAACTCACAGATATCCGCCTGCCTCTGCCTCCCAAGTGCTGGGATTAAAGGCGTGCGCCACCACCGCCCGGCCCCTTTTTATTTCTTAAAACTTTATTATTATAGTGTAACAGGGTGTGTGTGTGTCTGTGTGTGATATGTGCTTCTAGGAGTGTCTGTATGCATGCCACAGTGTGTGTGTGGAGGTCAGTGGACAACTTGGTAGAGCCAGGTCTCTCCTCTCAGGTTTGTTTGTTTGGTTGGTTGGTTTTGGTTTTTTTGAGACAGGGATTTCCTGTGTAGCTCTGGCTGTCCTGGAACTCACTCTGTAGACCAGGCTGGCCTCCAACTCACAGAGATCTACCTATCTCTGCCTCCTGAGTGCTGGGATTAAAGGCATGTGCCATCACCAACAGGCTCTCCTGCCAGCTTTATATGGGTTCCAGGGATAGAATTCAGCACAACAAGCTTTTTTATTTCAACCATTTTGTTGGTCTTGAATTACCTCACTTATTAGCAGTTTGGCAGGGAAATTTGCAGTGTTCGGTTGCTATAGGTTGAGAGGCAGAGCCATGCTGCCACTTCCCTGTCTGATGGCCTTAAGCTTTACGGGCAAATGGGTGTTCTTCAGGCCTTTTCTTGATCTTCCTATTTATAGGGTATTTTTTCCCCTCCTTTAGTCCTCAAGCTGGGTTTCAAAGACTGTTTTCCTCCCAAATAGTGTGAAATTTAGATGTTAATTGTGTTTTACTCATCTAATTAGATGTGTGAGTTGAGTCTAAAGTAAGCCACTAGCTACTTCCTCGCAAGAGACAGTGTCTCAGAGAAGAGTGAAATGGTTGGTATAAGTTTGCAATAAAAGCATTATATGGTATCATCTATACCAGTGGAGTGAATTCTTTCTTTTTTTTTTTTTTTTTTTTAAGATTTATTTATTATGTATACAGTGTTCTGTCTGCAGGTGTATCTGCAGGCCAGAAGAGGGCACCAGATTTCATTATGGATGGTTGTGAGCCACCATGTGGTTGCTGGGAATTGAACTCATGACCTCTGGAAGAGCAGCCAGTGCTCTTAACCGCTGAGCCATCTCTCCAGCCCCCGGAGTGAATTCTTTCTGAGGGCTCGCCCTAAGAAAGGAGGTTAATTGAACCTTCCCAGTCTCTCTACCCAGCTCGCTATGTAAGCAAAGCAGGTATTTTGCAGTTTAAAATGAAGCTAGGATTATCTCCTAATCACCTCTTTCCACAGAGTTCTTTTGGGGAAAATTTTTTTAAAGGTTTCGCTGTATAGCCCTGGCTGTCCTGGAACTTACTAGGCAGATCATGCTGGCCTCAAACTCAGAGATTTCTGCCAACTGCTATGGGATCAAAAGCTCAGTTGTGGGCTTTGTTGTTGGTTTTTCTGTTTTGTTTTTCTGAGATGGGGCTTCTCTGTGTAGCCCTGGCTGTTCTGGAACTCACTCTGTAGACCAGGCTGGCCTCGAACTCAGAGCTGCGCCTATGTCTGCCTCTCAAGTACAGGATTAAAGATGTGTGTCACCACTGCTCACCTTCAGCATTTTAAAAAAATCCCATGTAACTGAACTTTTTAATTATTATTGTTTATTTACTAACAATATTCACCTATAACAAATACCAACAATTTCTTAACTATTAATCCTACAAATTTCTACAATCCCTTTAACCTAATCACTAATCCTATTGACAATTATTTTCCTAACCTTTTAGAAGGATACAGTCTCTGGGGCAGGTCCTCAGTCGTCAGGAACACAGTCTTTTTTTTTTTTTTAAACATTTATTTATTTATTATGTATACAGTATTTGCTCTACGTATATGCCCGGGCAGATCTCAATGTAGATGGCTGTGAGCTACCATGTGGTTGCTGGGAATTGAACTCAGGACCTTGGGAAGAACAGCCAGTGCTCTTAACCTCTGAGCCACCTCTCCAGCCCAGGAACACAGTCTTTGTTGTAGATTTTTTTTTTTTTTTTTTTTTTTGGTTTTTCGAGACAGGGTTTCTCTGAATATCTCTGGCTGTCTCTGAATATCTCTGGCTGTCCTGGACTCGCTTTGTAGACCAGGCTGGCCTCGAACTCACAAAGATCCGCCTGCCTCTGCCTCCCAAGTGCTGGGATTAAAGGCGTGCACCACCACCGCCTGGCTTGTTGTAGATTCTTTAACACACTTAGCAGTCCTTTTTCTGGATCTCTCAGATGCAGGTTCGTCAGGGTAAGCTGGTTATTGCAATCTCACCTTAAATAAGGCTTGATGTTTTCTTCTTTTTGGGAGGCCCCATCCCCTTCGCATCAGCAACTCTGCCACTCTACTTCAGAGTCCGTAAAGCCAGGCACAATTTCTTTAGGCCACTGTTTGGACAGATCAAACCCCTCTACGCAAAAGCTGAGCCACAGGGTTTAGTCCTTAGCCTTTTGGTGTCTTGCTCAGGCTTTCTCTGCTCACCAGCTTCTTTCTGCCTCAGGGAGATCTGGCCATCAAATGATGGCCAGCACTTTTTTCAGCAGGACTCTGGGAGCTCTCTCCCATCAGGGGCCTCTTCTTTTTGGGGCTCCATGCACTGTCCTTAAATAGGAGGAACTCTGTTTCAGTTTAATTTGGGCTCCACCCACTTAGCCGCTGAAAACAATGTCAGGCCAGATACTTTGTTTCTTTTTTTTTTTTTGGGGGGGGGGGGTTCAAGACAGGGTTTCTCTGTGTAGCCCTGGCTGTCCTGGACTCACTCTGTAGACCAGGCTGGCCTTGAACTCACAGAGATCCACGTGCCTCTGCCTCCTGAGTGCTGGGATTAAAGGCATGTGCCACATGCCCAGCCATTACAGACAGCTGTGAACTGCCATATGGTGCTGGGATTTGAACCCTGGTCCTTTGGAAGAACAGCCAGTGCTCTTAACCGCTGAGCCAACTCCCCAGCCCCGATACTTTGTTTCTTTAAGTCCATTAAGTCTTTCCTGTGTTCCTGACTTCAACCTTGTTTTTTCAGTCCATTAAGTCTCCTGTTTGTTTCCTGTTTTCACCTGACTTCATCCTTGTTTTTCCACAAGCTGATAAGCTAATCGCTCACAGCCAACTTGATCTTCATGTCCCAAATTAAGAGACTGTATCAGATGCCCCTATATATTTTCTAAATCTAATTTAATTATTCTAACTCCCTACAATCTCATACAGTTCCCATTTTGCTGAGACATTTTATTGTTCAAAATATGTTCTGCATTATCAGCTATTGAGTACCAATTTCTTGACTAGATTTTATAACAAGATGATAAACCAAAAACGCTGTGTAACAAACATGAAATCTTTGCATTTTTTTTTTCAGAATATGTACAGTCCATCACTCCCAAATATCAGTGTGTCACCTAGAGACAACAAGCAGTCCCCACACCACCGTAGAAACTCATGGAAAAAATTAAAAGAGTCCCATTGCTCTCAACTATCTACAGCAAGACTCCCGAATTTTTCTTTTAAATAGTATCGTGGCTCTCAGGTACTCCTAAATTATTCAATCAAATAGCCTGAAACACACCTGTAGAGCCTGAGATGTCCCTTCTCTGTGTCTGTCCTTCCTGAAGTGAGCCGCTGTAATGCAGGTGGACTGAAAAGGTGGATCTCAAATGGAGCTGGAAAAATACAGTCAGCTCTTATGCTTCGAAAGAACAGCTTTTACCCTGAATCAGAAAGAAGATGGAGAACAGAGAAGGCCTCAACAAGGCAGTGGAAAGCCAAGGACTTAACCCCCATGGCACAGCACTTGCCCTGAGGGGTTCAACCAGTTCAGAGGGCTGGTCCCCTTCTGACAGCATCCACAGAGGGGCTGAGACAAACCTACCACATTAGCCTACAGGCAGCTCAGATGCCTAGAGATAAAAAGGCCTCCAACCTCATTTAAAGTGAAGCTGCCACATCAATGCAATAGCTAATTACCCTAAAGGACCTACACCTGATTATTCCTGAAGCAAGACTGTTGACTAAGTGCCCTAAAAGGACCAATGATTGAGGACCTGCCCGAGACTGTATTCTTCTAAAAGGTTAGGGTTAGTTGTTAGGTAGTAAGTGTTTAACTTTGTTATAAGTGACTATAGTTACTAATAAATATATTTGCTATTATAGTTTTGACTTCATGCCACTCCTGTGTACATGACCCCCTTAAATACTTGAAAGGACTCCTCCTGGTGGGACCTGAGCAGGAGAAAGAAAGAGGTGGGAGCAGCCTGTGAACAGCAGCCTTCTCTTATACCCATGCCCTGCAAATATCACCTGTTTCCCCATCTGATTCCCAAAGGGATGAGCCTACAGTGGGAAGTTGTCAGTGAGCAGAGAAATTAGAATAAGTTGCTCTCTCTGTCTCTCTCTCTATCTCTTTTTTTCCCCCAGAGAGGGTTTCTCTGTGTAGCCCTGGCTGTCCTGGACTCACTCTGTAGACCAGGCTGCCCTTGAACTCACAGAGATCCACCTGCCTCTGCCTCCTGAGTGCTGGGATTAAAGGTTTGCCCCACCATGCCCGGCAATTAAAGACAGCTGTGAACTGCCATGTGGGTGCTGATATTTGAACCTGGGTCCTTTGGAAGAACATCCAATGCTCTTAACCTCTGAGCTATCTCTCCAGCCCCCATAAGTTGCTTTCTTCTAGAGGTTGCTTCTTTGGTTTTGTCAGGGTCTCATAGAGCAGCCTGGTCTTGAACTTAGAGCAGAGGATAACCTTGGATTCTTTTTTTTTTTTTTGGCTTTTCAAGACAAGGTTTCTCTATGTAACCCTGGCTGTCCTGGAACTCATTCGGTAGAGCAGGCTGGCCTTGAACTCAGAGATTTGCCTGCCTCTGGCTCCCAAGTGCTGGGATTCAAGGTGTGTGCCCACGGCCAGCTCATCAGGGGCATTTTACCAAGTGCACTCCTTTAAACTTCCTAGGCCCTAGGGCTGCCTGCTCTGACTTGGACTTCACCACGGTTGACTGACTGCTTTGGGGCCACGGTTCTGCTGCCTAGGGCTGACAAGTTCCTGTCCAGGATGGTGGCTTTTCTTGGCTGCGGCTTTAACAGTCATGTGTTTGGCATGCCTGGCTTTTGATGAAACATTACATCAAAGAGCAAGGTATCCAGTTTCACAGACGATTGCCTAAGTCTTTGGATGATGCAATGCAGAGTACTAGGGTGTTAGCTACATCCAGAATGAACTCTGACCAACAGAAACAGGATTCATAGGGAATGTGACTTTTCCTTCATCAGTTTCCCCCCCTCATTAACTCAGTGCCCAATGGCGGCTTTTCATGTTAGTGAAGATGTTTCCCAGCCTTGCCACTTCCCATTTTCCCTCTTGCCCTCCCTCTTTCTCTGCTTTCTTTAAACAAAATCCATCCATCTATCTGTCTGTCTGTCTATTATCATCTATCTACCTATCTGTATTTACGTTAAATCAAATATACATTCGTATGTCAGTGTGAGTATATGCTGTGTGTGGGGGTCTGGTGGAGGTCAGAGGTGTAGGATCCTGTGGAGCTGGAGTTGCAGGCAGTTGTGAGCTGCCTGACATGGGTTCTGGGAATTGAAAAAAAAAACCAGGTCCTCTGAAAAAGTGATACCCGATCTTAACAGCCCCTCACCCCTTTGAGACAGTCTCCCTTTACTCCAGCTTTATTCCAGCTTCGCTTGTCCCTTTGTCTCCCAATGCTGGGTGCACCCCTGCATTTTTTTTTAAATTATTTTTATGTATGAAGGGGATTTGCTTGCATTTATGTCTGAGGGGCACTTATGTTGTACCTCAGGGCCAGAGGGGGCCGTTATATCCCCTGTAACTGAAGTTACAGTTGCGAGTCACTATGTGGATGCTGGGAATGAAACCCAGGTCCTTCAATAAAAAGGTACAGGGACTGACTGGGTAGGGTGTGGGGAGCTGGGGGTTGGGAGGCTGCAGAGATGGCCAGTCGGTTAGGAGATGGCTGTTATTCTGGAAAACCCGAGTTCAATTCCAAGCCCCCAAATGACAGCTCACAACTGACTGTAACTCCCTGTTCCATAGGATCTGGCATCCTTGCACAGACTTGCAGGTAGAACAACCAAAGCACATAGAAATTAAAAAAAAAGCAAAACCAAAACACAAAGGCCAAAACCACAAGGCCACTGAAGGATTGTGAGTTCAAGTCTAGTTTAAGCTGCATAAGAGCCTTTTATTTTTGCAGAGGTTTTGGGAGAGAAACTGTTTACAGAACCTGCAACTAAATGGTAGAGAGAGGTAAGAGCTCCTGGCCACAGCCCCTCACGGAAACAGCCCCACTGCTCCCTACCACCATACCCTCTGAGGGAAGGGGACAGGGCATCCCACCTGCACTCATTTTGGCTAATCCGCCACGACTGTCTTCACCAACAGATGTGGATTTGGCTTAATAAAACTTGGTTTGCCAGGCGTGGTGAGGCACACCCTTAATCCCAGCATTTGGGAGGCAGAGGAAGGCATATCTCAGTGAGTTCAAGGCTGACCTGGTCTACAAAGTAAGTCCAGGACAACCAAGGATACACAGAGAAACCCTGTCTCAGATAAACAAAAAAACCAAACCAACCAAACAAACAAACAAAAAACCCACCAGAGAATAGATTGGAATCTGCCAGCTCTGGCTGATCCAACACACAGCCCTTGGAGACCAAGAACAGGAAGATGGAGCACAGGGCCTGACATTTACAGAGAAGTAGAATACAGATCGCACCGAGGCACCAAGATCACCGTGGAGGACCTGCTCATGCATGTGTGAACCTGAAGGTGACCTTTGATTCATTGTTCTCTCCTAACATTGGGAGAAATGGTAAAAATCAAGACAGGTACAAGATAGAGTCCTCAGGGCAGGGTGTTTTGATTGGGCTCTGAGCCCTGAGTGGATGGCCGTTAGGAGAATGAGACCTAGAGTGACTCAGAGCTACTTCATACTGGGCATCACAAGATGGACCAAATCCAGCTTCGCACTACTGTGAATGATGGGAACAGTTTGGGGGGCTGCTTCCAGAAGCTGAAAAAGAAGTTCGAGAGCACTGGATCTGGTGGTGCATGCCTTTAATCCTAGCACTCAGGAGGCAGAGGCATGCATATCTCTGTGAGTTCAAGGCCAGCCTGGTCTACAGAGTGAGTGCAGGACAGCCAGAGATACACAGAGAAACCCTGTCTCAAAAAAAAGAAGTGTTAGGTTGGAATTCCTGGCCGCCTCCCCATCCCTCACATGGTCTGGTAAAATCCCATCCCCCTTCCCCCTCCACTTCGCCCAGACAGAGGGCTTTTGTGTGTGGGAAGGGCTCCAGGAAGGCCAGGTCCACATTCCTGGCATTCCCTATGGTATTGCAAGTCCCAGCTCAGGAGGGATATGTCATTCTCCTTCACCTACAGTCTATAAAACCCCTCCACCTCTTATCCCACGTGTGACTCCTCTGGTCTCATCCTCTGAGGCTGTTGGACTCGCCCAGGAGCTCCAGTTCCCAAATAAACCGGCCCTTGACTGGAATTGGCTTATTTCGTTGGTGGAGTTACACCAGCTCTAAAATAACCAATCAAGAAGAAGTTGGAGAAGCTGGGCGGTGGTGGCGCACGCCTTTAATCCCAGCACTTGGGAGGCAGAGGTAGGTGGATCTTTGTGAGTTCGAGGCCAGCCTGGTCTACAAAGCGAGTCCAGGACAGCCAGAGATATTCAGAGAAACCCTGTCTCGAAAAACCAAAAAAAAAAAAAAAAGAAGAAGTTGGAGAGTGCTGTCTTTGTCACCTGGACAGCAGGAAACAGTAACACTTGCTTAGGAATAGCAGCCCAGTATCTGGTGGAAAATCACGAGGCCTGATTTTCCATCAAAGTGAACAACTCCAGCCTGCTCCGCTTAGGTACACTCAGACCCTAAAGCCCAAGCCCGGTACGAATGTGATGTTGTCATGCCCTGCTGAACTGCAAAATCCATGGAGGTGCCCACAAGCTTGGTCTAGGACTGGAACTTCAAGCTAAATGAAAATTGTACAAAATTGTTAATTTTGAAATATTTTGCCTAATAGCTACCTTCAGAATTCGGTGTACCTTTTAATTATTGTATGCAAGTATTGCTAAATGCCATGTTAGATCCAGGTTAAGGATGATTCAACTTTAAGATGTTACCATTTCAGAAGTACGGAAGAAACACTGTTTCAGAAAGGTCCTGTCAGCATTTGCCATAGGTGTGGGAGGGGCCCCCCTTTGGCTGGGTTTCTCTTTTTAGTCTATAAATGGAGCGGAAGCTGGCAGTGCACATAGGCTCTTTATAAATCAGCACTGAATCCATGGATGAAATTGTGACTTCCGGGGCATCCAACCTTTGTGTCCTACCCTAACTGCTAAAAAGTATGTACATGCCATCTGAAAGAGATCTTCATGTCCTCTTCCCACCCTCAATACCTGTTGTATACCAAAAGTAGTGTGAGGGTGTGATCAGGGGTGAGCAGGATGAAGCCAGTCATTCAGGACTTATTTCTTCTTTGTGTTGTGTTGGTTTTTTCTGACATAGGGTTTCTCTGTGTAGCCCTGGCTGTCCTGGATTCACTTTGTAGACCAGGCTGGCCTTCAACTCACAGAGATCCTTCTGCCTCTGCCTGGGATTAAAGGATTATACCACCATGCCCAGCTTTTTTATTTTTTAAATTCCTTTCCTTTTTTTTTCCTTTCTTTTTTCTTTTCCTTTTTTTTTTTTCTTGACATTGCACCAGAGCATAAGACAGTGACTGGAATCAACAGCTCTGAACGGGGCAGGTGACGTTAGTCACACCATGTCAACGCTAGGGACCTAAATTGACGTCTGTGATAGTCTCACACTTTATTTATTTTTTCTTTTTTGTTTGTTTTTCGAGACAGGGTTTCTCTGTATATCTCTGGCTATCCTGGACTTGCTTTGTAGAGCAGGCTGGCCTCGAACTCACAGAGATCCGCCTGCCTCTGCATCCCAAGTGCTGGGATTAAAGGCGTGCGCCACCACTGCCCAGCTATTTTTTTTTTCTTTTAGCAGTTTAATAGAAATATTTTTGAGTCTTCCATTTTTGTGTGGAATTAGATCCTCCCCTTCAAAGGCTGCCATTAACATCACTTAAAGTAAAACTTGAATAAAATGTTGGGGGGAAACAAAGAAGACACTAGCTGAGGATTTTGCAACTGAGAGGCTAGCAACTGCACTTACTGGCTCTTGGGTGAGGTGAAGAGCAGTTTGCCTGATCTGGATTTAAGGCTCATGGAGGATATTCCGTTCACTCTGCCTATATTTCAGGGTTTTTTTTTTTTTAATCTTGGAATAAATGTCACAGTCCTTTTGATTTGTCCAGCTCCTTGATGTCTTGAGAGTCGTTCATCCTTTAAATAGGTCTGTGTGTACTGTCTTCTCCTGGGGGTAGGCAGCTTAGAAAGATCAGGAGCCGTGGCTAGATTGTGTTGCTGAGAAAACACTGTTATGTTGTCAAGACTGAGAAGTTAAATGTTAAACTAGGTTCAGTGATCCTTGCCTATAACAGCACTCAGGAGACAGGAGGGTCAGGAATCTGAGGCCAGCCTGGCCTACATATATGGAATTCCAGGAAAGACCATGTTTCAAAACAAAACAAGAAAAGAAATTAAATGCTTCTAGTGCTCGGGAGAGGAGTGTAGTTTGCTGGTGGCTTATCACATACATGGCTTTGAACTCAGTTCCTACCATCAAAAAGGAAAGAAAAATGCTTATTTTCTCAACATCAAATTAGATAATAAAATGTACACTTTTATGAAAATAATAAAAAATGTTTTTAAAGAAAGTAAACATTTTATTTACATTCAGTCACACACATTGCTATTTAGTAACTGAATACTTTATAATCATTTATTGTCATTTCCTCTCAGCGTAATCAAAATCAGTCTTCTCTTTGTCATTTGAGTAATTTGATCAAAGTCTAATTGCTAACCACGGGCAAAGTTCAAATTGAAACTCCACGTTTGTGGTACTTATCTGTTTTGCTTTATCTTCATATAATATCTCCACAGTTATAATAATAATAAAAAACAATTGCTGAGTATGGTAGTGTATGCCTGTAACCTTAGTGCTCTAGAGGGTCATCCAGGAAGATTACACGTTCAAGGCCAGCCTGTACTTTTCACAAAACTAAACTAAACATGTTCATGTTTTTTGTTTTTTTTTTTTTGGTTTTTCGAGACAGGGTTTCTCTGTATAACAGCCCTGGCTGTCCTGGACTCGCTTTGTAGACCAGGCTGGCCTCGAACTCACAGAGATCCGCCTGCCTCTGCCTCCCAAGTGCTGGGATTAAAGGCATGCGCCACCACCGCCCGGCTTTTTTTTTTTTTTTTTTTTTTTTGCATCTCAGCCCCATGACAGAAACCAGCGGCTCTCATCCTCCCTGTGACTCTGCCATAGGGTTCTTCTCAGGTCATTAGTTCATATTCTTGCATAAACTAAGACATTTTGGTGGATTATTTTTACATACCTATCTGTGTGTAGTGGCTCCTTCTCTGCCATTCTATGACAACTTTCCAGTACCAACCATCTCTCTCTCTCCTTCTTCCTTTCCTCCCCTCCCTCTATTTTCCCTCCATCCCTTCCTCCCACCCTTTTTAACCTTCCCTGGCTGTCCTGGAACTCTTTAGGCTAGTGGTTCTCAACCTTGCTTCAACCCTTTAATACAGTTCATGTTGCGGTGACCCTCTAACCATAAAATTATTTCTATTGCTACTCATAACTGTACCTTTGCTAGTGTTAGGAATAATAATGTAAATATCTGATATGCAGGATATCTAATATGCAATCCAGTGAAAGACCCCAAAAGGGGTCTCCACCCACAAGTTGAGAATCTCTGTTGAAGGTAGCCAAGGCTGGCCTCGAACTCAGGGATTCTGTTTCCACCTCTTGAGTGCTGGGATTAAAGGTGTGGACACCTGGCCTTCATATCTCTTATCTGTGTTCCTTAGAAAAAGTGTTAGGGCTGGAGAGATGGCTCAGCAGTTAAGAGTAGTGGGTGCTCTTCCTAAGTAACCAGGTTCAAAATCCAGAAACCACATGGCAGTTCACAGCTGTCTGTAATTGCTGGCAGCGGTGGCTGCAGTGGTGGCGCACACCTTTAATCCCAGAATTTGGGAGGTAGAGGTAGGCGGATCTCTGAGAGTTCAAGGCCAACTTGGTCTACAAAGTGAGTCCAGGACAGCAAGGGCTACACAGAGAAACCCTGTCTTGAAAAACAAACAAAAAAAAAAAAACAAAAAGAAAAAGTGTTGTGAATATTTAAATTCTTTTTTCTTTTTGTTTTCTTTTTCTTTTTCTTTCTTTCTTTTTTTTTTTTTGGTTTTTTAAGACAGGGTCTCTCTATGTAGCCCTGGCTGTCCTGGAACTCGCTTTGTAGACCAAGCTGGCCTCAACCTCACAGAGATCCACCTGCCTCTGCCTCCCAAATGCTGGGATTAAAGGCCTGTGCCACCATGCCCAGCTTAATTTGAATTCTTATTACTTGGTAAAATATAAATTTTGATTTTTAGATTTATTTCCTTCTTCAGCATTTTCAGAGAAATTTTATTTTAAAAAAGAAAGATGCTAATAGGTGAACTGTCCTGCCTTTGACACACACACACAAAATGAGTACCATCTTTTTCTCAGTTTTTATGGGATTTTCCCAAACTACTTTATTTCTGACCGAAAGGAGTCACCATGAAGTAACAACAGCTCCTCACCACTCCTGTGGCTGCTTTTTGTTTGTTTGTTTTGGTTTGGTTTTTCAAGACAAAATTTTGATTGGTTATTTTACAGCTGGTGTGACTCCACCGACGAAATAAGCCAATTCCAGTCTAATTAGAGTAAAAAGGGCCGGTTTATTTGGGAACTGGAGCTCCTGGGCAAGTCCAACAGCCTCAAGGGATGAGACCAGAGGGGGTCCCACATGGATTGAGGGGTGGAGGGCCTTTATAGACTGTAAATATTCATATGCTTATTTATTTTAGTACTGGGCATTGAACCTAGAGCGGGCAGGTGTAACCGAACTTTTAAGTTATTATTTATTTAACACTTATTTATTT